>CM019075.1:82900850-83225319 GCA_009667805.1 Leptobrachium leishanense
GCACACTTGATTGTTATTTGCACTTTTAGTGCTACGTGCATGTCACTCAGGACCTGACGGTTCTTTGCGATCCACAGAAATCCTTGACTCTAAACTATAACACGAGTACCCATAGGGCCTTCAGCCTAGGGTTTTATGTGACTCATAGATAGATACAGATAGATAGATAGATAGATAGATAGATACAGATAGATAGATACAGATAGATAGATACAGATATATAAATACAGATAGATAGAGATAGATAGATATAGATAGATAGATACAGATATATAGATACAGATAGATAGATACAGATAGATACAGATAGATAAATAGATACAGATAGATAGATACAGATAGATAGATACAGATATATAAATACAGATAGATAGAGATAGATAGATAGATATAGATAGATAGATACAGATATATAGATACAGATAGATAGATACAGATAGATACAGATAGATAAATAGATACAGATAGATAGATAGATACAGATAGATAGATAGATACAGATAGATAGATAGATAGATAGATAGATACAGATATATAGATACAGATAGATAGATACAGATAGATAGATACAGATAGATAGATAGATACAGATAGATAGATAGATACAGATAGATAGAGATAGATAGATATAGATAGATAGATACAGATATATAGATACAGATAGATAGATACAGATAGATAAATAGATACAGATAGATAGATACAGATAGATAGATAGATAGATAGATACAGATAGATAAATAGATACAGATAGATAGATAGATACAGATAGATAGACAGATATGGATAGATAGATAATATATATGGCAGATGGATAGATAGATAGATAGATGACAGATAATAGATGACAGATAGATAATAAATAGATAATAGATAGATATATGGCAGATGGATAATAGATAGGTAAATGGATGATGACACATGCCTCTTTTTTTTTTCTTTGTCTGAAGTAATTGCATGAAAAAGGAAAATTAAAATTAGGTTTTTACTTTACTGCTCTTGTTTATTTAATCTGCATTATTTACCAGTTAATGAGGTGGAGGAGGGAAATAATTAGATAAGGCAGCAGGGGTGTATTGTGTTCTCCAAGCTACTCAAGATAAGATCTGTCAGCTGAATGAAATAAAACGGGGAGTTTTAAAGACTTCTAATCTACCCCCTGGTGATGTCCTTTGAATACATCCCACACATACAATAATGTGAGTCGGTGACTGACCCATTCACTCCATTCTATAGCCAAACGTACGCAGTGAGAAACAAGTGATGGAAAGATACTGGGGGGGGGCAGTTACAACACAAAATATCACACAATGGATGCACCCAGTGACACATATAGAGGAAAATATCACACAATGGATGCGCCCAGTGACACATATAAAGGAAAATATCACACAATGGATGTGCCCAGTGACACATATAAAGGAAAATATCACACAATGGATGCCCCCACTTCAGTGACACATATAGAGGAAACTATCACACAATGGATGCACCCAGTGACACATATAGAGGAAAATATCACACAATGGATGCGCCCAGTGACACATATAGAGGAAAATATCACACAATGGATGCACCCAGTGACACATATAAAGGAAAATATCACACAATGGATGCACCCAGTGACACATATAGAGGAAAATATCACACAATGGATGCACCCAGTGACACATATAGAGGAAATATCACACAATGGATGCACCCAGTGACACATATAGAGGGAAATATCACACAATGGATGCACCCAGTGACACATATAGAGGAAAATATTTTCTTAACTAAACATATAAGAGTAAAACAAAACACATGTAAGATATCAGCAACATCATATAAACACAATAAGGGCATTGCATTTTTTGGAGGTAGCTGCGCTTTAAAACCGCCCCCCCCCCACTCTTTAGCTGGGATACAAATTCCTGGCGAGTCGTAATGAATGAGTAACAGATCGATAAAGCCGCACCTCGCTGCCACTGACCCAATTTTAAAATAAACAGAGGAGGTCTGAGGCCTTGCGCTGCTCCGGCAACAAGGTAAACATCCTCACTGGCAACCGTTCAGTGTAATAAATGGCGGTGGCAGAGGCAGTGGCGGTGTAACCTCTTGGCCATCTGAAAGATTCTGTGTGTGGGTTAAAAAAAAAAACAACTATTATTAAAAACACAACGCAGGGCGACGCAATCAAGCACTGGGAATGCAGCGCAATAAGAGAATAACTTTATTAATGATACGTATAATACAATGTTACAGAAAAACCGAAATAGGAGCAGATCAGAATGTTCAGATTTGGGGCCATCACAAACCGCATATTGCAATAGCTGCCGGCGGCTCCGGATATGGGTCGGCGGCAGGGCTGCCAAGAGCGGGTGACAGCCCATGATATGTTCAGGGGCCTGGCGGTTCAATAGGGCCCTGGCCCTTACCAAATGCTGTGTAACTTGTTGAAATGCCTCAAATGTAAGGGCCCCTCCATGCCAACCAAGATTGACCTATCATCGGGATACCATGCCATTTCCCGGTGGGCCGCAGCATCTGAGATCCGTAAGAGTGCTGAGGCAAATCACAGAGGGAGCGATTAGTATGGCCGGCACCAAGAACATGTGCACAGCAGACGCTCTCCCACCAGTGGACCCACTCCCTGTAAAAGAAGGTAAACAGGGGAGGAGTCAAAGGACCCTATCACCCGTTGTGAGCTAAAACGCCATCGCTAACTGAAAAACCATAACGCCAGTCGCTAAAAGGTATCGCCCGACGACCCACCAACAGATCACCTTGTCCGCGGTAGTCACCCAGTCCGTCACTCCTTCACATGGACAAACACACAAACCAATACAGGTGTCTGTCAATATCGGCCAAAGCTGGACGCACATCAGAACAGTCCAATGAGCATCGATAGAATCAGCAAAGTGACCCGAAATGGGCCAAATTACAAAGCCCCGGAATTGATTTTAATGTCATTGCTTTGTGAACAGATCCCCGAATCTTGGGTTTTTGTCCCAGTATTGATACAATGTAGCGTGAGAGTAAAGATTGTCTCAAGGAGAATTTCCTTAACCCCGCGAAGTCGTCAATGGACTCCATTCTTCAGCTCGAAAACCGACAAATAAAGGCCATTACTGTACAAACAGAAGGAGCAGCGATGAGGAGGAGGAGGGGGGGATCTGCTTCCTTTCTGACAGTGTTCATCTGAGGTTTCAGAAACACAAAGTGTGTGTGAAGGGACGGGGGGGGGGGGGGTTGGATTTTCGGGAAGCGGTTGTTAGGTCAGAAGCTGGCACGTCCATACTCAGACAGTCCTGCTGAGGCTGCAGGATGGCACAGCCGCGATCCGAACAAAGACCTTATTGAGTTGGGCTTTCTGTAGCCCAGAGTCGAGGCAGCTCCAGGCCTGCTGCAGGTTATGGCTGGGAAACAGAGGAAGCCATGAGGGACCCATATTCACTGACCCGGTGGAGTATTTCGGCTTGGCGCTGCCCTGGGAACTCCAAATTCTGCTGCCCCCCCCCCCAACACTAAATAAATGTGAACGTGAAGGAGAAATTGAGACACGGTCATGATCTGTTATTAAAACATTTATTTATGGAATGATTTCTGCCACCATATATTATATTATTATATTTCAGAGCTGGCCTGCCATTGGGTGGGGCGAGCAGGGCTCACGCCCAGGGGGCCGCGCTCCACTGCTGAACAATCCGTGTGATAAAAAGTGTCAGTGACTGCCACCTCCTATCTGAGGGGAGGTGGTGTCTATCTAAGGAGAGGTGTTGAGGGGCTACAGGGGTCGGGTGTCTAACCGGGGAGAGGTGGTGTCTATCTATGGAGAGGTGTTGAGGGGTCAAGAGGTGTCGTGATATCTATCTGGGGGGAGATGGTGTCTATCTAAGGAGAGGGGTTGAGGGGCGAGAGTGCTTGGGGTTGTCTATCTGAAGGGAGGTGGTGCCTATCTAAGGAGAGGTGTTGAGCGGTGAGAGGGCTTGGGGATGTCTATCTGAGGGGAGGTGGTGTCTATCTAAGGAGAGGTGTTGAGGGACGAGAGGGCTTGGGGATGTCTATCTGGGGGGAGGGGATATCTATCTATGGAGAGGTGTTGAGGGGCAAGCCAGGGCCCAGACCCAGACCCCGGGCCCAGCCAGGGCCCAGGCCAAGACCCCAGGCCCAGCCAGGGCCCAGGTCCAGACCCCGACCCCAGGCCCAGCCAGGGCCAAGGCCAAGATCCCAACTTCAGGCACAGCCAGGGCCCAGGCCAAGACCCCGAACCCAGGCCCAGCCAGGGTCCTGGCCCAGACCCTGACCCCAGGCCCAGCCAGGGCCTAGGCCCAGACCCCGACCCCAGGCCCAGCTAGGGCCCAGGTCCAGACCCAGACCCCAGGCCCAGCAGGGCCCAGACCCCGAACCCAGGCCCAGCCAGGGCCCAGGCCCAGACCCCGACCCCAGGCCCAGCCAGGGCCCAGGTCCAGACCCCAACCCCAGGCCCAGACCCTGACCCCAGGCCCAGCAGGGCCCAGACCCCGAACCCAGGCCCAGCCAGGGCCCAGGCCCAGACCCCAACCCCAGGCCCAGCCAGGGCCCAGGTCCAGACCCCAGGCCCAGCCAGGGCCCAGACCCCAACCCCAGGCCCAGCCAGGGACCAGGCCCAGGCCCACCAGGGCCAAGGCCCCAGGCCCAGGCCCGACCCCAGGCCCAGCCAGGACCCAGGCCCAGACCCCAACCCCAGGCCCAGCCAGGACCCAACCCCAGACCCCGACCCCAGGCCCTGCCAGGGCCCAGACCCCGACCCCAGGCCCAGCCAGGGCCCAACCCCAAACCCCGATCCCAGGCCCTGCCAGGGCCCAGACCCTGACCCCAGGCCCAGCCAGGGCCCAGGCCCAGACCCCAACCCCAGGCCCAGCCAGGGCCCAGACCCCGACCCCAGGCCCAGACCCCGAACCCAGCAAGGGCCCAGACACAGGCCACAGGCCCAGCCAGGGCCCAGCCAGGGCCCAGGCCCAGACCCCAACCCCAGGCCCAGCCAGGGTCCAGGCCCAGACCCCGACCCCAAGGCCCAGTCAGGGCCCAGACCCCGACCCCAGGCCCAGCCAGGGCCCAGGCCCAGCCAGACCCCAAGTCCAGACCCAGACCCCAGGACCAGCCAGACCCCACGCCCAGACCCCAGGCCCAGACGCCAGGCCCAGCCAGGACCCAGGCCCCAGGCCCAGCCAGGGCCCAGACCCCAGGCCCAGCCAGGGCCCAGGGCCAGAACCCAGACCCCAGGTCCAGACCCCAGGGCCCAACCAAGCCCATCATAAACACTGCACTTAACTGTGAGTTTTATGTATGTGGAGCTCTGTGATACGCTCATACACACTGCACATTACTGTGAGTTTTGTTGCTGTGGAGCTCTGCGATACACTCATACGCACTGCACATTACTGTGAGTTTTGTTGCTGTGGAGCTCTGTGATACGCTCATACACACTGCACATTACTGTGAGTTTTATTGCTGTGGAGCTCTGTGATCTACTAATAGACACCGCACATTACTGTGAGTTTTATTGCTGTGGAGCTCTGTGATATACTAATAGACACCGCACATTATTGTGAGTTTTATTGCTGTGGAGCTGTGTTATGTCCTTTTTTTGTTGTGGAAGGGGGTGAAAGGATTTTAAAGGTTGAGTAAGTTTAGGGGGGGCCATCGTGAGGTTCAGTAAGGAGCCCCATCATTTCTGATGGCTGCCCTGCCAGTGACACATATAGAGGAAAATATCACACAATGGATGCACCCAGTGACACAACATAGGGGAAAATATCACACAATGGATGCACCCAGTGACACATATAGGGGAAAATATCACACAATGGATGCACCCAGTGACACATATAGAGGAAAATATCACACAATGGATGCACCCAGTGACACATATAGAGGAAAATATCACACAATGGATGCACCCAGTGACACATATAGAGGAAAATATCACACAATGAATGCACCCAGTGACACATACAGATGAAAATATTTTCTATACAAGAGAAAAATGTCTACAATCACCGCAGGGTCCCAGAGTGTGGGGAAAAGCCGCCGCAAAATTGCCGAATGAAAAAAAAAGCCAGAAGAAAACATCTGAAATTATTGGATCCGATAATTTCTGCGGCTTTGCGGCTGTTTTTACTTTTAAAAAGTGCAGAAAATATCTGATCCGATCTAATCCGATAACCCGCCGCAAACCCGCCAAACTCGTCTGGAAAAAGCAGACGATCTGCTGAACACAGCGACGACCAGCGGCCGGAAAATGCTGAAAAATGCCTAAAGAAATCTAAAAAAAATAAAGAAAGAAACTTTTTGCTGCAGATTAAAATAATAAAGGGTTTATTAGATATTTAATTAAAACGGGAATATTTTTTACATTGAAGCCTATGGGATTCGCCTGAATAAACCTGTCGAATGAAACCACCAAATAGCAGGGCATTTCACTGACATTTCTCTGCTGTTCGGTGTCTGTGAATAGATTAACCATTGCTTCTCTATTGGGGATTTCACTGCCGCCGAACAGGCATCGCATTTTGCTGGCAATTCTCCAAAATTTGGCGAACTGCATTCTTTCTCAATAGCCGAATGGCCCCGAAATGTCACCGTACGGAGAAATTCACTGTTCTGTGTTATTTCGAGGCCAGATCGTCTCTGAATAATCCTGTAAAACTCTCATTATCTCTTTATTAGGAATTTGTTTTCATGTCTGCACTTCACCTGCACATCTGCTTTTTGGCCGCACCATTGCACTGTAAGATATCGAGCAGCAACGCAAAGAGAAATTCCCCCGGCGGCAGCTAGACGGCGCTCTTTAGCTATTATGCTGCTGACTTTCTAGAAACCGTAAGAGGAGGACTGGAAGCAAGAGAATAACTCATTAAAAGGACATTTTATTGTATTTTGGTGAATTGCCAGTGAAATCACTCATAGAGAAGCAATGGTTAATCTATTCAGAGACACCGAACAGCAGAGAAATGTCAGTGAAATGCCCTGCTGTTCAGTGGTTTAATTCGACAGGTTTATTGAGGCGAATCCCATAGGTTTCAATGTTAAAAATATTCCTGCTTTTATCAAATTCAACAGTGTATTCTTTTCATTTGCAGCAAAAAATCTCTTTATTTATTTATTTATTAGAATTTTTTAAGCATTTATCGTCCGTTTTTCGGCAAAAATGTTGATTCTAATTTTTTTAAATGGTGTTTTTTTATTCTGTATCAGACTCACAGTAACATGCAGTGTGTAGGAGCATATCACAGAGCTGCACAGCAATAAAACTCACAGTATTGTGCAGTATGTATGAGCGTATCACAGAGCTCCACAGCAATAAAACTCACAGTATTGTGCAGTGTGTATGAGCGTATCACAGAGCTCCACAGCAATAAAACTCATAGTAATGTGCGGTGTGTATGAGCGTATCACAGAGCTCCACAGCAATAAAACTCATAGTAATGTGCAGTGTGTATGAGCGTATCACAGAGCTCCACAGCAATAAAACTCACAGTAAGGTGCGGTGTGTATGAGCGTATCAAGAGCTCCACAGCAATAAAACTCACAGTAATGTGCTGTGTGTATGAGCGTATCACAGAGCTCCACAGCAACAAAACTCACAGTAATGTGCAGTATGTATGAGCGTATCACAGAGCTCCACAGCAATAAAACTCACAGTATTGTGCAGTGTGTATGAGCGTATCACAGAGCTCCACAGCAATAAACCTCACAGTATTGTGCAGTGTGTATGATCGTATCACAGAGCTCCACAGCAATAAAACTCAAAGTAATGTGCAGTGTGTATGAGCGTATCACAGAGCTCCACAGCAATAAAACTCATAGTAATGTGCGGTGTGTATGAGGGTATCACAGAGCTCCACAGCAATAAAACTCATAGTAATGTGCAGTGTGTATGAGCGTATCACAGAGCTCCACAGAAATAAAACTCACAGTAAGGTGTGGTGTGTATGAGCGTATCACAGAGCTCCACAGCAATAAAACTCCCAGTAATGTGCTGTGTGTATGAGCGTATCACAGAGCTCCACAGCAACAAAACTCACAGTAATGTGCAGTGTGTATGAGTGTATCGCAGAGCTCCACAGCAACAAAACCCACAGTAATGTGCAGTGTGTATGAGCGTATCGCAGAGCTCCACAGCAATAAAAGTCACAGTAATGTGCAGTGTGTATGAGCGTATCACAGAGCTCCACAGCAATAAAACTCACATTAATGTGAGTGTGTATGAGCGTATGACAGAGCTCCACAGCAATAAAACTCACATTAATGTGCAATGTGTATGAGCGTATCGCAGATCTCCACAGCAATAAAACTCACAGTAATGTGCGGTGTGTATGAGCGTATCACAGCAATAAAACTCACAGCAATGTGCAGTGTGTATGTGCGTATCACAGAGCTCCACAGCAATAAAACTCACAGTAATGTACAGTGTGTATGAGTGTATCACAGAGCTCCACAGCAATAAAACTCACATTAATGTGCAGTGTGTATGAGCGTATGACAGAGCTCCACAGCAATGAAACTCACAGTAATGTGCAGTGTGTATGAGTGTATCACAGAGCTCCACAGCAATAAAACTCACAGTAATGTGCGGTGTGTATGAGCGTATCACAGCAATAAAACTCACAGCAATGTGCAGTGTGTATGAGCGTATCACAGTGCTCCACAGCAATAAAACTCACAGTAATGTACAGTGTGTATGAGTGTATCACAGAGCTCCACAGCAATAAAACTCACAGTAATGTACAGTGTGTATGAGTGTATCACAGAGCTCCACAGCAATAAAACTCACATTAATGTGCAGTGTGTATGAGCGTATGACAGAGCTCCACAGCAATGAAACTCACAGTAATGTGCAGTGTGTATGAGTGTATCACAGAGCTCCACAGCAATAAAACTCACAGTAATGTGCGGTGTGTATGAGCGTATCACAGCAATAAAACTCACAGCAATGTGCAGTGTGTATGAGCGTATCACAGTGCTCCACAGCAATAAAACTCACAGTAATGTGCAGTGTGTATTAGTGTATCATAGAGCTTCACAGCAATAAAACTCACATTAATGTGCAGTGTGTATGAGCGTATGACAGAGCTCCACAGCAATGAAACTCACAGTAATGTGCAGTGTGTATGAGTGTATCACAGAGCTCCACAGCAATAAAACTCACAGTAATGTGCGGTGTGTATGAGCGTATCACAGCAATAAAACTCACAGCAATGTGCAGTGTGTATGTGCGTATCACAGTGCTCCACAGCAATAAAACTCACAGTAATGTACAGTGTGTATGAGTATATCACAGAGCTCCACAGCAATAAAACTCACAGTAATGTGCAGTGTGTATGAGTGTATCACAGAGCTTCACAGCAATAAAACTCATAGTAATGTGCAGTGTGTATGAGCGTATCACAGAGCTCCACAGCTTTTTCGACACCCCCGGCCAATCCCATTCTTCATTACACCCCCCATGGCCCCCTCCATTCTTTTTACACAGGTCCCCCCTTTTTGTTTTTAGGCAGGTCCCTTTTTTATTTCTAGGCACATCTCCATTTTTGTTTCTAGGCAGGTCCCGTTTTTTTTACAAGGCAGGTCCCGTTTTTTTTACAAGGCAGGTACCGTTTTTCTTTGCAAGGCAGGTCCTATTTTTTTTTAAAAAGGCAGGTCCCGTTTTTCTTAGCAAGGCAGGTGCCATTATTTTTTAGCAAGGCAGGTCCCGTTTTTTAGCAAGGCAGGTCCCGTTTTTTTTTCTAGCCAGGCAGGTCATTTTTTTAACAAGGCAGGTCCCCCTTTTTTATTTTTTAGCAAGGCAGGCCCGCCCCTAGCGCTACTCACCAGCAGGCCAGCTGGTGCCTCCTCTTCTCACGTGTGTGATGTTACGTTGGTGGGTCAGGTGACCCGCCAATGGGAATCTCGCAGGTCCCACGAGAGGGGGTAGCGCCAATGTAGTGTGCAGCCTCCAGACTCGCGTTACTAGTGTGGGAAGAACGCTGCAGCGCCGCCGCCGACCAGACAGCTCCGGATTCGGATTCCGAGAGTCCGATATCGGAGCTGTCGAATAAGAATGTGGCAGCATTAAAAAACAATGGGCTGCTGGTGATGAGGTGCCGGTATGGCATACCGGCGCGTACCGCCTCAAAAAAAGCCCTGGGCCTCACTAACTATAGAGCCGCCCCTGGCATTTCTGAAGGATCTTAATCAGGGCTCAAGTCGAGTGGGAATGCATGAGGTCCTCCACTATTTTTGCAGAGGGATCTGAGTTCCCATTGGTCCCACACACTATAAAGCTAGTATTGAGGCATCCAATTACATCTTTCCCTGTTAAGGCTCTGTAAATATTGGATTTATCATTTATTTCTCCTAAAATCCACATATATACATAAATATATCAGATGTGAGTGTGAGTTTTGTTAGTGTTAAGTGCAACATGATAATTGCTAATTGGGGGACAGAAATCTTGGGGAGTTCCCACACTTTTTTTAGGACTTGACCCCTGGTCCTAATATAGGCAGGAGAGAGATATATCCTGTATACAGGCTTCGCTTGGGCCATTCTAACACAATAAGAGGATAATATATCCTATACAGGCTTCGTTCGGGCCATTCTAGCAAAATAAGAGGATAATATATCCTGTATCCAGGCTTCACTCGGGCCATTCTAACACAATAAGAGGATAATATATCCTATACAGGCTTCACTCGGGTCATTCTAGCACAATAAGAGGATAATATCCTGTATACAGGCTTCACTCGGGCCATTCTAACACAATAAGAGGATAATATCCTGTATACAGACTTCACTCGGGTCATTCTAGCACAATAAAAGGATAATATCCTGTATACAGGCTTCACTCGGGCCATTCTAACACAATAAGAGGATAATATCCTGTATACAGGCTTCACTCGGGCCATTCTAACACAATAAGAGGATAATATCCTGTATACAGGCTTCACTCGGGCCATTCTAACACAATAAGAGGATAATATATCCTGTATACAGGCTTCACTCGGGCCATTCTAACACAATAAGAGAATAATATCCTGTATACAGGCTTCACTCGGGCCATTCTAACACAATAAGAGGATAATATCCTGTATACAGGCTTCACTCGGGCCATTCTAACACAATAAGAGAATAATATCCTGTATACAGGCTTTACTCGGGCTATTCTAACACAATAAAAGGATAATATCCTGTATACAGGCTTCACTCGGGCTATTCTAACACAATAAGAGGATAATATCCTGTATACAGGCTTCACTCGGGCCATTCTAACACAATAAGAGGATAATATCCTGTATACAGGCTTCACTCGGGCCATTCTAACACAATAAGAGGATAATATCCTGTATACAGGCTTCACTCGGGCTATTCTAACACAATAAGAGGATAATATCCTGTATACAGGCTTCACTCGGGCCATTCTAACACAATAAGAGGATAATATCCTGTATACAGGCTTCACTCGGGCTATTCTAACACAATAAGAGGATAATATCCTGTATACAGGCTTCACTCGGGCTATTCTAACACAATAAGAGGATAGTATCCTGTATACAGGCTTCACTCGGGCCATTCTAACACAATAAGAGGATAATATCCTGTATACAGGCTTCACTCGGGCTATTCTAACACAATAAGAGGATAATATCCTGTATACAGGCTTCACTTGGGCCATTCTAACACAATAAGAGGATAATATCCTGTATACAGGCTTCACTCGGGCTATTCTAACACAATAAGAGGATAATATCCTGTATACAGGCTTCACTCGGGCCATTCTAACACAATAAGAGGATAATATCCTGTATACAGGCTTCACTTGGGCCATTCTAACACAATAAGAGGATAATATATCCTGTATACAGGCTTCACTCAGGCCATTCTAACACAATAAGAGGATAATATCCTGTATACAGGCTTCACTCGGGCCATTCTAACACAATAAGAGGATAATATATCCTGTATACAGGCTTCACTCGGGCCATTCTAACACAATAAGAGGATAATATATCCTGTATACAGGCTTCACTCGGGCCATTCTAACTCAATAAGAGGATAATATATCCTGTATACAGGCTTCACTCGGGCCATTCTAACACAATAAGAGAATAATATCCTGTATACAGGCTTCACTCGGGTCATTCTAGCACAATAAGAGGATAATATATCCTATACAGGCTTCACTCGGGCCATTCTAACACAATAAGAGGATAATATATCCTGTATACAGGCTTCACTCGGGCCATTCTAACACAATAAGAGGATAATATATCCTGTATACAGGCTTCACTCGGGCCATTCTAACTCAATAAGAGGATAATATATCCTGTATACAGGCTTCACTCGGGCCATTCTAACTCAATAAGAGGATAATATATCCTGTATACAGGCTTCACTCGGGCCATTCTAACACAATAAGCGGATACATTTTGGGTTTAGTGACTGTTTAATGGGTTCATGGGTTTCATGATGAATATCATGCTGGTTCAGAACTCGTCATTCCTGTTTATTTCAAATCGGGTGTCCATAAAGATTTTCTTTTCGTTCCCTTTTTCTGTTCCCCAAATTAAAGTTGTCTGTGGCTTAAAACATACGACAATGCAGATTGTTGCCAGCAGAGAGTTTCAGAATCATGTTTACTGGTGGTTTTTTTCCCCCCGTCTCTTAAAAGAAACGTTTCGCTGAGTTTTACCCGAGGCAGACATCTTCATGGAAATTCAACTGGGATTTTAGTTGGCATTTTCTAGAAGGATGTTCCAGAAAAAGGCTGATTGGTCAGTTCTCTGTATATTCCGCGGAAGGAAATTAAAGGGACACTACCAGGTACATAACCTGTAACTAGGAAACTTGTGCATTACAAAGAAAACCACATTATAAAACGCACATTAAATACATTGCAAGACCCATTATAAAACACTTTATACAACACATATTAAATACATTCTGAAACCCATTATAAAACACTTTATACAACACATATTAAATACTTTCTAAAACCCATTATAAAACACTTTATACAACACATTAAATACATTATAAAACACTTTATACAACAGATATTAAATACATTATAAAACCCATTATAAAACACTTTATACAACATATTAAATACATTATAAAAGACATAAAACACTTTATAAAACACATATTAAATACATTGTAAAACACTTTATAAAACACATATTAAATACATTGTAAAACACTTTATAAAACACATATTAAATACATTATAAAACCCATTATACAACACATTAAATACATTATAAAACACATAAAACACTTTATAAAACACATATTAAATACATTCTAAAACACTTTATGAAACACATTGAATACATTATAAAACATCTTATAAAACACATATTAAATACATTATAAAACCCATTATAAAACACTTTATACAACACATTAAATACATTGTAAAACACAAAACACTTTATAAACCATATATTAAATACATTGTAAAACGCTTTATAAAACACATTGAATACATTATAAAACATCTTATAAAACACTTTATACAACACATTAAATACATTATAAAACACATTGAATACATTATAAAACACATTATAAAACACTTTATACAACAGAAATACATTATAAAACACATAAAACACATAATAAATACATTATAAAACACATTAAATACATTATAAAACACATGAAACACTCTATAAAACACATATTAAACAAATTATAAAACACTTTATAAACACATATAAACCCTTTGCCGCCGCGGGATGTTCTATGCCGTCCTCGCAGCGGGTGGGCCTTGAAGACACAGGGGGTTAAATACATTATAAAACACATTGGGGGCTATCAACGACATTTAGTGCTCTCTCGCTCCCGCACTTCGGGGAATCAAATTCGGCATTCACACAGTAGGGTCCCCAGAGTGCAGGGAAAAGCCGCCGCAAAGCCGCCGAAATTATCTAATCTGATAAATTCGGCGTGTCTGAGCCAGTTTTTTCCTTTAAATTATCGGATCCGATTCCATAAAACGCCGCAAACACACTGCCGCCAACCCCTTGGACAACGGCCGCAAACCCGGAGGGCCGCCAAACGCAGACGACGGACACAGCATCAACCAATCGCAGAAATATTAGTGTGTTCCCACACTTGCATTTTTTAGGACTTGACCCCTGGGTAAAAGGGACTCTTTAGCCACCACTGTCATTTAACCCCTTACCGTTGGGCGGGTTGTGCCCAGCTGGGGGCATTAACTTTCGGCACGTTTCATTAACGGCCTGTGTTCACCTGTTAGCATCCCCATTTTAGCGTTAGAAAGGGATGGGACCCTACGTCTAGATTTGAGGATTTATTGAATGGATGGAGTTTATGCTTTGGTTAACACCCTAAAGTTTCTGAGTCACCCCAATATATATCGCAAGAAGAGTAAGGGAGGTAAACAAATACACTGAGCCTGCTAGTGCAGTATTTTTATTATCTTTGCACTACATTGCTCCCCCTCCCCAACACCTAGATATTTTCGGGTTTATATGTATATATAAGATAGGAAATGTCCTTGTTAAAAAAATGTCCCTGCTCTGCTACATTATGGGGAAGTTGCCTTACTCAGAGCGGTTCCGATATTGCACTGTGACCCACATAAATACAGTTTCCCAGTCATTGATGATTCCTCTTTTGCCCGCCGCAGTTTGACTGTCTGCTTCCTTGCACCTCAAGCTTCCCTTTTCTGAGATGTAGCAGGAGGTGCCTTTGTTTAACTCTTATTTTTATTGCACGTTACCGTTCCCGTTATGATGTTTTTTAATGATTATTCTGAATGGATTATGGGGGAGGTCTGTTTCTATTGTTAAACCTCTCAGCTTGGTTACCGTGTCGGCTGTCTCTTATGACTCGTGGTACCTGGACCTTAAGTTACTTCCGGGAGGTTTGGGACTGTTAGTTTTGTTGGGTCTGATGTTTTATATTGTTCCCCAGCCCTGTTCCCAACACCCACACTTACTGGTGGAAGCTAGTTTTGGGACCATGACTTACTCCTCCCTGTGATGCTGGGAAGGAGGGTGTCATCATCATCCTTTGTCTGGATGTGGGAGGGGAGGTGACTATCAGCATGGTCACATTGGGGCATGCAGTACCTTTTGTTGAGCTGTCCATCCGCTGTATGTGTTGTCCCATTGGAAATGCAAAGTCTACGTTTTGTCTTCAACCTACAATAAGCTCCGGCTATTGACTGGGTAGAGTAGGGCCAGAATCAGTACTTCTTCAGGATCCTGATGGAGAGAAGGAGCCTTCCTGCACAGGGATACCTACCCCAGCACCCTGGGTACTGATTGGGAGACAGTAGTGCGACATGGGATCACATTTTCTGATTTACTAAAGCTGTTGGTGAGAAAGGTCTAAGGAATATACAAATATAGTGAAAATTAAGGTTAACCCCCCCCCCTCACACAACCATTAAAACAGAACATAAACGTACGAAACACATAGCGCCAGTAAGATCCAATCTCTGGTGACCTGGTCTTTAACAGGACAGGACAATAGGTAATTTAGACATTTCTTTCTAAAAAAAAAGAAAAGAGCATGAAAGATGTGTGAGACAAGGAATCCATGGCTCACCTCCTGCAACTGCTGGCTCATTGGACCACAGAGAAAGGTTCACTGTCTTTATCCATTTCTCCTCTTCTTTTCTTAAATTTTTTTTTTTGGAAATTTCGACGTAGTCACAGAAGGGGATGTTGATAATTTAATCAAGCAGCTTAAATAAAAATTTGTTTTTCCTCACTGTATAAACCCATGTCCTTAATAAAGGAAAATAAAAACCACTGTGGGCCATATTACATTCTTTTTTTGCGCGCATTGTCCAGCGTTATCGCGTGGAAATTAACGTGATATTCGAAGCCGAACGCATTTTCTCATCCGTCAAAAAATAACGTTAGTAAAAAAAACGCTCAAAACGAAGTGTAATACGCGCGCAGTAACGTTGCGCATGTAAATCAGTGCGCGGACTGTTTTTCTCACGGGATTCAGCCAATCAGAATTAAGAACCTTAATTGACATCAATTCACCTTAATTGACTCACTAACGTTTTTGCGCCTGTCAAAGTAAATCTGAGTATACATGCTGCAGCAAACAAAAAAATATGCACGAAATCACAATTTTTTTGTTTGGGTATGTGTAGAATGTGTAACTATACTGTGCTGTATTTTTTTTTCCGTCCTGGTGTATTTTGTTTCGGCCAGAACATTCAGATTTGCAGTTACCACTAGCTTTTCAAAGACGTTAAAATTATGCGCAAACGTCGTTCGTAGGAAGTTGCGCATCTATTGAAATACCATCCGCGTAACGAATTTGCGCTCACAATGTTAAGTATAGGACGCTCACAGTTCATCACGCTCACGCAAGTCCATCCGCGTTAAACGATAACGCGCATCTTTGCGCGAACGTTGAAATACGACGTTCTGCGCAAATGGTTTTGTCCTTGCGCAAATGCGCATTTGCGTGCACGCAAAACTGATGCGCGAGGAATGCAATATGGCCCTGTAAGTTTATGTTGCTTGTTAGATCTAAACATTCACTGGTCTTACCTGTAAAAAGCAACTACAACATTTAACCTCTAGCACTAGCGGTGATACAGGAAGCGTTTGCTGTCTCTCCATGTATCATTACACTTCCTTGCTTCATGACCCTCCACTCCCAACCATGCTCACACCATCTACTAGCTGGAGGTGATATTCACCACTCAATGAATTACTTTTCCCCTAGAGATTAAAGCAGAAAGCCTTACATAAATCAAACGTGTGCTGCAATAACCAAAACAAGAACATAGAGGAGCGTTCCGAGCTACTATGCCACATCAAGCTGCTAATACAAAGGCTGGGACGGAAAAGTTCTGGTAACGGGGAGCCAGTAAAGGGGTTATTCAGAGAGGTCCGACATGTCACTGAAATGCAACCGGACACTGAAATTCATTGTATGGTGACATTATCGGGGCCATTTGGCTATTCAGAAAGTCAAATATTGGCAAATTGCCAGTGAAATATGGTGCCTGTTCGACAGCAGTGAAATCCCCCATAGAGAAGCAATGGTTAATCTATTCAGAGACACAGAACAGCAGAGAAAAGTTGCCGAAATGCCCTGCTGTTCGTTGTTTTCATTCGACAGGTTTATTCAGGCGAATCCCGTAGGTTACAATGTTAAAAATACTCCTGTTTTAATCCAATATCTAATAAACGGTTTATTATTTTATTCTGCAGCAAAAAGTCTCTTTACTTATTGATTTTTCAGGATTTTTTCGGCAATTTTTTTTTCCATTCTTTTAAATAGTTTTTTCACTTTCCTGTAACAGACCTTTTAACCATCATTCATAGCATCTTAAATGTAAATTCCAGACACTTTCATTCAGTAGTTTTTTTGCAACCAGCGTTTTTTTTTTACCCCATTTGTCAGCTTTTTCCGGCGTGTTTGGTGTGGGTTTTCTGGCGGTTCCGGTGCTTGGTGCTTTCTAAATAACCCCTTATGTAATAGCGGCTCATGAAGAACCACTGTCCCAGTGTGGTAAAAGAAGCATTTTAGCAATTGATACAGTTTCCATATTTTTCCGCCTACATGGATTTATTTCTATTTTTTTTTTCTCAGCAACCTTCAGATACCTGACAACCGTCATCTTTACCTTCAAGTTTGACAACAGCTGACGCAATAATGTGTAAACATTTCTCACTTTTGGGATTAATTCCTATTTATTTTTGGCAGGACAAGAGGGTCCTTATTTTTCTGGAAGGTCCCGAGCAGAAATGATAACCGTACTCTGTGACGATGGCGAGCGATAGATATTTATAAACGTTAGCGTAGAAAAAGGAGGGAACTCGTCGTCTTGGCAACCATGAGAAAATGATGATTCGCTCTGAAATCCTTTGTTTATTGTAGGGAAATTCCTATGAAGTTCTCAGGTATGACCAAGATCTTGACTCTGGACTGTGAAAATGTAGAAGTCGTCAACTGAGTCAGCGACCGATTGCGCTTCTTTTCCTAGACGTCAGGATACACCAATGTATCCACTTTAGAGAACTGTAGCCGTGTAAAGGATGCATTTCTCTTGACCCCGATGTAAGCAGCACGTCTCCGTGTGTCACCTTAACAAACACCAGCTTACATCATTGCTTAGAGGGATTGGTCACAGGCTAAGAATCCCAACCGTTGACTGCTAGACATTTTCCTGGGCCTTCGATCTAATGATGTCATCAGTGATGTCAATGCAGAAAATTCCACGGCGATTAGTAATATAAACGTACAACAAACGCTGATAAATCTGACGGCTTGGCAATAGTATTATAAGATCTTTTATCTCTTTTACGCCTTTATGGTTTTCTTTCCCCCCCCCCGCCTTTACTAGAAACTCTGCAATGATTCAATAAGTCGACGCCACAAACTGACGGACACTTGGTAAGAAATCGCAAAACAAAACTGCTTGGATTTTAAAATCTTTCCAGTGGGTTATTTACTAATGTCCGAATTTGCCACCGAATTATACCGAACTGTGAATTTCATCGTATCTGCAACTTCGGGGAAATCTGTGTATTCACGTAGCTGTCAAATCGCCAAATACAGGTGAACTAACTGCGAAATACGACGCATTTCGCCCCAGTTCGGTGCGATTTAGTGTCACCGAAATTATCCCACAGAGATCTATTGATCTGTCTATTCACAGAACGCTGAATTGCAGCGAAATTACGACGAAACAACCTGATTTCAGTGTTTCAATTCGACAGGTTTAACCCCTTCCCTGTGGAAGACGTGTGGGGAACGTCCTCATTGACCCCCGCTGTATGCAGAGGACGTTCCCCACACGTCTTCTGCTCGGCGGGGGGCCAGAGAGATATTTACCTCTCTGGTCTGGGTCCCGCGGCGTTCTGACTTCATTGAAGTCAGACACCGCTTTTATAGACCCTCCCGCCATAATGACGTCATTGCGTCGGATGCGATGACGCCATTTCCAGGAGACCCCCCAGCAAAAGCTGGGAGATCGCCTGAAGGGAGGGGGGGATCCATTTGGATCCCTCTCCCTCCCGATTGGGAGGGTCTACAACCAAAAGCCAGGCACTGCTTTGAAGGGCAGTCTGCCCTTCAAAGCGGTGCCTGGCTTTAACCCCTTAAATGCCGGACCGCAATCTGGTGCCATATCACGGCCTAGATCCAGTGGAGGATGCCATCTTGGATCCACCTCCAGGTCCCCCCTCGGCAACAGACATCATCGCGCATGGCGCGATTACGTCAGTTAACCGGGGAACCCCTAGCTGCCCGGAGATTTCCCAAGGAATCCCCTGGTGAAGATAGGGGGTTCATTTGAACCCCCATATCTCCTGTACTTTGACAGCTAGGGGGGTCATGTTTGGTATCATTCGAAAGGCCTGGGCATGGCCTATCGAATAATACCAAAGATGACCATGTTTAATGTAAAAATAATAAAAATATAAAATAAAATAAAAAATAATAAAAACGTGTTTTTTTTGTATGTTGTTTTTATTAATGCAGCAATATTGTTCCCATTTCAATTATAATGTGAACAATGATGCTGCACTAATGATTTTTTTCTATGGGGTGCGTTTGCTAAAAATCACGTAATTCCCCTCAAAAATGGAATGGTCCCAATTTCAAATTTTTTTAACAAGCGCACCCCATAGAAAATATTGACGCAAAAACTGGTATGATAAAATGTGAAAAAAACCTTTACACGCTGTAGAAGATTGAAAATTCCAATTTTATTGCATTTTTTGATATAATATACAGGCAGGACATGACGTATACATATACAAATGATATATTATGAATCTGCCGAGTGTGTCGGAAAGAACGATATATAATACGTCTGGGTCATATAATAAAATGTGGCTTCAAATCGCGCTTAAACATAATGAGCAAAAGCGGTAAAAATTAGCTCAGCACACAGCGGTGAAATGGCTCAGCTGCGAAGGGGTTAAAGAGGCGCATCCCATAGGTTTCAGTAAAATATATGGAATATCTTTAATATTTTTGAAGACCATTTATTATTTTTATTTTTTACAAAAATCTTTTTTCATAATTTATTTTTTAAAAGTCATTTATTTTTTTTAAGAAGATTTTTTTAAGTTTGACAGACCTTTTTATTATTTCTTAAAAGACCTTTTTGTATTCTTAAAAGACTTTTTTATGGTTTTAAAATACCTTTTTGAATTTTTTAAAAGACAATTTTTAAAAAAAAAAAGTTTTTTTATGCTTTACAGACCTTTTTAATATTTTTTAAAATACCTTTTTGCATTCTTGTGTATTTTTTTTTAAAAGACATCTTTCTTATTTTTATTTTTTAAAAGACTTTTATTATTTTATAACAGAACTATTTATTAATTTTTAAAAGACCTTTTTATAAAAAAAATTTAAAGGACCTTTTTTATTATTTAGACACATTTTTATTGATTCAACCTTCTAATCAGGAGAATTGGAGACATCCTAATTTTTTTTTCTTCTTCAAGCGATTATCCACGATTTTTACGAACGTCCGATATCTGCTTCGGCAAATCCATTTTTGGAAAAATATGGTTAACAGTCGATAAATTGCGAATTCACTGAATTTTTGATGAAATAGAAAAATGAGCTGGAATGCGCCGAAAAATAAAATAAAAAATTTAAAAAAAAGATTTTTTATGCGTTACAGACCTTTTTAATATTTTTTAAAATACCTTTTTGCATTCTTGTGTATTTTTTTTTAAAAGACATCTTTCTTATTTTTATTTTTTAAAAGACTTTTATTATTTTATAACAGAACTATTTATTAATTTTTAAAAGACCTTTTTATAAAAAAAATTTAAAGGACCTTTTTTTATTATTTAGACACATTTTTATTGATTCAACCTTCTAATCAGAAGCGAATTGGAGACATCCTAATTTTTTTTTCTTCTTCAAGCGATTATCCACGATTTTTACGAACGTCCGATATCTCCTTCGGCAAATCCATTTTTGGAAAAATATGGTTAACATTCGATAAATTGCGAATTCACTGAATTTTTGATGAAATAGAAAAATGAGCTGGAATGCGCCGAAAAATAAAATAAAAATTAAACGCAATTTTTTTTTTTGTTTGTTTTGTTACTAGTCCCCTAAGAGGGTTTTTTTTTGCTAATTTTTCCATACGCACCAGACGTTAAGGAGTTAGTTCGTCCTGTAGTTCCTCACTCTGGCCTGTGTCTAATGCCTCCTCCTACTACGATGCAAAGCATGAATCAAGACAGCCCCCCCCTTTCCTGATTTCTTTCACAACCCCCCCAGTCGCCCACACTATATTCTTAGCTGTTATGAGGAATCTGTTAATCATTTCAGCTCTGGAGAAGTCTGCAATGCTTCGCTTTTACTCACCCCACCATTACTCATACGCTTAACCAATCGTGTCGAGTCACTTAGACCCTCGGACCCTTTAAGCGAAATGTTGATACAATCCTTAAGGCGTACATTCCGATATGATTTCAGTCTGCCCGCTACATCTTTTGTTTTCTCTGAATTTTTCATGAATTTTCTGTTAATTATTAAACTTTACATTTATTTATAAATATAAATAGATCCACCGGCTGTAAATAAACAATGACCGTTTGTGGAAACGTAAACAACAGGAAGCAAAACAAAAACGCCAGCCGGCAAGGATGCTACTTAGAGAGGATATCTAATGTATCCTAATGTTCCTGGGATATAAGGGGTTATTCAAAGCGATACGAAATGTCGCCGAAATGTAACCGGACGCTGAAATTCAATGTATGGTGACATTTAGGGGCCATTTGGCTGGTCAGAGAGCAGGCAATTTTGGCGATTTGTCTGCACGTACGGTGCCTGTTCGACGTCAGTGAAATCCCCCATAAAGAACCAATGGTTAATCTATTCACAGACACCGAACAGCAGAGAAAAGTTGCAGAATTTCCCTGCTGTTCGGTGCTTTCATTCGACAGGTTTATTCAGGCGAATCCCATAGGCTTCGATATTAAAAATATTCCCGTTTTAATCCAATATCTAATAAACCGTTTATTATTTTATTCTGCAGCAAAAAGTCTCTTCATTTATAGATTTTTATTAGGATCTTTTGGGCATTTTTCGGGATTTTGTTTGGCAAATTTTTTTTCTTTTTTTTTTAAAATCATTTTTTTCTTTTTTCTGTAACAGCCCTTTTTATTATCATTCATTGGGTCTTACGTGTAAATTCCAGACATTTTCGTTCAGTAGTTGTTTTGAAAACAGCGTTTCAATTTTGAAACTTTCAAGCGAACTGTGTTTTTTTTTCTTACCCTGTTCGTCAGCTTGTCGGCTTTTTCTGACGGCTGGTCTGCGCTGTGATTGGCGGCTCGTCGGCTTTTTCCGGCGCGTTCGGCGTGGTTTAAAAAGGTGTGACAATTGTTTTGTGATACGCTAATGAGTGCTTTTTCAATGTATTACAATGCAAAATCGAGAGAACGCGAATTTGGGAGTGAAGGGGTTAAATAATTGGCCTCTGCCCAATTATTTTATTATTTATTTATCTATCTATCTATTTATTTATTTCGCTCATTCCGAGAGAGACTCCCGAACGGCGAAGTCCGTGAAGCTTTTCTGCACAATTGGCGCTCCCGTGCAATTAGGAACCACTAATTGCGCACCGTTGCGTGCCTTGAGCACTTTGCGTACACAAGTTCCATAGTGCCTGTGCAGAACGATGGAGGCCGCACGCGCACGCACAGATCTATCCAGGGCTGGATTAATAATTAGGCAGAGTAGGCATGTGCGTACAGGCGCCTACCAGAAGGTGGCGACATGCTCTGTAAATTTTGTTTTTACATTTTTCTTTTACAATCATTTAGCCCCATGTATCTCTGGTGTCCTACAGGCTAGAGGGGCCTATAAGGTGTCATTTTAAAGGTCAGATTATGGCCTTTCCAGTGATATCAAACATGACCAGGTTCATCTAAAAGTAAAGTAACAAATAAAGTAAATATTTTTTCCCCCTAAAGTAGCACTGTTGTTATTTATTAAGTGTTTTTACCAGGAAGGATACATTAAGTGAATAATGATGCTGCACTAAATCAGCTTCTCATTTCCCACAATGCCAAGTGTGGAGGTGAAGGTACCATGCATTGCATCATCAAAAACCTCAACTGCGGCACTAGATAGAGGGAGGAGAGAGGGAGACTTTGGAAACTTGCTTCCAGGGCTGGGTTTACATCTCAGGAGCCTGTGGGCACAAAGGTCTTGTCACGTTCTGTGCTGGAAAATCTGTCTTCCTGCCCTCTGTATTTGTATATATGTTTTTTCCCTTGTGTTTCTGTTGCTGCCAATTCCTGGGTGGCCTCCCAGGGGTTAATTGGTGTTCTGTGTGCTGCTCACCTGTTGATCCTTGCCCTGATTCCCCTGCCTATATTAGAGCTATGTACCCATAAGACATTGCTGGGTCATTTTCCTTTGCCTGGTCTCCTTGCATCCTGTGTCCTGAAAGCTCCTTGCTGTGTTCCTGATATCCTCCGTTTGTTAATCCTGGTTCAGTTATTGCCTCTTATTTCTGTTCCAGTTTATGTCAGTTCCTTCTGTGTATTTAGTTCTGTCTATTGCTGTATTTTGTTTTGCTGTTTATGTTCCATTCAGATTCTCCGGTTACTGATTTTGGCTTGGCTGACTTCCCTTCTGGTTCTGATTCCTGTATCCTGTATGACGTACTCTCTCTGGTTATGACCTTTGGCTTTCCTCTATGACTATTCTATGCTATATTCCTTGCCTGTACCGTTTCCAGGTAACCCTGTCATCTGCATATAACAAAAGACTCTGTACGGCTTCAAGGTAATACTTTCCTTTAGATTAGATCCGGCTATCCTAAAGACCGGTCTTTCAGTGCAGGGAATCTTTGGTATTGCCGTACAGAGGTCTTTTGTTAACCCTTTGCTTTCACCTGTCCTTGCAGTTTACCCTGCATCTCTGCATATAGGGGCTTCTCTCAGGAACCAAGGCCTCACCTTGCTGCGAGTTATATTCATAGGGATATATATACAGACCGACCACTTCCAAGGATCGGAGGGCAAGTATAGGGTGGTGCGTGCCTGGTGGTACTGCCACCGTGACAGGTCTGGAGCGCACCCCCCCCCCCCATGCACAAACTCTAAAAAAAAAAAAGGGAAAAAAATACTTCTTACATATGGGGGAAGCAAAAAAGAAAAATTTACATTTTAAAAACCAAAAGACATACAGGGTTATTCAAGGAGATCCGAATGGCTGCCGAAAGGGAACCGAACGCTGAAAATCAGCATACTGTTACCTTTCCTGGCCATTCGGCTATTCAGAGAGAAGGCAGTTCACCAAATGTTGGCGAATTGCCTGCACATACGGTGCCTGTTCGGTGCCTGTTCGAGGGCAGTGAAAACCCCATGAAAAGCACTGCTTCGGCTACTCAGAGAACACAAACCAGCAGTGAAAGGTTCCTCTAATGTCCTGCCATTCGGTGGTTTAATTCGGCAGATTTATTCAGGCGAATCCCATAGGCTTCAATGTTAAAAATATTCCCGTTTTAATTCAATATCTAATAAACTGTTTATTATAAAATTCTGCAGTAAAAAGTCTCTTTATTTATAGATTTTTTTAGGATCTTTTAGGCATTTTTTCGGGATTTTTTTTTACAAAAAGTTTCCAATTTTTTAAATAATTTTTTTAACTTTACTTATTTTTTCTGTAACAGCCCTTTTTATTATCATTCATTGGATTATATGCAAATTTCAGACATTTTCACTCAGTAGTTTCTTTGTAAACAGCGTTTTACTTTTCAAACATTCAAGCAAACTGTTTTATTTTTTATTCACTCCATTCATCTGCGGTGTCGGGTTTTTCCCGTGGCTTCGCTGCGTGTGATCGGCTCCTGCTCGGGTTTTTCCGGCGTTTTCTGCGGGGTTAATCCAGATGTTTTTGCGGGTTTTCGGTGTGCATCCCAGGACATACTTGAAAATGAGAGAAATCTCAATGTATCCTTCCTGGTAAAATCCTTTATAAATAAAAATAAATTCGCCGGGTTTTGCGGTTAGTTTTCGGCGGGTTTGCGGTGACCTTTCCCTGCAATTCGGGGACCCTGTGGTACTTGCTGAATACACTGCAGGGTCACCGAAATGGGATCGGCAAAATGAACCAAATTGAAGAGAACGAAAAGTCACCGAACGTGCGGTGACTTTTCGATTCTCTTTGAATAACCCTGATAGTCACACAATGGATGCACCCAGTGATACATATAAAGGAAAATATCACACAATGGATGCACCCAGTGACACATATAGAGGAAAATATCACACAATGGATGCACCCAGTGACACATATAGAGGAAAATATCACACAATGGATGCACCCAGTGACACATATAGAGGAAAATATCACACAATGGATGCGCCCAGTAACACATTTAGAGGAAAATATCACACAATGGATGCACCCAGTGACACGTATAGAGGAAAATATCACACAATGGACGCACCCAGTGACACGTATAGGGGAAAATATCACACAATGGATGCACCCAGTGACACATATAGAGGAAAATATCACACAATGGATGCACCCAGTGACACATATAGAGGAAAATATCACACAATGGATGCACCCAGTGACACATATAGAGGAAAATATCACACAATGGATGCACCCAGTGACACATATAGAGGAAAATATCACACAATGGATGCGCCCAGTGACACGTATAGGGGAAAATATCACACAATGGATGCACCCAGTGACACATATAGAGGAAAATATCACACAATGGATGCACCCAGTGACACATATAGAGGAAAATATCACACAATGGATGCACCCAGTGACACGTATAGAGGAAAATATCACACAATGGATGCACCCAGTGACACGTATAGAGGAAAATATCACACAATGGATGCGCCCAGTGACACATACAGTGGCAAGAAAAAGTATGTGAACCCTTTGGGGTTACGTGGAGTTTTGCATGAATTGGTCATAAAATGTGCTCTGATCTTTATCTAAGTCACAACAATTTGAAAAACACAGTCTGCTTAAAATAATCCAACAGAAACATTATATGTTTTCATGTTTTTATTGAACAGAACCTGTAAACATTTACAGTGCAGGGTGGAAAAAGTATGTGAACCTTTGGACTTAATAACTGGTTGACCCTCCTTTGGCAGCAATAACCTCAACCAAACGTTTCCTGTAGTTGCAGATCAGACCTGCACAACGACCTGGAGTAATTTTGGACCACTCCTCTTCACAAAACTGTTTCAGTGTAGCAATATTCTTGGGATGTCTGGTGTGAATCGCTCTCTTAAGGTCATGCCACAGAATTTCAATCGGGTTGAGGTCAGGACTCTGACTGGGCCACTCCAGAAGGCGTATTTTGTTTTGTTGAAGCCATTCTTTTGTTGAATCACTTGTATGCTTTGGGTCATTGTCCTGTTGCATCACCCATCCTCTGCGGAGCTTCAGTTGGCGGACTTATGGTCTTACGTTTTCCTGCAAAATGTCTTGATAAACTCTGGAATTCATTTTTCCATCAATGACAACAATCCGTCCAGGCCCTGAGGCCGCAAAGCAGCCCCAAACCATGATGCTCCCTCTACCATGTTTTACAGTGTGGATGAGGTTTTGATGTTGGTGTGCTGTGCCTTATTTTATCCACACATAGTGTTGTGTGTTTTTTCCAAACAACTCAATTTTGGTTTCATCTGTCCACAGAATATTTTGCCAGTAGTGCTGTGGAACATCCAGGTGCTCTTTTGCAAACTTCAAACGTGCTGCAATATTCTTTTTGGACAGCAATGGCTTCCTCCGTGGTGTCCTCCCATGTACTCCATTCTTGTTTAATGTTTTCCTTATTGTAGATGTGTCAACAAAAATGTTAGCACGTGCCAGAGATTTCTGTAAGTCTTTAGCTGACACTCTAGGATTCTTCTTTACCTCATTAAGCATTCTGCACTGTGCTCTTGCAGTCATCTTTACAGGACGACCACGCCTAGGGAGAGAAGCAACAGTGCTGAACTTTCTCCATTTGTAGACAGTCTGTCTTACCGTGGACACATGAACATCAAGGCTTTTGGAGATACTTTTGTAACCCTTTTCAGCTTCATGCAAGTCAACAAGTCTTGATCGTAGGTCTTCTGAGAGCTCTTTTCTGCGAGGCATGGTTCACATCAGGCAGTGCTTCTTGAAACCAGTAAACCCAAAACTGGTGTGTGTTTTTAAAGGGCAGGACAGCTTTCAGCAACACATCCAATAATATCACACTGATTGGACTCAAGGTTGGCTCACTCAATTAGCTCTTGGAGAAGTCATTAGGCTAGGGGTTCACATACTTTCTCTACCCTGCACTGTGAATGTTTACATGTTCTGTTCAATAAACACATGAAAACATATAATGTTTCTGTTGGATTATTTTAAGCAGACTGTGTTTTTCATATTGTTGTGACTTAGATGAAGATCAGAGCACATACAGTATTATGACCAATTCATGCAAAACTCTACATAATCCCAAAGGGTTCACATACTTTTTCTTGCCACTGTATAGAGGAAAATATCACACAATGGATGCACCCAGTGACACATATAGAGGAAAATATCACACAATGGACGCACCCAGTGACACATATAGAGGAAAATATCACACAATGGATGCGCCCAGTGACACATATAGAGGAAAATATCACACAATGGATGCACCCAGTGACACATATAGAGGAAAATATCACACAATGGATGCGCCCAGTGACACATATAGAGGAAAATATCACACAATGGATGCACCCAGTGACACATATAGAGGAAAATATCACACAATGGATGCACCCAGTGACACATATAGAGGAAAATATCACACAATGGATGCGCCCAGTGACACATATAGAGGAAAATATCACACAATGGATGCGCCCAGTGACACATATAGAGGAAAATATCACACAATGGATGCACCCAGTGACACATATAGAGGAAAATATTTTCTTAACTAAACATACAAGAGAAAAACAAAGCACATGTACGATGTCAGCAACATCATATAAACACAATAAGGACATTTCATTTTTTGGTGGTACTGGCCCTTTAAATCACATGCGTGGATGCCGGCCTGATTTCTTTTTCCATATAACGCCTATTTTATCATCAGATTTATTTTTGTGTCTGCTATACGCTGTGGCGGAGTCACCTTGTGCATTTTGAGGATTTTAGTTGATGTAACGCAGTTGTACTTTGTTGCGCTTTGTTTATAAACTCAATCAAAAGCACCTATAGGATTAAAAGTGTATTGCAGGATGAGGTGTGCTGGACAGTGCTATGGCTAGGTGTGTGGTGTATGTAGTGTGCGTCGCTGGATGCATAGAATGTTTGTACAGCAGGATATTATGTTTGCATTGTATATGTAGCGTGCATGGCTGAGTATATGTTGCATGCGATGTGTAAGGCTGCGTGGTCTTTTTAGATGTAGTGTGCATGGGTGGGTTTATGGTGTATGTTGTGGAGTGCATAGTTGTTGGCATGGAATATCTGGTGTGCATAGCTGTGTGCATACAGTATCTGTGGCACGCATGGCGATGTGTGTGGGATATGAGGTGTGTATGGCTGTGTGCATGGTATATGTGACGTATTCGGCTATGTGTGGTATATGTGGAGTGTGTGTTTTTGGTGTATGCATGGTATGCATGGCTCTGTAGGAGTGAATAATATATGTGATGTACAGTGATATGTTAATGCAGATCTGTGTGTATACGTGGAGTGCATCAGCATGTGCGTGCATGGTGTATGTGGAGTGCATCAGCGTGTGCGTGCATGGTGTATGTGGAGTGCAGCAGCGTGTGCGTGCATGGTGTAGGTGGAGTGCATCAGCGTGTGCGTGCATGGTGTATGTGGAGTGCATCAGCGTGTGCGTGCATGGTGTATGTGGAGTGCATTAGCGTGTGCGTGCATGGTGTACGTGGAGTGCATCAGCGTGTGCGTGCATGGTGTAGGTGGAGTGCATCAGCGTATGCGTGCATGGTGTATGTGGAGTGCATCAGCGTGTGCGTGCATGGTGTATGTGGAGTGCATCAGTGTGTGCGTGCATGGTGTATCTGGAGTGCAACAGCGTGTGCGTGCATGGTGTACGTGGAGTGCATCAGCGTGTACGTGCATGGTGTATGTGGAGTGCATCAGCGTGTGCGTGCATGGTGTATGTGGAGTGCATTAGCGTGTGCGTGCATGGTGTACGTGGAGTGCATCAGCGTGTGCGTGCATGGTGTAGGTGGAGTGCATCAGCGTATGCGTGCATGGTGTATGTGGAGTGCATCAGTGTGTGCGTGCATGGTGTATCTGGAGTGCAACAGCGTGTGCGTGCATGGTGTACGTGGAGTGCATCAGCATGTACGTGCATGGTGTATGTGGAGTGCATCAGCGTGTGCGTGCATGGTGTATGTGGAGTGCATCAGCGTGTGCGTGCATGGTGTATGTGGAGTGCATCAGCGTGTGCGTGCATGGTGTATGTGGAGTGCATTAGCGTGTGCGTGCATGGTGTACGTGGAGTGCATCAGCGTGTGCGTGCATGGTGTAGGTGGAGTGCATCAGCGTATGCGTGCATGGTGTATGTGGAGTGCATCAGCGTGTGCGTGCATGGTGTATGTGGAGTGCATCAGTGTGTGCGTGCATGGTGTATCTGGAGTGCAACAGCGTGTGCGTGCATGGTGTACGTGGAGTGCATCAGCGTGTACGTGCATGGTGTATGTGGAGTGCATCAGCGTGTGCGTGCATGGTGTATGTAGAGTGCATCAGCGTGTGCGTGCATGGTGTATGTGGAGTGCATCAGTGTGTGCGTGCATGGTGTATCTGGAGTGCAACAGCGTGTGCGTGCATGGTGTACGTGGAGTGCATCAGCGTGTACGTGCATGGTGTATGTGGAGTGCATCAGCGTGTGCGTGCATGGTGTATGTAGAGTGCATCAGCGTGTGCGTGCATGGTGTATGTGGAGTGCACGGCTGTGTGAGTTTTAGGCTAGGGTCAGACTAACGCATTTTTCGCATCGTCCATAAAAAAGTGCGTCCGAACGCATGGATGTACTTTTTCACGGAAGACGCGATAGCGGTCTATATGATGCACAATTTCGGCCGCGATTCTACGGATCCAAACCAGGAAACTTTGTGTGTCTGGACGTGATGTTGGCCGGACATGAGCAGCGTCTGACGTCTCCTAATCACACACACACGCCGCTATGCCGACGCAGCGCACTCTGTACGTCAGTACTAGCTGTTCCACGTTCTTGCGAATATGTGTTCGTTTGCCGCTTGCGTTGCGCAGCGAACGTTCGTGCGGCCGTACTCTGTGTGTGAGCCTGTGTTGGACGTCATTTGCTGCTACCACGGCCGTCATAAAGTGCGGCTAAAGGCACGTTCGCACTGCGTTCGTCTGACTCCAGCCTAAGGTGTATGTGTTTGCAGGGCATTTCGGGAACCTGTCACTGCTGGTTTGTGTTCTCTGAATAGATGAAGCAGTGCTTTATTATGGGGATTTCTCTGCCCTCGAACAGGCACCGTATGTGCAGGCAATTCGCCAACATTTGGCGAATTGCCTGCTCTCTGAATAGCCGAATGGCCAGGAAAGGTAACCGAACGCGGAAATTTAACTGTTCCGTTACCTTTCGGCAGCAATTCGGATCTCTTTCAATAACCCTGCTAGTGTTCGTTCGCCTGAATGAACCTGCCAAATGAAAACACTGAACATCAGGACATTTCTCTGCTGTTCGGTGTCTCTGAACAGATTAACCATTACTTCTCTATGGGGACTTTCACTGCCGTCGAACAGGCATCGTACTTGCTGGCAGTTCGCCAAAATTTGTGTGTGAGCATATGAGAGAGCTGCACAGCAATAAAGCTCACAGTAATGTGCGCCGTGTATTAAGAGCATTCAGTGTTATATGGGAGCACTGACTTATGAGAAAAAGTAGTTAAAAAAAACCCCCGTAAAACTCGGGGGGGGGGGTGACACCATAAGTTACCGCACCGGGCGCCACCAACCCTAGTGACGCCACTGAGTGTATGCAGCATGCAGGGAGCATGGTTGGGTGTATGCAGCATGCATGGCACAGGGTCTGATGTATGCAGCATGCAGGGCTGGGTGTATGCAGCATGCAGGACACAGGGTCTGATGTATGCAGCATGCAGGACACAGGGCTTGATGTATGCAGCATGCAGGACACAGGGCTTGATGTATGCAGCATGCAGGGCGCAGGGCTGGGTGTATGCAGCATGCAGGGCCGTATGATTGCAGTATGCAGGTCGCAGGGCCGAGGAATGCAAAAAGCAGGGCATAGAGCCGGGTGATCGCAGCATGCAGGGCTGGGTGAATGCAGGGCGTAGGGCTGGGTGAATGCAGGGCGTAGGTCTGGGTGAATGCAGCATGCAGGGCTCAGGGCTGGGTGAATGCAGGGTGTAGGGCTGGGTGAATGCAGGGTGTAGGGCTGGGTGAATGCAGCATGGAGGGCGCAGGGCTGGGTGAATGCAGCATGCAGGGCTGGGTGAATGCAGGGCACAGGGCTGGGTGAATGCAGGGCACAGGGCCGGGTGAATGCAGGGCCGGGTGAATGCAGGGCGCAGGGCCGAGTGAATGCAGGGCGCAGGGCCGCGTGAATGCAGGGCGCAGGGCCGCGTGAATGCAGGGCGCAGGGCCGGGTGAATGCAGGGCTCAGGGCCGGGTGAATGCAGGGCGCAGGGCCGGGTGAATGCAGCATGCAGGGCCGGGTGAATGCAGCATGCAGGGCCGGGTGAATGCAGCATGCAGGGCCGGGTGAATGCAGCATGCAGGGCCGGGTGAATGCAGCATGCAGGGCCGTGTGAATGCAGCATGCAGGGCCGTGTGAATGCAGCATGCAGGGCCGGGTGAATGCAGCATGCAGGGCTGGGTGAATGCAGCATGCAGGGCCGTGTGAATGCAGCATGCAGGGCCGTGTGAATGCAGCATGCAGGGCTCAGGGCTGGGTGAATGCAGGGCGCAGGGCCGGGTGATTGCAGCATGCAGGGCGCAGGCCCGGGTGATTGCAGCATGCTGGGCGCAGGGCCGGGTGATTGCAGCATGCAGGGCGCAGGGCCGGGTGATTGCAGGGCGCAGGGCCGGGTGATTGCAGGGCGCAGGGCCGGGTGAATGCAGGGCGCAGGGCCGGGTGATTGCAGCATGCAGGGCGCAGGGCCGGGTGAATGCAGGGCGCAGGGCCGGGTGATTGCAGGGCGCAGGGCCGGGTGATTGCAGCATGCTGGGCGCAGGGCCGGGTGATTGCAGGGCGCAGGGACGGGTGATTGCAGCATGCAGGGCGCAGGGCCGGGTGATTGCAGCATGCAGGGCCGGGTGAATGCAGCATGCAGGGCCGTGTGAATGCAGCATGCAGGGCGGGTGAATGCAGCATGCAGGGCCGGGTGAATGCAGCATGCAGGGCCGTGTGAATGCAGCATGCAGGGCCGTGTGAATGCAGCATGCAGGGCCGGGTGAATGCAGCATGCAGGGCTGGGTGAATGCAGCATGCAGGGCCGTGTGAATGCAGCATGCAGGGCCGTGTGAATGCAGCATGCAGGGCTCAGGGCTGGGTGAATGCAGGGCGCAGGGCCGGGTGATTGCAGCATGCAGGGCGCAGGCCCGGGTGATTGCAGCATGCTGGGCGCAGGGCCGGGTGATTGCAGCATGCAGGGCGCAGGGCCGGGTGATTGCAGGGCGCAGGGCCGGGTGATTGCAGGGCGCAGGGCCGGGTGAATGCAGGGCGCAGGGCCGGGTGATTGCAGCATGCAGGGCGCAGGGCCGGGTGAATGCAGGGCGCAGGGCCGGGTGATTGCAGGGCGCAGGGCCGGGTGATTGCAGCATGCTGGGCGCAGGGCCGGGTGATTGCAGGGCGCAGGGACGGGTGATTGCAGCATGCAGGGCGCAGGGCCGGGTGATTGCAGCATGCAGGGCCGGGTGAATGCAGCATGCAGGGCCGTGTGAATGCAGCATGCAGGGCCGGGTGAATGCAGCATGCAGGGCCGGGTGAATGCAGGGCTCAGGGCTGGGTGAATGCAGCATGCAGGGCTGGGTGAATGCAGCATGCAGGGCTCAGGGCTGGGTGAATGCAGGGCGCAGGGCCGGGTGATTGCAGCATGCTGGGCGCAGGGCCGGGTGATTGCAGCATGCTGGGCGCAGGGCCGGGTGATTGCAGCATGCTGGGCGCAGGGCCGGGTGATTGCAGCATGCTGGGCGCAGGGCCGGGTGATTGCAGCATGCTGGGCGCAGGGCTGGATCCGCCTGCCTCTCCCGCCCCCAGTGGAAGGAGGGAGGGAGGTGCAGGGAGCTCGGGGAGGTGGGGGCCGCTCTCTGGATGCGCACTCCTCGCTGCTCACACGGATGCTGCTTGGTGCAGCGCTGGCCCCGCTCTGGATCGCCCCCCCCCCGCTGAGCTCTGTGCTGCCCCCCCGGGCCCCCCCCCGGATTAGCCCCCAGCACCGTTTCCAAGCTCCGGCCTCCCTCACCATGCGGCTTCCCCGGGAGCTGCTCCGCGCCCAGGCCGAGCCCAGCAGCAGCCAGAGCCGCCTCGGAAGAAGCCGGTGAAGGGGACAATGAGCGGCGAGCAGGAGACCGAGTGAGTGAGCGGGGGGGGGGGGGTCACTGCATGCTGTGTGTCCGTCCAGCAGATGCACCCCCTTATTCACTGGGTCCCCCCTTATTCACTGGGTCCCCCCCCTTATTCACTGGGTCCCCCCCTTATTCACTGGGTCCCCCCCCTTATTCACTGGGTCCCCCCTTATTCACTGGGTCTCCCCCTCATTCACTGGGTCTCCCCCTTATTCACTGGGTCCCCCCCTCATTCACTGGGTCTCCCCCTCATTCACTGGGTCTCCCCCTCATTCACTGGGTCTCCCCCTCATTCACTGGGTCTTCCCCTTATTCACTGGGTCCCCCCTTATTCACTGGGTCCCCCCTTATTCACTGGGTTTCCCCCCCCTTATTCACTGGGTTTCCCCCCCCTTATTCACTGGGTCCCCCCCTATTCACTGGGTTCCCCCCCTTATTCACTGGGTTCCCCCCCTTATTCACTGGGTTCCCCCCCTTATTCACTGGGTTCCCCCCCTTATTCACTGGGTTCCCCCCCCTTATTCACTGGGTTCCCCCCCCCTTATTCACTGGGTCCCCCCATTCACTGGGTCCCCCCCTATTCACTGGGTCCCCCCTATTCACTGGGTTCCCTCCTTATTCACTGGGTGCCCCCCATCCACTGTGGCCGCTCTGTGTGTTGTTACAATGTATCCAGGCGCTGATACAATTCTGTGTGTATAAATATTTATAGTATACACAATACACACACAAGATCATATATATATATGTGTGTGTGTGTGTGTAAATGTATATATTTCCCTACTCATTATATAATTATACACACAATGTGTGTGTTCACTTCTAACACACACTGTAGTGCCTAGCAGGGCCAGCCTGCATGTGTTATGTGCAGGACATAGGCTGGGGTGTCACTCCCAAAACAAGATGTGTGTGGATTCTTTCAGGGGTCCCTGTGTATTTGTATTCTTCCCCATTGTGTGCTCACTATGCAGCTGGCCTGGGTATCTGTGCATGTGGGTATGTGTCCGTGTGCAGGTATGCTTCCAGCAGTGACACTGACTGACACACACACACACACACACACACACACACACACACACACACACACACACACACACACACACACACACACACACACACACACACACACACACACACACACACACACACACACTCTCTCTCTCTTTATATTGCCAGGGATTGTGAATAGATCACTCCTTTCCTTTATACACATTTCACGCAGAATACCGCACTTTGTGTGTTGCTGTAACCCTGGGGTTATACGCAGCCTGTGTGTACTAAGCGTGTGCGTATCTTGGTGTACACATGCGTGTGTTCCATGTCAGTGCTGTGTATAAAAACACACGTGATGCAATATATTCTGAGAATCTTGTGTATCCTTCGTATATGCTGTGTGTGCGTGTTTGGGTATATGTGTGTGTTCCTGGGCTTATTGTGGACCCTGAGCCCAGCTTCCTGCGTGACTCACCTTGTCATGTTCCATTGTTCCTTAATGTCAGGGATATGCAGCGTTATGGTCTCCGTGCCTGCAGGGCAGGTAACGTGTATACAGGTAGGAGCACAGGATTAGCTCGTGCTGGCGCGTACTCGTTTTACCTGAACGTACTCGGATTGAGCCATAGCTGTGTGTTCCCACCCCACTTCTTTTTCCTCTCCGTGCAGGGACGCTGGCACGCTGCTCTTTTTTTGTGAATGGAGTTGCTGTGTCTGGTGTTTGCTACATGTGGTTTGCGCGTTGTGTTCTCATGTTTATAAATAGAGCTGCTTTCTTGATACATTTGGTTTCGTTCGCACACGGAGGACATGCCCTGCGGTGATTTGTGTCTATTCTAAACCATATACATCGGCTGAAACATGCAGGGGTGTGTTGCTGGTGGCCTTCTTCAGGATGGGGCTTGTTGTCACACATGTGTTGTGTGGCGCCATTGAGCCTGAAGCTATGGTTGGAAAGGCTTCTGTGTACGACGTGCCCCGCAATGTTGTTGTACATGAATGAAGACGATTTGTTGCAGGTGTCACTTAGCGTTTTGGACTCGGCATGCTCTGTATGGTATCTAGGCGTCCGCACAGGGTGATCACTAAAAATGGGGTGAAATCTCCAGGTGAACAACACAAACAATGCCCACAAAGTAGCTCGTGACATTCACCCTTTGTGATGTCCTGCTGGAGACTTGCACCCTTTGTGATGTCCTGCTGGAGACTTGCACCCTTTGTGATGTCCTGCTGGAGACTTGCACCCTTTGTGATGTCCTGCTGGAGACTTGCACCCTTTGTGATGTCCTGCTGGAGACTTGCACCCTTTGTGATGTCCTGCTGGAGACTTGCACCCTTTGTGATGTCCTGCTGGAGACTTGCACCCTTTGTGATGTCCTGCTGGAGACTTGCACCCTTTGTGATGTCCTGCTGGAGACTTGCACCCTTTGTGATGTCCTGGCTGGAGACTTGCACCCTTTGTGATGTCCTGGCTGGAGACTTGCACCCTCTTTGGCAGCGTCTTGGCTCACAATTTGCACCTCTTTTGGGCAATGTCTTGGTTGGCAATTGCACCCCCTTTTCACGAAAGGCTTCCTGTTTTGCTTGTGTCCTGGCTCCTAATTTGTTCCCCTTTTTGGTAGTGTCTAGGCTGCGGACTTGTGCCCCTTTTTTGCGAAATTGCGCCCCTTTTTTGGCAGTGTCATGGCTGGAGACTTGCGCCCTTTTGGGCAGTGTCTTGGCTGACGACTTGTGCCCCTTTTGGGCAGTGTCTTGGCTGGCGACTTGCGCCCCTTTTGGGCAGTGTCTTGGCTGGCGACTTGCGCCCCTTTTGGGCAGTGTCTTGGATGGCGACTTGCGCCCCTTTTGGGCAGTGTCTTGGCTGGCGACTTGCGCCCCTTTTGGGCAGTGTCTTGGCTGGCGACTTGCACCCCTTTTGGGCAGTGTCTTGGCTGGCGACTTGCACCCCTTTTGGGCAGTGTCTTGGCTGGCGACTTGCGCCCTTTTGGGCAGTGTCTTGGCTGGCGACTTGCGCCCCTTTTGGGCAGTGTCTTGGCTGGCGACTTGCGCCCTTTTGGGCAGTGTCTTGGCTGGCGACTTGCGCCCTTTTGGGCAGTGTCTTGGCTGGCGACTTGCGCCCCTTTTGGGCAGTGTAGTGTCTGGCGACTTGCGCCCCTTTTGGGCAGTGTAGTGTCTGGCGACTTGCGCCCCTTTGGGCAGTGGATGCCGACTTGCGGCCTTTGGACAGTGTCCTGACTGACGGTATGCTCTAAACCAGGACTTGACCAATCCATGAGCAGGTCCACCCCCCCCCCCTTAGAAATCGACCTGTGGCTCCGGGTTTTTTGGGTTATCTTATTTGACGCAATATCCAAATCTCCCGGCCCCTTGATTTTCTCACTGGCTCATGAAATTGGCGTTAACGCCAAGCCCTAGAGCAGTGATGGCGAACCTTGGCACACTATATGTTCAGAAGTACATGTCCCATGATGCTTAGTAAAACATAAAGCTGGCTGAGCATCATGGGGAAAAGTAGTTCAAAAACATCTGGTAACGTAGAAATACCGTGCTGTATGTGGAACGCTAATACTTTGTACATGGTGTCTGCTGCTGTTCTCTTTCCAGTGCTTCGAACGCTGTGTTTTTTTTTTTTTATTATTGTATAGGGAATGGAAATATTTTCGTTATTTTCTACCTGCCTGGGTTGTTTCTCTATGTACAATTTTCTGTCCCCCTTGTTTTGCGTTCTTTCAGTTCCCCCCCCCTTTTTATCCTGTTTTGTGTGAGCTCTGCTGTGTGCCGCTCAGGTTCTGCGTGCGGGCTCTGCCGTGTGCCGCTCAGGTTCTGCGTGCGGGCTCTGCCGTGTGCCGCTCAGGTTCTGCGTGCGAGCTCTGCCGTGTGCCGCTCGGGTTCTGCGTGCGAGCTCTGCTGTGTGCCGCTCAGGTTCTGCGTGCGGGCTCTGCCGTGTGCCGCTCAGGTTCTGCGTGCGGGCTCTGCCGTGTGCCGCTCAGGTTCTGCGTGCGAGCTCTGCCGTGTGCCGCTCGGGTTCTGCGTGCGAGCTCTGCCGTGTGCCGCTCGGGTTCTGCGTGCGGGCTCTGCCGTGTGCCGCTCAGGTTCTGCGTGCGGGCTCTGCCGTGTGCCGCTCGGGTTCTGCGTGCGGGCTCTGCCGTGTGCCGCTCGGGTTCTGCGTGCGGGCTCTGCCGTGTGCCGCTCGGTTCTGCGTGCGGGCTCTGCCGTGTGCCGCTCGGGTTCTGCGTGCGGCTCTGCCGTGTGCCGCTCGGGTCTGCGTGCGGGCTCTGCGTGTGCCGCTCGGGTTCTGCGTGCGGCTCTGCCGTGTGCCGCTCGGGTCTGCGTGCGGGCTCTGCGTGTGCCGCTCGGGTTCTGCGTGCGGCTCTGCCGTGTGCCGCTCGGGTTCTGCGTGCGGGCTCTGCCGGGTGCCGCTCGGTTCTGCGTGCGGGCTCTGCCGTGTGCCGCTCGGGTTCTGCGTGCGGGCTCTGCCGTGTGCCGCTCGGGTTCTGCGTGCGGGCTCTGCCGGGTGCCGCTCGGGTTCTGCGTGCGAGCTCTGCCGTGTGCCGCTCGGGTTCTGCGTGCGGCTCTGCCGTGTGCCGCTCGGGTTCTGCGTGCGGGCTCTGCCGTGTGCCGCTCGGGTTCTGCGTGCGGGCTCTGCCGTGTGCCGCTCGGGTTCTGCGTGCGGGCTCTGCCGTGTGCCGCTCCCTGTGAGCTGGGAGCCGCCATGTTGTGCTGCTGTTTTTGTGAATTGTTCTCATTTGCATAGCAGGATCCCATTCATAAAATGTTCCCTCCCCATGTCACCTTCACATACTATGACATGCTGGAGAGACTGGAGGGGGAAGGGCGACCAGAATAGAGGGAGCCAACGCCAGACAGGGCTGAGTGGAGTGGTTTTTCTTGCAGGACGAGATGAGCGTTTTGGGGAGGGGGTATAAGCTAATGAATATAGTGGAAATATACTGCAGAAGTGGGGTGAGGGTGGGGGGCACAGCAGAGCCGTAATGATAATAATGTGAGGGTGGGGGCACAGCAGAGCCGTAATGATAATAATGTGAGGGTGGGGGCACAGCAGAGCCGTGATAATAATAATGTGAGGATGGGGGCACAGCAGAGCCGTAATGATAATAATGTGAGGGTGGGGGCACAGCAGAGCCGTAATGATAATAATGTGAGGATGGGGGCACAGCAGAGCCGTAATGATAATAATGTGAGGGTGGGGGCACAGCAGAGCCGTAATGATAATAATGTGAGGATGGGGGCACAGCAGAGCCGTAATGATAATAATGTGAGGATGGGGGCACAGCAGAGCCGTAATGATAATAATGTGAGGGTGGGGGCACAGCAGAGCCGTAATGATAATAATGTGAGGATGGGGGCACAGCAGAGCCGTAATGATAATAATGTGAGGGTGGGGGCACAGCAGAGCCGTAATGATAATAATGTGAGGGTGGGGGCACAGCAGAGCCGTAATGATAATAATGTGAGGATGGGGGCACAGCAGAGCCGTAATGATAATAATGTGAGGATGGGGGCACAGCAGAGCCGTAATGATAATAATGTGAGGGTGGGGGCACAGCAGAGCCGTAATGATAATAATGTGAGGGGGGGCACAGCAGAGCCGTAATGATAATAATGTGAGGGTGGGGGCAGCAGAGCCGTAATGATAATAATGTGAGGATGGGGGCACAGCAGAGCCGTAATGATAATAATGTGAGGATGGGGGCACAGCAGAGCCGTAATGATAATAATGTGAGGATGGGGGCACAGCAGAGCCGTGATAATAATAATGTGAGGATGGGGGCACAGCAGAGCCGTGATAATAATAATGTGAGGATGGGGGCACAGCAGAGCCGTAATGATAATAATGTGAGGGTGGGGGCACAACAGACCCGTGATAATAATAATGTGAGGATGGGGGCACAGCAGAGCCGTGATGATAATAATGTGAGGATGGGGGCACAGCAGAGCCGTGATAATAATAATGTGAGGATGGGGGCACAGCAGAGCCGTAATGATAATAATGTGAGGGTGGGGGCACAACAGACCCGTGATAATAATGTGAGGATGGGGGCACAGCAGAGCCGTGATGATAATAATGTGAGGGTGGGGGCACAGCAGAGCCGTAATGATAATAATGTGAGGGTGGGGGCACAGCAGAGCCGTAATGATAATAATGTGAGGATGGGGGCACAACAGAGCCGTAATGATAATAATGTGAGGGTGGGGGCACAGCAGAGCCGTAATGATAATAATGTGAGGGTGGGGGCACAGCAGAGCCGTAATGATAATAATGTGAGGGTGGGGGCACAGCAGAGCGGTAATGATAATAATGTGAGGGTGGGGGCACAGCAGAGCCGTGATAATAATGTGAAGGTGGGGGCACAGCAGAGCCGTGATAATAATGTGAAGGTGGGGGCACAGCAGAGCCGTGATAATAATGTGAAGGTGGGGGCACAGCAGAGCCGTGATAATAATGTGAAGGTGGGGGCACAGCAGAGCCGTGATAATAATGTGAAGGTGGGGGCACAGCAGAGCTGTAATGATAATAATAATAATTGTAGGGTGGGGGCACAACAGAGCCGTAATGATAATGTGAGGATGGGGGCACAGCAGACCCATGATAATGATAATAATGTGAGGGTGGGGGCACAGCAGAGCCGTGATAATAATAATGTGAGGGTGGGGGCACAGCAGAGCCGTGATAATAATAATGTGAGGGTGGGGGCACAACAGACCCGTAATGATGATAATGTGAGGGTGGGGGCACAGCAGAGCTGTGATAATAATGTGAGGGTGGGGGCACAGCAGAGCTGTGATAATAATGTGAGGGTGGGGGCACAGCAGAGTTGTGGTAATAATGTGAGGGTGGGGGCACAGCAGAGCCGTGATGATGAAGATAATATGAGGATGGTGGAAGGTTGGCAGAAGTAGATCAGGGGAGCTGAGAAGGTGGCTAGTAATGGATAGGTTTAGGAGCACAAGGGGGAGGAATGGGTAGGATACACTAAACATGGGGAAGGTAGATTTGGATAAGAGGTTAAGGATGAGTAGACACATAAGAATCCGAATAGAATGTGGTTGGATGGGGGTAACATGGGGTATGGGGTAGGCCATAGGGGGTAAGATGGGGTATGGGAGTAACAATGGGTATGGGGTAGGCCATAGCGGGTAGGCCCTGTTGAATATGTTGACACTGGTTTTACTTGTTCAGATACAGGAGAATTGGTTCCAGGGACATTATTTTACAGAGAACGAGAGTCTGGAAGCAATATAAAGGGGACTAGGATGGGGTAGGATTAGGTATCAAAGAGTAAGAGGGGTGGAATAAGGACGGGGGATGGAACCAGGAAGGAGATCAGGTTCTGATCAGGATATTATTGGGACAGAACAGTGAAATCAGGAAAATTGAGTAATGGAGAAGCAGAGAATTTGTGGATGTAGAACTTGGCCTTCCAGATCGGCCATGTTTTCCTGGACACACACACACATTACTATTTCATGCAGAGGGAGAGCACAGGGAAAAGTGCTGCCCTGCAACCTGTATAATCCATATGCTTCAGGAAGGAAATCAAGGCAGGTCACATGGGATCCCTTTTTTTTTTGGTTTCCTACCTGCCGCGTATGGATTCTACATGCTGCAGGGCTGCATTCTTCATGCACTGCCCATCGGCATGCATAAATTTATATATGTCTAGGAAAAACATGGCCGACACGGCAACCCTAGTTCCCTCGTGTGCCCAGTCCGCCATGTTCCTTGAGGGCGCTTTTGGAGTTCTAAACCCTGGCCTGCTATTTCGGCAAACCCCAGGCTGTCGTGAACCTTAGAAAATAATAGGGGGAAAGAATAAATATATGTATATATTTGTTTATTTGGCGAACGGCAGCAATTATCGTAAAAAAAACAACAACACAAAAACCAAAAGAAAACAACCCTGTGCCATGTTTTCGGTTTCCATGCCAAGAAAAGGCCTGTATTGTACGGCGGCGCATGACATGTTTGGCTTTTGTGCGTCTCTTCTGGTTCTGTCTTCCTTCCCTCTCTTTCAGTCTCCTTATTCCTCCCCTCGTCACCCCCCCCCTTCCTGACCTCTCCCTCTTTCCTCCCCCCTCTGCTTGTTGACACAGTAATATGGGGAATATGGGCGCCGGGAGGCTGTGCTGCCACGTGACCACCCAGTCCTCCATTCACAAAATACCTGTGTCCATTCACAGCACTGTGGGTGTAGGAACTCATTGACCGCACACAGGCACCTGCTAATGGTTGTTTTTCCTCATACAATATGGCCTAGGGGTGGGGGTTGTGTACAAAGAGAGAAGGGGGGGGGACAGGATACAATGTATCCGAGCCCTCACTGGTGGGTGGGTGGGTAAGGGGGGGGATGGGAGAGATCCATTTATATTCACCATTCATAGACACTTCTATATGGCGTGCTTTCCATTCAGATACAGCTCTGCCCGGGGGACACGTGCCGCTCGGAGACGCTGATTATCCGGGATAAATGGCGGTTGTCGCCGCAGACGGATACGTTTTTATGTGGGTTATGTTTTTATACTTGCAGACGCGTTTATACGCAGAGACATTAAGCCGTATATAATGCAGCGTGCGAGCGCTGTGTCGTGTATCGGAGCTCGACTCGTCGAGAAATAAGCTGACGGCAGAAGGGATATGAAAATTGCTGAATTTTTTTTTTTTTTTTTTTTTTAAATTTTATGTTTCGGCTCGTTGTACTTTTTATTTTATTAAAAAGTTATTATATATATTTTATTTTTTTTTACTTTTTTCTTCCGATGCATAATCCTCCTTTTTGTGGGTGAAAACGACAGCAGTAGGTTAAGAAAAAAAACCATACTATTACAATAAGGGGCGAAAGGCAGGGATCTTAAAGTCTCCACCCCCCCCCCCACTTTCCGATGTTGATGGCCTATAATCCCCAGAATTATGGGAGTTGTAGTTCAGAAACCTCAGAGGGGCCAGAGTGTAGGAGAAGAGGGGGGGGGGGTCAGGGCTGGAGTCTTCTGCCTAATGGGAAAGGGGTTAACATTCACAGAATCCCCCCCCCCCTTTACTGGGGCGTACAGAGACCCTCCTCCCTGGAATGAGAGCTGCATTCCATAGATATTCCTTCTCCGGGGTATGAGATGCACATCCGAAATCCTTCCTAGGGGAAATGCCTGTGGCAAGAGCCCAAAACGCTTTTAAGGTCATACATGGATTCATTTAAATCTCTGAAATAGAAAAAAATTGTAATTCTATAAAATAGCTGACTTCTAAAACTCTTAGGCCCCTATTACATTCTTCGCGCAATTTCGTTCTTACAGCGCAAATTTTTTTGCGCGCGTCGTTCGGCATTATCGCGCGAAAATTAACGTGGTATTCCGATCCGAACGCATTTTCTCATCCGTCAAAAAATAACATTTGTAAAAACGACGCACAAAACGAAGTGTAATACGCACGCAGTAACGTTGCGCACGTAAATCAGTGCACGGACTTTTTTTTTTTTTTTTTTGCAGGATTCATCCAATCAGAATTAAGAACCTTAATTGACTCATTTAAGTTTTTGCGCCTGTCAAAGTAAATCTGAGTATACATGCTGCAGCAATAAAAAAATATGCACAAATTCACAATTTTATTGTTTGGGTATGTGTAGAATGTGTAACTGTACTGTGTTGTATTTTATTTTTTTTTTCGTGCTGGTTTTGTTTCGGCCAGAACGTTCCGATTTGCCGTTACCACCAGCTTTTCAAAGACGATAAAATTATGCGCCAAACGTCGTTCGTAAAAATATGCGCATCGATTGTAATACCATCCGTGTACCGGCGCGCAAACGCATTTGCGCTCACAATGTTAAGTATAGGACGCGCACAGTTCATCACGCTCGCGCAGGTCCATCAGCGTTAAACGATAACGCGCGTCGTTTGCGCGAACGTTGTAAAATGCAAATTTAATAGGGGCCTTAATTTGTATATTTGTTTGGTTTCATGTTTATAGAATTTTATATGTATTTGGATCTGGTAGATTCATAGTTCAAAATAATAATAATCTAGATTAAAGAAAACACACACACACTATTCAGGAGCAACACACGATTGTTGTAATATAGATCCAATGGATTTCTTAAATTAGGTCAGCAGTCGGCACACCTTGGCCCTCCGGATGTTTTGGAACTACATTTCCCATGAGTCTCTGCCTATCGAATTAAAGGGACTCATCCTGACCACTGTACATGTAGAAAGTTGTCAGAATGTTAGGACTGCGCCCCCCCACTGCCCTGATCTGGTGTAATTGTTGGGTGACGCTGAAGAGTTTCCTCCACCCCACCCAGTGCCATCAGCAGCCGGGATTTTTAATTTTCCGACTGCTAGTCACCAGATCGGTCACTAAGGATGCACCGAAATTTCGGCTATCGACATTATCGGTCCAAAAATGGTGCTTTCGACTTTATGCCGAAAGGAAAAAAAAAAATCAGTCATCCGAACCTGGGCAAGTTGGGGGCTCGCCTGAGCCTGGATGCCTGCTGAGGCGAGGGGGGTCAGTCGGCCGGCCGGCCTCCAGGCCCGGGTTCGGATGACTGATTTTTGGTCACGTTTTTTTCGGCCGAACTCAGCCTGTATTTTCAGTATCGGCCCAAAAACTTTCATTTCGGTGCATCACTATCGGTCACACACAGAGCAGCCGTCGTCACCCTCTGAGACCAATCTCTGTAGCGAGCGTTCTTACAGAGGCAGACGTTGGATAAGATCTGTACATGCGCGGGTCGGCAGCACCCCCCCCCCATCGCCGCACGCAGGCACTACGGAACGTGTGTATGTAAAGTGTGCAGTTTGCGGTTCCTACACTACACAAGTTGCACAGGAGCACAAACTGCATTACAAAGCTTCAGGGACTTCCAGGTTCGGAAACCCTGACGCTGAAGAGGAGGAGCAACATGCGGCGAGGGGTAAAAGGCGTGTAAAATCACCGATTTTTATTTTTTTTAAATAATCCTGTTGAGGCCGTCACGTCAGCCTTGAAGAAAAGGCGTTTAGTGTATTAGAGTAATAACATTCCGCAGTGAAAGTTTAAGGTGCTCGTTGTATACATTAAGTCGGAGGTTCTGTTTGTAGCGAGGCTTGATACAAGAGACCGAACATGCAGCAGCGAACTACATTTTATTTTTCTTTGTAAGGAGCCAAACCTGGCCCCATGATCTGTGAAGCCCTGGTGATCTGTGAAGCCCTGGTGCTCTGCACCCACGTATAAGCTATAAAAGGACGCCTATATTTATATCTACCAACACAACAGCGTAAACAGGATCTGGGTTTGGTCCAATGTTGGACATGTCATACTATGCAATGAGAGATTTTTTTTAAAACAACGCTTTACTTAAGGGGGGGGGGCTAAACGTTTTCTTTCTTTTTATTAAAAAAAATATATATATTTTTTTGCTTTCAAATAATTTGGCAGATCTTGCCGACAGCCTCTAATTATTTTTTAATATTTTTGGGTGACTCTACTCCTTCTGTCCCTCGCTGCTCCTCCTCCTCCTCTTCGGCTCGGGGACCCCCTGAATTAGATGCCAGTCTCCACCACTGACCAAAGTCACGACTCCCTAAACAACACTTTCAGGGTTATCCAAAGAGATTCGAAAAGTCACCGCACGTTCGGTTACGTTTCGTTCTCTTCAATTCGGTTCCTTTTGCCGATTGCATTTCGGTGACCCTGCGGTGTATTCAGCAAGCACCACAGGGTCCCCGAATTGCAGGGAAAAGCTGCCGTAAACCTGACGAAAACTAACCGAATGCACGCTGAAAACAAGCAAAAACATCTGGATTAACCTTTGAACAGGAGCCGAACAGGAGCCGAACATGAGCCGAATCACACAGAGCCGAAGCAGCTGTGACGTAGAGGAGGCAGTGAATAAATTAGAAAAACCATTTGTATGAATCTGGGAAAAAGAAACGCTGTTTGCAAAGAAACTACTGAGCGAAAATGTCTGAAATTTTCACAGGAGATCCAGGGAATGATACTAAAGAGGGCTGTTACAAAAAAAATAAGCAAACTGAAAAAAAAAAAAAAAAAAAATCGACTTTTAAATTTTTTTTAAAAAATTCAGAAAAATGCTTAAAGTATCCTAAAAAATCTATAAATAAAGAGACTTTTTGCTGCAGAATTTTATAATGAACGGTTTATTAGATATTGAATTAAAACGGGAATATTTTTAACATTGAAGCCTATGGGATTCTCCTGAATTAATTTGCCGAATGAAACCACCGAATGGCAGGGCATTTCGGGAACCTTTCACTGCTGGTTTGTGTTCTCTGAATAGCCGAAGCAGTGCTTTTTCATGGGGATTCACTGCCCTCGAACAGGAACCGAACAGGAACCGTATGTTCAGGCAATTCGCCAGGATTTGGCGAATTGCCTGCTCTCTGGATAGCCGAATGGCCAGGAAAGGTAACCGAAGGCTGATTTTCAGCGTTCGGTTACCTTTCTCAAGCAATTCGAATCTCTTTGGATAACCCTGTTTAGGTCTAGTTTACAAGCTTCGTGTGAATGTTCGGGGCCGCTTTACTCATCCGGACCACTTTATAGATTTAAAGCTGTCAGGATGTGAGGAGTGCCGCCCCCCCCCACCACCAGCTCCCCTGATCTGGCAGATACACTGGGTGAAGTGGAGGAGTTTCCTACATCCACTCGGCATCACCATCAGCTGGGGATTTTTGAATTTCCCGGCTGCCTGTCACCTGGTGATGTCACACACACACAGGCGGCCATCGGAACGGATCTGTGCATGAGCGTGCAGCTCCGATCCATCGTTCTGCGCAGGCGCTACGGAACCTGTGTTTTGTAAAGTGTGTCAAGTCCCGCAATTTGCGAATCCTGTGGTTGCACAGAAAAGCTTCAAAGACTTCCGGGTTTGGGATTCGGAAGAGGAGGAGCTGCGCACGGAGAGGGACAAAAGGCGAGTAAATTCTCCAAAAATAAGAAAATTGGGCAGAGGCCGTCGGCTCAGGGGATCTGCCCAATTATTGACAAAATTCTTTATAAATGAATAAATAAAATATTTAAGGGCAAAAAAAGGGAAATCTATATGTATATTTTTTTAATTTATCTATGAAGATCTATAAAGAAAACTGTGCCTGGCTCCTGTATATGCAGCCGACCACGTTTTTCACAAAAATTGGCCAAACCCTGAATTTCTAGCGTGTTGGTTTTCATTTTTTTTATTGTTCCTGGTAAAGTTGTGCAATAATAACAAATCACATTTTTTGGTGGAGGGGATCCACCAAATGTGGACTTCCTTCTGATGCCTTCCTGCGTGGTATCCACCATTCCAGAAAGGCGGCCGGATACAATGTGTCCAGAAGGCAGAGGAGGCAGTGAGTGTTTGCACTGAGTCAGTCTGAGCCTGTGATACAGTTCCTGAGAGCAGCTGCTCGGAGCTCTGAGCACAGCCCGGCTGCAAATGTGTGGGTGGATGTTCTCCCCCATCTGATTACAGCTCATATGTTTCTGCTTTTGGGTCAGTCTTTCTATTCGTCTTTCCTTGTATGGTTAACCCTGCCGGTGCCATACTGTACATTTATTAACAGGGAGAAAAAAAAATGGAGACGGAAACAATATGGGATCTATTCACTAAGCCCTGAACTTGCCACCGATGGGCACCACGCGGTGAATTTCGGGGCAGTTCGTCTATTCACAAAGCTGTCTATTTATAAAGTATTTTAGCAGGAAGGATACACTGAGATTTCTCTCGTTTTCAGTATGTCCTGGGTTCAAGAAACATTGAATTGTTACAGAAATACAAACTAATAAAATGCAAGATATTAAAAACAAAACACAAATATACAGATTAACCCAGAAAATAAATATGTAGGAAATATATTCACTATGTTACATGTTTACAGGTGCATTCTGTATATAGTCACTATGTTACATGTTTACAGGTGCATTCTGTATATATTCACTGTTACATGTTTACAGGTGCATTCTGTATATAGTCACTGTGTTACATGTTTACAGGTGCATTCTGTATATAGTCACTGTGTTACATGTTTACAGGTGCATTCTGTATATAGTCACTATGTTACATGTTTACAGGTGCATTCTGTATATAGTCACTATGTTACATGTTTACAGGTGCATTCTGTGTAGTCACTGTGTTACATGTTTACAGGTGCATTCTGTATATATAGTCACTATGTTACATGTTTACAGGTGCATTCTGTATATAGTCACTATGTTACATGTTTACAGGTGCATTCTGTGTAGTCACTGTGTTACATGTTTACAGGTGCATTCTGTATATATAGTCACTGTGTTACATGTTTACAGGCGCATTCTGTATATAGTCACTGTTACATGTTTACAGGTGCATTCTGTATATAGTCACTGTTACATGTTTACAGGTGCATTCTGTATATAGTCACTATGTTACATGTTTACAGGTGCATTCTGTATATAGTCACTGTTACATGTTTACAGGCGCATTCTGTATATAGTCACTGTGTTACATGTTTACAGGTGCATTCTGTATATAGTCACTGTGTTACGTGTTTACAGGTGCATTCTGTATATATTCACTATGTTACGTGTTTACAGGTGCATTCTGTATATAGTCACTGTGTTACGTGTTTACAGGTGCATTCTGTATATATTCACTGTGTTACATGTTTACAGGTGCATTCTGTATATAGTCACTGTTACATGTTTACAGGTGCATTCTGTATATAGTCACTGTGTTACATGTTTACAGGTGCATTCTGTATATAGTCACTGTGTTACATGTTTACAGGTGCATTCTGTATCGAGGTATATTAATAGATTTCTTAAGTGACTTTAGACTGGGGGAAGATTTGATGGCATCTGGGAGGTTATTCCAGAATTGTGGTGCACTGTAGGAAAATGAGGATGGAGCCACTTTTTTTTTGTATTGTGGTATTGCAAGTAAGGTGCAGGTCCTGGATCGGAAGTTATAGGATGAGGGAACTGCTGGGGGAAACAGTCTATTCAGGTAGGGTGGTAGCTTTCCAGAAAAGCTCTTAGAGTGCGTCTAGATTCCAGCGATGGCCAGTTTAGTTCTTTTAACAAGTCATAATGGTGGTTCATGTAGTTACATTGTAGCACAAAGCGGCAGAATGAGTTATACAGTGTAGTAAGTTTATGAAGGTGTGTTTGCGGGGCGGCTGCATACACTACATCTCCGTATTCAATAGCCGGCATAAGCAAATACGGTACAGTTCAGCAACCTTCGGCAGCAGCGAAATTGTCCCATAGAGAAGTAATGGTTAATCTTTTCACAGAACGCCAAACTGCACCAAAATGTCAGTGAAATGCCCTCATTTTCAGTGATTCAGTTAGACAGGTTTAAACCGGAGAATCCCATTGGATCCAATGTAAAAATGTAATATCGCTTTTGTTTAAACAAAAGTTTATTTTTATTTTCAGCGAAAATACGTCAATTTTTTGAACACCTTTTTGTATGTATTTCTTTTTTTTAGACAAATTTTTAGATTTTTTTTTTTAAATTCTGCAACAGACGTTGTTTAACTATTTAGACGTATTTTTATTGGTTTAAATGCCTATTAGGAGAATTCCTTTTTTTTTTTGTTTCTTTGCAGTTCAGTGGATTTCAGCAAGGCCACTTCGGCAGTCTGCAGTGCTCTAAGGCGACGTTCTCCAACTATTTCATGAGGCTTTGGCAACTTTTCTTTGGCACATCACGGTGATTAGTGATTTTACCGTACTGTCAGTGAAATGATATTGCCGAACTGGGAGAAAATGCTGAATCTCTTCACCATAACCTTTTAGTTATGTGTAGTCGAGTTCCCTTTACGTGCTCTTAAATAACAGAGCAGGGCCTACTGACCGCCTCTGCCCAATTTTTTTTTTTTATATTCTTTTTTTTAATTTTAGGTGATTTTACTCCCCTTTTCTCCCTCGCCGCACATGGCTCCTCCTCTTTGGCTCAGGGACTCCTGAAGCCGTAAATCCCTGAAGCTTTTCTGCGCAATTCGCGTATCGTAGGAACCGCAAATTGTGCACTTTACGGACACGCGTTCCGTAGCTGACAGACACACGTGATGAAAGACCCGGACACCATCTTGGTACACTCAAATCCATGAAGACACCCATGTGGATTCCAACTTACAATTACTAAATGTATATTTAAAGACATTTGTGTACAGGGGGCTTTCACTGACCGGGGAAACCAATGACCAGACGTTCAGGACTATGTATATCATTACGATCAACGTGTTCTCTCATGGTTTGATGTATCGAAGACCACAAATCACCAAGTTTCGGCGCTGGCACCTGAATCATGCTGGGTCGTGCAAGATTCAGAGGGAAGCAGTCGTTCGAGAGTTGTGCCGTTGGTCCTCCAAGTTGATGGAGTGTAAGGAGACTCTCCGACTCTGTCCTAATACCTCTTGATGTCACAGCTCTACTTGGGCCTCTATGCCAACAGTTGGGAATGACAGGATAGGGGATTCTTCAAAATCTTTCCATTCGATGCGCTCGCCAAACCGTGAACAAATGTGTAGAATTTCATTCTTGGTCAAAGACGTCACAATTGTGCGACCCTTGTCAAGTTCGCTCTTAACATCGTCATGGTCACAGTCTGATAGGACGCTAGGAGGCTCGCCAGTTGTCGTGTTTGGGGGAATTGTTTAAAAACCAATTTCTGTAGAGAGCGCAAACAAAAGACCATCTGGCAGACCTGAGTTGCCAGCAGGCAAACGGTTAAACGCAGTAAAATATTTAAATAAAAGTAATAAAAATGTTCACTGCAGGATGTCCTCTCTTCGAGATGCGTCCAGTGGGCATGAGACTTCAAACACAACTGTCCACCCTGTGTCGCTCACCCAGCAATGATGGCTGTGAAAGTGGAGTGCTGTTGGTATGTCCTCTACTTCTTCCCGTCTCCGGTGGTTCAAAGGAAATTTAACGAGCGAATATCTCACGGAGCACATAGACATGTGCAGCGCTGAAAGAATTGTCACGGCTCGGATTGTTTCGCAATTTGGATATATCGGAATCCGGATTTATCTGAAACGTTCAATATATGTGGCAGTTTTTGATCTATTTGGAACCTTTTTATGTATAATGTGTAAAAAAAAAATAAAAAAAAAAAAAAAATTTTTGGGAAGGTGCGCTAGGGTAATGCTGGTTTAGGTTAGGGCCAGACTTCAAGGCTTATTCAAGGAGCGCCGAACTTGCCATTGAATGGCACCATACGGTGCAATTTCATGGCAGTTTGTCTATTCAGAAAGCTGTCAATGCAACAAATACTGGTGAAATACGGCGCAGATCAGCGATCTTCGGCGGCAGAGAAATTCTCCCATAGAGAAGTAATGGTTAATCTATTCACGGAACGCCGAAGTGCACAGAAATGTCAGTGAAATGACCTGATTTTCGGTGATTCAATTCAACAGGTTTAAACGATATATATATATATATTTTTTTTACATTTATTTTTTTCCAACGTTTAAGTTTTTTTCATTTTCAGCAAAAAGTCTTCATCTATTTTTCTGATTTCTTTGGAGGTGAAATTTTTGATTCCCTGTTTTTTTTTTTTTTTTTAATTCTGTGACCTTTTTATTATTTTTTATAGGACCTTTTTATTATTTCCACACATTTTCATGCATTTTTATTGTTTTCATTGCCTTTTTAAAGAATAGCAGAGTTCCATTATAGTTTTTTTTTTCCTTTTCTTTTTGCAGCTCGGCGGTCAGCGGCTCCATGTTCGGTATACTTTGGAGACCCTGCGGGGAATAGTGAATTCACCCCAGGGCTGGCGAACTGGAGTCACCGAATGAGAAAGCACTGAAATTTCACTGAATAACCCTTTCAGTGATACATTTTCTGTGACTTATTATTATTTATTATTTTTTTAAGCCATTTGTTTGTGAAGGTAGCCCGTCTCTGAAATGGAACATTTATGCGCTAATTACAAACATTTCCATATTTCTGTTAAAGGAACATTCTACTAAAAGACAGGGCAACCTTTTTTTGCCCTTCAACAGCCTCTGCCCAATTATTTAACCCTTTCACTGCTGAGGAAGTGTGGAGAACGTCCTCATTGACTCCTAAGGAAAGATAGGGGCTTCCTTTGAACCCCGTTATCTCCCAGCTGTTGGCAGCTAGCTGGTCATGTTTGGTAACATTAGAAAGGCCAGAGCATGGCCTTTCCAATGATATCAAACATGACCATGTTTAAAGTAAAGAAAAAAATAAAATAATAAACAAAGAGAAAAACATTTTTTTTTTAAGATGCGAAATGGTTCAGCAGTGAAGGGGTTAACTTTCGTGTGTATTTGGATGATTTTAGCTCCCCTTTTCGACCTCGCCGCGCACAGCTCATCTCCAGCTCTTGGTCACCCGAACCCGGAAGGCCCTGAAGCTTTTCTGCGCTCCTATTTGGCTTTTTTTTCCAGTGAATTTACTCACCTATTGTCTCTCTGCTCGTGCTGCTCCTCCTTTTCTGCTCGTGCTGCTCCTCCTTTTCTGCTCGTGCTGCTCCTCCTTTTCTGCACGTGCTGCTCCTCCTTTTCTGCTCGTGCTGCTCCTCCTTTTCTGCTCGTGCTGCTCCTTTTCTGCTCGTGCTGCTCCTCCTTTTCTGCTCGTGCTGCTCCTCCTTTTCTGCTCGTGCTGCTCCTCCTTTTCTGCTCGTGCTGCTCCTCCTCTTCTGTTCAGAGTCACCGGAACACGGAAGTGTCAGAATCTTTTCTTCATAATTTGCGCTCCTATGCAACTTGCGTAGCGTAAGGAACGCAAATTGCGCACCGCGACGGGGCTTGTGAACTTTACGTTTTCAAGTCTTGAGGCTCTTGCGCTGAATGATGGGTTATTGGTATCCTTTATAGAGTGCCACATATTCCGCAGCGCTTTACAGGATCAAGGGGTTAATACATTGGAATACCACACATGGATGATACGGCCTGATTCGGGGAGACCCAAGGGAACTTACAATCTATGAGATGTACAAGTATTTTGTGAGGTAGACGCATCCATATCGTTAGGTGTCTTGCCCAGTAGGCTTGTGCACGATTTTTTTTTTCGGTTCGGATGTTTAAAATTTTCAATTCGGCTCGTTTCGACCAATTTCTGTTTCGGTTCGGCTCGTTTTTCGTGTACTTTTTCGGAATATCGACCATTTTTCGTATGTTCGTGTCACTTTGCTCGTTTTTTGTATCGACTTTTCGGAAATTTCGGAAATTTTTGTTTTTTCGGAACGTCTGTTCTCCTCGTTTCAAAGTGTCTACGATAATTCTGGCGATTCTATCGTGTTTTTTTTTATTAAATAAAGATCCTTTTTTTCTTATGAATAATTGAATATACATTTCACAACTTTATTTAATCATATTAAAATGGTATGAAAGCCAAGGAACAAAAAAAATGAACAAAACGATTTAAAAAACGCTAAACTGACCCGAATGCCACAAGAAACAAGTGATACGCATTTACAAATACGAAATTTACAGAATCAGCGATATAACCGATAATAGTTAAATATACGATGTCCAGAATTACCGAAATGGAACCGAAATCACGAATGGAACCGAAATCATGAATAGAGCGAAAATAAATTTCGATTTGACACATTTCAAGTCCATTCGAAAAATCCGAAAATTTTTCGTTTCGGCTCGGAAAACTTTTCGGATCTATCGGTTTTCGGGTCCGACCCGATTCGGAAATTCGGCCGAATCCGAAAACACGAATCGGGAAATTTCGTGAAAATTCCGAAACGCACATCCCTATTGCCCAAGAACACTCACTGGTGGCGTCTTCTGAGTGGGATTGAGTCGGCTTTCCATGAGTCTAGATCAGCGACCTGGTGGTGAGGATGAACCTGCTTCTCGTAAAGTCGAGACTTGCTTCTCCACAGTTGTGTTGGAGGGATGTGTTGAATGACTTTTTGACTTGCTTCTCCACGGTCGAAGAGCAGAGATGTTACCACTGGACTCCACAGCTGCCATTGTCCTTGGGCAAGACCCCTAACGGTACATACTTGCCTCCCACACCCTTACTGGAGAGGTGCTTTGGCCGGGATTCCAACCCAGGTCTCCACAGTTATAGAGCAGTGATGTTACCTCTACTCCATCCAGCGCTCCATGGATCAGAGCTGAGCGCACATGCGCAGATCTGACGCTAATGCGATTGGTCTCGGAGATCGCAACGTCTAGAGTGACCGATCTAGGGACTGATGTGTTCATGGTGTGTCGAATATCCCTTTAACGTTATCTCGGCATTTTTTTTTCTGCCCATTTTTGTGTTGTTTTGGAAAGACAAAAAAATAAATAAAATGTATCAGTAGACTATACTATCAGCAAGCTAGGGGCTCCGATGTTATCAGCCCTGATACCTTGACTGGAATTACTGGATGCGTGCATAGCCAAAAGCCTTCCTTATCAGCAACAGGAAGTAATAAAGGCTGAATAGAGCTCATATTGTTGGCCAAGTCCTCAAAGTGCCGGCTCTGAAAAGACACAAGACCCTAACATATATTGCCTTTTTCCCTTACCCATTCTGTAGGGGTTACTCACGTCCAAATTTGTCACCGAATTGCACCAAACAGTGAATTTCACCGTATAATTCGTCTAAACAGTCAATTCACTAAATACAGGAGAACTGACGACAAAATACGGCGCAGTTCGCTGCGATTCGGCGGCACCGAAATGGTCACATTGAGAACAATCGATTCGCCTATTCACAGAACACCGAATTGCACCGAAATGTTGCGTGAAATTACCTGTTTTTCAGTGTTGCAAATCTAAGAAGTCTCAATGTAATAAATGTAATATCTTTTTTTTTTAATAGCATTTAAAAAAAATAGGGTTTTTGTAAGAAAAAAAAAAGAATATAGAAATAGAAATTAATGAGAATTAAAAAAAATTAAATAATAAAAAACGATAAAATAAATAGAAAACAAAAAGATCTTTAAGATTGGTGAATTCACTTTGTATCCAATTGTCAACATGTTGCACCGAAAATGAAGTTGTCAAAGACGTTATCGGACGTCGGTGTAAAGCGCCGAATTGCACTGGAGTTGCCTCGGCGAGTTCCAGCGAACTGAATGAATAAAAAAACAAAAAATAGGAAGTCTTCTATTCACCTAATAATAAATACGAGGGTAAATAGATTAAAATGTAGTAAAAATGTGTCTAAATAATAAAAAAGGTCCTTTAAAAAGATATTAAAAAATAATGTCTATTAAAAAATTAAAACGCCTTTTTAAAAAGTATCTACGGTGAAGTTCCATATTCGGTGGTGAATTCGGACGTTTGTAAACAACCCTCTGAATCCTTGGTTTCCTATAAACCCCCGGACCTTGCAAGTGTCCGGGTGTGATTTCCCCAAATGCTGTTGTTTTGGAATCTTTACACACGGCAGGCTCCAGTCACTGTCTCTTTAAATACTTATAGGTTATGCAACTCTGTCAGATTCTTATCTTTATATTTCTTTTAAAAACAAAGAAAGGAAATCACTTAACCTGTTGGAATGTGGTTCTGGCAAGGAGGCTTAAACCAATATGCTGGAGTTAAATGAAAGAAACCTGAGCCTCCATTCCTGTAGTGATGAGATAATGTGTTATGCTGGCTGGCTGGTGGAGTGTAACCTACAGGAATGGACTGTTAATACGGTCACCATACTATCAAAAAAATAACTCCTCCAATCTCGCATAATGATGTGTTTCTTAGGGTTGAGTTGCATTCTGCAGTATGCATGTGGAAGCCAAAAAAAAAAACTGTCTTGTTTCAGGTGAACATTTTTCATCCAAACCTAAAATACCTTGAACTGTCGCTTCGTCCGATGTTTCATTTCATAAAAACTCTCATCCAAACTTTACCCCAAACTAGGTGCCCTGTACAGAAACAAATCCTGCCTGAGCCCCACGGTAAGAAAGCAGATTGTACAACAAATGCTTATGCCAGCTATTGATTACGGAGATGTAGTGTATGCAGCCGCCCCGCAAACACACCTTCATAAACTTACTACATTGTATAACTCATTCTGCCGCTTTGCATTACAATGTAACTACATGACCCACCATTGTGACATGTTAAAAGAGCTAAACTGGCCATCGCTGGAGTCTAAACGCACCCTTCACCTTTCCAGCCTGGTGTTTAAGAGCATTTCTGGGAAGCTACCACCCTACCTGAATAGACTGCTTCCCCCAGCAGCTCCCTCATTCTATAACCTCCGATCCAGGACCAGCACCTTACTTGCAATACCACAATACAAAAAGACAGTGGCTCGGTCCTCATTTTCCTACAGAGCACCACAATTATGGAATAACCTCCCAGACACCATCAAATCTTCCCCCAGTCTTAAGTCACTCAAGAGCTCCTTACTAACATACCTCAATACAGAATGCTCCTGTGAACATGTAACACAGTGACTATATACAGAATGCGCCTGTAAACATGTAACATAGTGACTATATACAGAATGCACCTGTAAACATGTAACATAGTGACTACATATAGAATGCACCTGTAAACATGTAACACAGTGACTACATACAGAATGCACCTGTAAACATGTAACCTAGTGACTATATACAGAATGTGCCTGTAAACATGTAACACAGTGACTATATACAGAATGCGCCTGTAAACATGTAACATAGTGACTATATACAGAATGCACCTGTAAACATGTAACATAGTGACTATATACAGAATGCACCTGTAAACATGTAACATAGTGACTATATACAGAATGCACCTGTAAACATGTAACCTAGTGACTATATACAGAATGTGCCTGTAAACATGTAACACAGTGACTATATACAGAATGTGCCTGTAAACATGTAACACAGTGACTATATACAGAATGTGCCTGTAAACATGTAACACAGTGACTATATACAGAATGCACCTGTAACACAGTGACTATATACAGAATGCGCCTGTAAACATGTAACACAGTGACTATATACAGAATGCACCTGTGAACATGTAACATAGTGACTATATTTCCTACATATTTATTTTCTGTTAATCTGTATATTTGTGTTTTTTTTTTTTTATATCTTGCATTGTATTACTTTGTATTTCTGTAACTGTAACATTTCAATGTTCTTGAACCCAGGACATACTTGAAAACGAGAGAAATCTCAATGTATCCTTCCTGGTAAAATCCTTAATAAATAAATAAATTATAGATCGTCTCAGACACAAGAAATTCATATGCTGCGCCTTTTTTTTTTCCTTTTATTATTATTTTTTTTTCAATAAAGAATTGACAATGTAACACATGGTATTTGATGTATGAATGACAGGTTTATGTAATCTTTTAGAAATATAAACAATATACTAGTAAACATAAGCAAACTTGTTTTTATTGTAACAACAACCAAACTATATACGAAACAGGGCGATAACCGATCCTCTCAATAGGCATAACCCTTAACCACAACTATACCATAACGACAAGATGCAAATGCAGCGAGGGAATGCATAATTGAATTTGTTATTAAGTCCTCAGAGGTGGAATGATTGACAGCAATATTTTAATAATAATACATTTACAAAACATAGAATAAATTAATACAAATTAATTGAATACAATAAATGATTAATAATTATATACTAAATTATAGCATTATAGAACATTGAATATATATTAATATTCAATCTTCTATAATGCTATAATTTAGAATATAATTATTAATCATTTATTGTATTCGATTAATTTGTATTCTAATACAATAAATTATTAATAATAAATATAGTAAATTATAGCATTCTAGAAGATTGATTATATTAATATTCAATCTTCTACAATGCTATTATTTAGTATATTATTCATTTATTGTTTTCAATTGTATTAATTCTATGTATGTTTTGTAAATGTAGTATTAAAATTTACATATAAGATGTAATAAAAAAATGAAAACATGCCGTGATGACAATATGCAAAGGCTTATGTTTACATTTAAAAAAAATTATATGTAAATTCAACTTATTTTAGATTAACCTCTTAATATTCAATCATCTGTAATGCTATAATTTAATATATAATTACAAATTAACTGAATATAATAAATTAATATTTAGTCTGTTTTTTATAAATTATTATAATATTACTGTCAATCATTCCACATCTGAGAACATGATATCGAATCTATTCGTTATATACCGCTTCGTTTCGGATGCAGCTGCTACGCAATTTGTATTTTTGGGAACACTTCCGAAATCCGGATTGTGGGAATTTCCGACGTATTGCGATTCCATTCCGAAACGAAGCTCACATGTCTATTCCGCATTACGCCTAAGGGAATTGAAGAGCAGCAGCTATTGAACATCTTGTTTATAGAACGCGTTGTACAAATATGACTTCCCCCGGTTGCTCTTTCATCCTTCTTGAGACTTTATGGTTGCCAACGTGTGGTCTTCATGAGGAACAACTGGATATTCTTACTTCAGACTTATTGAGTTGGGCCAACCATGATTCCATAACCAAAAATATCGGACTTACTCCTGCCTAGTGCTATTTGTATTGGTCGACCCTTTGGCAAGTACTTTGGACAAGGTTTAGTATCTGCCGCCGCCACCCCACCCTCCAATACCTGCTCGATATCTCGCGCCTATCTAAAGGGGAGACCCTTTCTTCTATTTTTCTCATGATCCTTTCTTGTTCTGATCCTGCTTTTTTTTTTCTCTACATATTAAAGGAACGCTCTACTACTATAAGTGGTCAGGATCTGAGGAGTGCTGCCCCAATCTGGAGATGTTGCTGAGTGAAGTGGAGGCATTTCCTACACCTCCAGCGTCACCAGCAACTGAGATTTTTTTAATTTCCCTGCTGCCGATCACCAGATCTGTCGCAAGTGACAGCGTGCTGACATCGCCCTCTCTGAGACCAATCGCGGTAGCGGATCGGATGCGTGCTTGCTAGTGCAGGTCTGATCCACCGCTCTGTGCTTGCCCTACGGAGCTTGCGTGTGTAAGTCCTGTAGCGATGCCCAATTTGCGGTTCCTACGCTACCCAAGTTGCACAGGAGCGAGAATTGCACAGAAAAGCTCCAGGGACTTCCAGGTTCGGAAGTCCCTGCGCCGAAGAGGAGGAGCAGGGACTTCCAGGTTCGGAAGTCCCTGCGCCGAAGAGGAGGAGCAGGGACTTCCAAGTTCGGAAGTCCCTGCACCGAAGAGGAGGAGCAGCTTGCGGCGAAGGAGAAAATGTGAGTAAAATCATCCAAAACGTAATTGGGCAGCATCTGCTAAAGTATTTAAGGGCAGAGAAAAGGGAACTTGATTTTCAATGGAAAGTCCCTTTAAGCCATTCATTGCCTTGGTTCTTGCCATTATTGGCTTTTTAAACCTTTTTTAGGTCTTTTAATCCCTTTTTAAGTGACTTTAGATGTTAACTTGCTCATAGGATTATAAAATTGATTAGTGTCCCGCGTGTGTTGTTGCATAGGTGGACAAAAAGCTGTGTCAAATGGGTGTGAAATGCAAAACGTGTCCCCCTTGCTGTGTCATTGTCATTCTAAGGTTTAGACGTGTGACTGCAGCTCTTGACTTCAAAGGTTGACAAAGAGGCTTCCGGCCTGTTGGGGACCCATTACAGAGGTCACTCATAGTGTTCTGCACAAGGAACAGCCATCACAAAAGAAGCCATCACTTCCGTGTTAATCTCCTAATTGGCAACGAGTCAAAAAAAAAAAAAAGACGCGCCACGACAACTTTTCACCCAATTTTTTTATCGCACAAACCAGTGTGGCGAGAGGTTCAGAATTTTCTGAAAATGTATCTTTGCGTAATGTTGACTATCCCCCATCTTTACGTGTTTTCCTATATATGATGAATAATTAAAAAAAAATTCCCCCTCCAAAAAATCTCAAGACCCAAAGCACAGCGCTCGTGCCGCACAGTTTAACATCTCGAGCGCTGAGCTTTATTTTACAACGTCTTATTCCGTCTGAGACGCAAGCTCGGCTAGAGAAAGTTACCCACCGCAGGGGACATTTTTCTTTACAAAAAATAAAATAATAATAATAATAATTAATAAAAACTGAGTAAAATGTAATATTTACATTTTTTTTTTTTTTTAATTTTTGGACATTTTTTTTTTAATTTACTTTTTTTTTCTTTTTAAGAAGAGAAGCATCCGCCACTTTTCTGCGTAAAGCTAAGACGTAAGCTCGGCTAGAGAAAGTTACCCACCGCAGGGAACATCTTTCTTTGCAAAAAAATAATAAATAATAAATAATAATCATAAAAACCTGCATGAAATGTAAAATTTACATTTTAAAACATTTTGGACATTTTTCTTTTGCAATTTTTAAAAAAAATAATATATAAAAAACCTGCGTAACATTTTGCAGTTTTGAAAAAATTTGGACATTTTTCTTTTGCAATTTTTTCTAAAAATAATAATAATAAATAAATCTGCGTAAAGTTTACAGTTTAAAAAAATTTTGGACAAATTTTTTTTTTTTAAAAAGAAAAAAAAAAGGCGTCCACCCCTTTTCTGTGTAAAGCTAACCCCTCCCCCCCCCCACACACCATTCTCGTGGATGGCAATAAATACAATATATATATATATATATATATATATATTGTATTTATTGCCATCCACATAATATATATGTTACGGGTAAAGCCCGAAGTGCGGTTAATCCTATCTAGGATTACTTTATTTATAAAGGATTTTACCAGGTAGGATACATTGAGATTTCTCTCGTTTTCAAGTACGTCCTGGGTTCAAGAACATTGAAGTGTTACAGTTACAGAAATACAAAATAGTAAAATGCAAGATATTAAAAAAAAATCCTAGCATTACCCAGGCGTCATTCGCAAAAGTCCGAAGTGAAATTAAATTTCGGACTTTACCCGGGTAATCTGCAAAGTATCCAGAGGCCTCTGGATACCCCGGTTTTCTGCACCGTTTTAACCGGGTAATTCGCACATTACCCTAGTGTTGCTGGATAAAGTGTGATGTGCGACGAAACATCCGCACTTCATCCGGGTAATCTGCAAAGTATCCAAACGCCTCTGGGTACTCGGCCTTTCTCGGGTTTTCAGCAGGTTACAGGTGACTGAATCCTGAGGAAAACTCGATTTAATGGAATATAAAGATATTATATGAAGAGTAACCTGACGTTATGTTTTACAAACGATATATTGGCACACATGACATAGAGATCACGTAACTTTTTCACATTCATGTAAGAAACACATCCCGTCGCTCTGTATATTCGTTCTATCCTCAATATGGTTTCAATGTTTGTCTTTACCCATTTTCATTGATAATATCCATAGATAATAGCAAAAAATTAACTGTTACCCAAGCGGGGTTGGATGCTCTGCAGATTACCCAGGCGGAGCCGCGGATAGATTACCCGGGTGAAGCTTCAGACTTGCACATTATCCGGGTAAAGTGCGGATTTTTCAGCTCTTCCAGACCGTTACCCAAGGGCAGTTGGTTACTCCTAAAATTACCCGGGTGAAGCTGCGGATAGTCCTCAGATTACCCAGGTGAAGCTGTGGATAGTCCTCAGATTACCCAGGTGAAGCTGCGGATAGTCCTCAGATTTGCACATTATCCGGGTAAAGTGCAGATTTTTCAGCTCTTCCAGACTGTTACCCAAGGGCAGTTGGTTACTCCTAAAATTACCCAGGTGAAGCTGTAGATAGTCCTCAGATTACCCGGGTGAAGCTGTAAATAGTCCTCAGATTACCCGGGTGAAGCTTCAGACTTGCACATTATCCGGGTAAAGTGCAGATTTTTCAGCTCTTCCAGACCGTTACCCAAGGGCAGTTGGTTAGTCCTAAAATTATTGTGACGTTTGTTGGTCTTTTTTATCTTAAACCCCCCCCCCACATATTTTACAGAGCAAACCGCCAGCCTTTGGCAGGCGCCTGTAGGTACATGCCTACTTTGCCTATTTATTAGCCAGCCCTGCTGGCATTGGCGAGCGTTCTCAGAGGCAGCCGACGGATCAGATCTGTGCATGCGCGTGCAGCTCCAATCCATCGTTCTGCGTAACTTGCGTACGTAAAGTGTGCGAGTCCCGTAGCGCTGGGCAATTTGCGGTTCTTGCGCTACACATTTTGCATAGGAGCGTAAATTATGCAGAAAGGTTTCAGGGTCTTCTGGGTTCGGGAGTCCCTAAGCCGATGAAGAGGAGCCGCGTGCGGCGAGGGGGAAAAAGGTGAGTAAAATCACCTAAAATAACAATTAAAAAAGTGGTCAGCAGGCCCCCCCCATTATTTACTGGCGAGAAAACGATTTTAACCAGTATGGCTTTAAGACGGCTTCCGAACACGTCTGGGCTCTTGACACATTGTATCTAATTCATGAGCTCTGCTGGAAGTGGTGAATGATTAACCGCTGGACAGAGGGAGAGGCATGGACAGGAAATGACTGATAAGAAAGTTCATTGAGAGCTCCTTGCTGGTTTAACCCAAGCTTTTCCAGTCCAGGAAATCTCTTGTTTTCTAAGCGTGACATGGCGAGACATGGGCAGCATTGATTACGGGATACAATTTCACAAATGATTATGCTAGGATCGTACATAACTTCATACCGATTGATCAGCGTCCTCTTTCCTCTTGTTATTCGTGTCTCAGTCTTACCTGTTAATGTTGCTTTTGCCCTACACATTGTACAGCGCTACAGAATATGCTGGCGCTTTATGAACAGTTGTAATTGTATAAGTAGGTACACTGATTATGCGCACAGCCTGGCCACAAAAAAGGTCACTCTGATATTCGGTTGTGTCGCCTTTTGCTTCGATTTGCCGTCGCATAGATTCGATTCGCTCATACGATGTCACTGCATTTAATGGCGTCCAGAGTGGCATTAATTTGTATTGATGATGGGAGAGTCGCAGCGCTGCGTGAAGTCTTCTCCAGCACGTTATCCCAAAGATTAACCTCAATGGGGTTAAGAAACAAATACGTAACTGGCGGTGCGATAACCGTCGCTGTAGGATCTTGTGGTGGTTCTCTTTTGTGATACCGTCCACATATGATATGAAAGACAATGAAAAAATACAATAGTGCAGACGAAATAAAATTAAGTATTATACTGCTCCCACTCACAAAGGAAGAGCCTCAACGCTGGCTCTGAGCGGGTCAGCACATTTGGTCATTGAGTCCTATTCTGAAGGAGGCGACCTACAACCCTCAGAGATGGTTGTCCACTTCCGATGCCAACGCATAAAGTGACATGTATAAAGAAAGAGACTTCCTTGTGTAGGTCTGTTGGAAACACAATTAAGGTACATATGAAGGGATTGCACTCACATGTGTTGGAGCTTAAAGCCAAGCTCTGGGGTCAGACGCCTGTGGACTTATTTGAGGTAAAGCCCATAAAAAACCTTTGTAGTCAGCAATACACCAGGGACTGATGCAGATGAAAATTTATTTATACATAAAAACAAATAAAATAGATAAAAATGAATAAGTCTGGCTTAGGCTAAGCCAGACTTATTCATTTTTATCTATTTTATTTGTTTTTATGTATAAATAAATTTTCATCTGCATCAGTCCCTGGTGTATTGCTGACTACAAAGGTTTTTTATGGGCTTTACCTCAAATAAGTCCACAGGCGTCTGACCCCAGAGCTTGGCTTTAAGCTCCAACACATGTGAGTGCAATCCCTTCATATGTACCTTAATTGTGTTTCCAACAGACCTACACAAGGAAGTCTCTCCTTTCTTTACATGTCGCTTTATGCGTTGGCATCGGAAGTGGACCACCATCTCTGAGGGTTGTAGGTCGCCTCCTTCAGAATAGGACTCAATGACCAAATGTGCTGACCCGCTCAGAGCCAGCGTTGGGGCTCTTCTTTTGTGAGTGGGAGCAGTATAATACTTACCTCTATCGATAATTTTATTTCGTCTGCACTATTGTATTTTTTCATTGTCTTTCATATCATATGTGGACGGTATCACAAAAGAGAACCACCACAAGATCCTACAGCGACTGTCATCGCGCCGCCAGTTACGTATTTGTTTCTTATTGTTCACTGGTTTGGGGGAAACCACTGATTGCTGGCTGGCTTTGGAGATTTGGTGGTGGCACAAGCGGGGGCACCTACCACTTTGGTTGTATTTTTAATGGGGTTAAGGTCTGGACTGTGTGGTGGCCAATCCATGTGTGAAAATTATGTCTCATGCTCCCTCAACCACTTTTGCGCAATTTGAGCCTGATGAATCCTGGCATTGCCATCTTGGAATATGCCCGCTGTGCCATCAGGGGAGGAAAAAAACCATTGATGGAAAAACCTGCTCATTCGGTATATTCAGGGAGTCATACGACCTAGTTTTTTGGACACATAACGTTGCCAAATCTTGACCTGACCAACTGAAGCCACTCCAGAGCATAACTGGCTGGTACGGCAAGTGGGGACTTCTTATTGGCCAGGCAGTGGATATTGCTACTTATCATATGCTATATCAGATCGGTCGTTATTGATGTCACACACAGCGGCTGATGTCACCCTGTGAAACCAACCGGTGAAGCAAGGGGGGGTCTCAGAGAAGCAGCTGATGGATCAGATTTGTGAATGCGCATGCAGCTCTGATCCATCGCTCTGGAGGTGCGCAATTTGTGGATCCTGCGCAAGCTGCATAGGAGCACACAAAAGCTTCAAGGACTTCAGAGTTCGGGTGTCCATGAGCTGAAGATGCGCCATGCGTGGCGAGGGAGAAAAGGGAGCTAAATCATCCAAAAAGAGACAAAAAGTTAAGTAATTGGGCACAGAGGCGTAACTAGAAACCTCAGGGCCCTGGTGCAAGAATCCATGAAGGGCCCCCCCTCGCCGGCTGTGGGGAGGGGCTGAGGTGGGCCATTGAAGTCAGCGGGGCGTACCAGTATGCCCCGCGCCTTCAAGACCCATCTTCCACGCGACCCCCCCCCCCCCCCAGCTATCGGACCCCCCCAGCTATCGGACCCCCCACAGCTATCGGACCCCCCCCCAGCTATCGGACCCCCCCCCCAGCTAAATCGGACCCCCCCAGCTATCGGACCCCCCCCCCACCAGCTATCGGACCCCCCCCACCCCTACCCCCCCCCCCCCAGCTATCGGACCCCCCCCCCCCAGCTATCGACCCCCCCCCCCAGCTATCGGACCCCCCCAGCTATCGAACCCCCCCCCAGCTATCGGACCCCCCCCCGCTATCGGACCCCCGGCTATCGACCCCCCCCAGCTATCGGACCGCATCTGTGCGCGCATGCACACAACCCACCCCAGCTTGTTACATACTAAGGTAAGTATGGTCTCCACTTCCCCTCCCTGCACGTGCCGGACACTTCCTCTGCTCTGCTTTGTGTGGCGGGGGAAGGGGCGGACCCAGAACGTCTCCATGTGAGCAGCTGTCCTCTTCTTCCTCCTCCTGTCCCCCCGGCAGGGCCTTTACTTCTGGTGCAGCGTGTGCATGCTGCCGATCAAACGAGAGACCAGGTGCCTTGACCCCTGCCTGGACTGTGGGGCAAGCAGGTCTAGTCTGGGCCCCCCCACCCATCCGGTTGTGGACCCCCGGACTCAGGGGCCTGGGTGCAGTGGCACCCCTGGTAGTTACGCCCCTGATTGGGCAGAGGCTTTCGGCGGGGTCTGTCAAATTATTACGGCTGTGGTCACATTTATGAAAGCACCTCCTTGCGTCACCTGCAGCTATGTGACAGTTTGGGCAGGGGAAACACACGGTGTAGCGTGCGCACTAGTTGCGCCCGCTACACCGGACGTGATTTCAGCCTCCCTGTCAAAAAGCTACGTAGGACGGGGCTACGTAGGAGGAGCTCTGAGGACAACTAGTGGCCACATGGGTGTCAGAGTGGAAGGAATGTCCACTCTCAGACGTTCCTTCCGCTCTCAAAAACACCCGTGTGGCCTTAAAGGGCATGTCTAGAAAATGTTCTTTTTAAATTGACTTTTAAACACTTTTATACCTATCTACAAACTAGAATAAATCAATAAAATTTTTAAGTCTAGTAATTTTTATTTTCTGGCTTTAAGCTCTGTAATTTCATCGTCTCTGGCTACGCCCCTCAGCTAGGGGCGTTTCTTCAGCTCTCACTTCCTGAATATTCCCCGCCTCCTTCCCGCCCTCTACTCCACCCATCAAAGTTTAACATGCACTACATTTCTTGCTCCATCTTTCCCACGGCCCGCATGCACCTCACATACTCAGATATTACCCTCACCTAGTGTGTCTCCCCTCTCCTCTTAGAGACATCTCTGCTGTGTCTTTTTCTCACTGTGTGTCTGGATCTCTTTCCTTCCTGGTCTCTGCAGTAGCTGGGGGTGAAAGTTCAGCCCCGCCCTCCCATCAGCTCACAGTGCAGGAGGGAGGAGGAGCAACTCAGTCGCACATGCTCAGTGCGTTTTTTATGTACACCTAGGTATACACACGGATTGGTTAGCTAAAAGAGCCTCCTAAGGTGGGCGTGAAAAACGCCAAGAAAGAAAAGCAAGTAAGTATGAAAAGATATCATATTTACTTGCTTTTTATGCCTGCTGGATGAGACTACGGACTCCTTCAAAAGGCATTGCACGTTATTAAAAGCACACTAGCAAAGCATGCGTGTCCCTTTACGGGCAAAAAGGGAACTCTGTTTTTAATCGAGTATCCCTTTGGTAGAAGATCGGATCTCTCCCATTTGATTATTCTCTAGATGTCAACGCATTCGCTGCTCATCTCCAAGCGTTCGTTCGACTGAGCATGCTCATCTCTATCTGGTAACATAGTAGCAGCGGAAGAGAGCAGAGGCTGGTGAATGAACACTGCCGGCCGCACACTCGGAATGACTCATCCCGAAGATCACACACTGTCTTAACATGCACGCAGAGCGGGATACAGATGGGATCTGCACGTCCCACGCATTGCAATCGTAAAGGCTTCCATATACAATACTGTGTGTGTGCCTACAATGCACACGGTTGACTTGCAAGTCGACGTCTACCTGGTCTGTGCCGCCACTTTCACGTACACGATGTGTTCGTTTGCAATAAAACCTTTGCAGCGTTTTATGTGTACGAGGAAAATCCGCAAACGCTGTGCAAACAGGATCAATGAAAAGAGCAAGAATGCTCATCTGTGCGAGGCCATCTGCTCGTTTATTGCTCGTTAGCTGCGTTCCAGGGCTGATATTGTAGATGAGCCACCGAGACGTCACCGATTACCCAAATCAAGGGACATTCTATTAAACCGTACAGTTCCCTTTTTTTTTTCCCCTTAAATATTGGGCAGGTGCGAGCTGACGGTCACTACCCGATCATTTTTTTTTGTTTTTGTTTGTTTTGGGTGATGCTCCTCACCTTTTCTCCCTCGCCACGCACGGCTCCTCCTCTTTTGCTCAGGGACTTCCGAACCAGGAAGTCCATGAAGCTTTTCCATGCAACTTGTGTAGCGTAGGAGCTGCAAACTGCGCAGCGGGGCTTGCGCACTTGATTTACGTGAGTTCCGTAGCCCCTCCGCAGAGCGTCGGATCGGAGCTCCACACGCATGCACAGATCCGATCGGTCAGCTGCCTCTCTGAGAACGTTCGCTACCACGATTGGTCTCGGAGGGTGACGTCAGCCTCTCTCTGTGTGTGACATCACTGGTGACGACAGCTGGGAAATTCAAAGTCCCGTCTGCTGGTCACACTAGGGGCACGTTCACCTCCCTGTTAACGTTTGCGTCCCCCTTTTAACGCCATATCATGGGTCACGGATTCCGCAGCCTGCCCGTTGTTGCAGCACTAACGCACCGCTGCGGGTATCACCTCCTGGAGACCATAGGACTCCATGGAGGCTTTTGCTGCCGGGCTATGTGACCTGTACGTTCTAGCTCTCATGAGATTGTGCAGGGCTGCGGAGTGATTCGCGGATGGTAGGCTTGTGCACCGATATTTATTTATTTTATTTTTATTTATTTTTTTCGGTTCGATTCGGTTCGATTTTTCGGATTTTTAAACTTTTCGATTCGGCTCGTTTCGACCGATTTCTGTTTCGATTCGGTTCGGCTCGATTTTTTTTTTTTTTTTTTTTTTTTTTTCGTGTACTTTTTTTTTCGGAATATCGACCATTTTTCGTATTTTCGTGTCACTTAGCTCGTTTTTTGTATCGACTTTTCGTAAGTTCGGAAATTTTCGTTTTTTCGGAACGTCTGTTCTCCTCGTTTCAAAGCAATAAATTTCGATTTGACACATTTCAAGTCCATTCGAAAATTCCGAAAATATTTCTTTTCGGATCTGCCATTTTCGGATCTAAAAGTTTTCCGAAATTCGGCCGCATCCGAAAACCCGAATCGGGAAATTTCGTGATAATTCCAAAATTCCGAAACCCGAAACGCACATCCCTAGCGGATGGAGACTAGCGTTAAGGAGGCGATAAGGCCCGAGTTGAGTCGGAGGAAACCTTTCCAGTTCGTCCAATGATTTCACCAGATCGGGGCAGAGGGGGAAGTGGGGGGCACTCCTCACATCCTTACCACTTTAAAACAGTGAGTGGTCTCAGAGGGTGATGTCGGCATGCTCGCTACATGATGATGTCACTGATGACTAGCAGCCGGGAAATTCAAAAACCCAGCTGCTGGTCGCAATGGGTGGGTTGGAGGAAACTCTTCCACTTCACCCAATGATATCACCAGATTGGGGCGACGGGGGGCAACTCCTCACATCCTTACCACTTTAAAACAGTGGTTGGTCTCAGAGGGTGAATTTGGCATGCTCGCTACATGATGATGTCACTGGTGACCAGCAGCCGGGAAATTCAAAATCCTGACTGCTGTTGACGCTGGGTGGGGTAGTGTAAACTCCTCCAGATCGAGGGGTGGCAGAGGGTGTTCTGGCTGGGGGAGAAGGGAGGACCACTCCTCACATCCTGACCAGAAAGCTAAAGTGGTCGGGATGAGTAGGGTGTCCCTTTATAAAAAGTGAAGTTAGAAGGTGATGCGGCCAGACGCGCAGAGAAAGGTACCGTCGCTCTGTGTATGTGCTGGAAGGATTAACGTTCAGGAAGGCGCGGTGACAAATGTCTCTACTGGAAAGAGATTACGGTCATGTCTTTGAACAAAAATCTTCTCCCTGTTTGTTCATCCCGGATGTGCTTCCCGCATGTTACACATTTCTACCCGGCGTCCATATTTAACATTTCCTTGACGTGTTTAATCTTTTCCATGGGTTTGATTTATCGGTGTCGGACATCAGGATTTCCCGTCTCGCAACAATCTCGCTCTTTCATTTTTTATTTTTTTTTCTCCTAATTTTCTCTTATCAGTCTGGTGTTTTTTTTTTTTTTTTTTTTTATTATTTTTTTTCATTCTCTTTTCCATCGTTTCGCAATACGTTGCTTCTTTTTATACCGTGAATGAAATCTCGAATAGGAAATGGGTTGGCCAGGAAGAAATAAGTTAAGAATTTGCCTGGGGGGGGGGTTAAAATCAGACTTCGGAAAAGTCGATGGAGGAAAAATAATTAAAGGGAAAATTTCGTCTTGTTTGTCCTGTTTATGCATTTTGCAAAAAGGCGCCTTTAGATTTAATAGAATTAGAAACAGAATCTCTTTTATTAATAATATTAATATTTTTTTATTATTTTTTTTTATTATTATTATTATTTTTTATTATTTATTTATTTTATACCCTTAAATAATTGGGTAGATGATCCTGATGACAGCCTCCACCCTATTATTTATTTTTTGTACTTTTGGGGTGATTTTACTCCTTTTGTCCCTCGCCGCGTGCAGCTCCTCCTTTTTTTGGCTCGGGCTGGTGCAAATATGTATTGCGTTGCAATTTTCGTGGCAGTTCATTATTCAGAAAGCTGTCAGTTCGCCAAATACAGGCAAATTGACAGTGAAATACGGTGCAGATCGCCGCAATTCGGTGAACTTCGGCAGCAGCAAAATCATCCCATGGAGAAGTAATGGTTAATCTATCCATGCGTTATTTTAAACACCTTTTTTGAAATAGCAAAAGTTCCTTTTTTTTTTTTTTTTTTTTTTTCCACTTCGGCGATGTGCGGCAGTCAGTCTGGCATTCGGCAGATTGTTTGCCGTCTTCAGCGGATCCCGGGGGGCACACTTTGGGAACCCTACAGTGAATTTTTTTTTTTATTTATTTATAAAAGGATTTTACCAGGAAGAATACATTGAGATTTCTCTCGTTTATCACTGAAGCGCACTGGAGTGCGCCGAACAAGAGGGTACCGACATTTCACTGAGATTTTGGTTTTCTCTGAATAACTCCTATAGTCTTGTAAGGTCCATCTCCTCCATTTCTTCCACTCTTAATGTTTCTCTGCTAATCTCATACAGAGCATAACTTTTGCCACAATGTCTGCAGTTACATTGGCTCCGCCTCCCAACAGCGCCCTCAGCTGCTGCCTAGTTGACCTCATGGATGCACTGGCCCTGGATGTTGGAGACCGTTTCTTCTGTGCCTTATTTGTTTGCGTTGGAGTTTATCTGCACTAAACTTATTTCTATTCTCGCGGTGTTATCCTTGACTCCTTTTTAAAGTGAACTAGCAAACCACCGGGCGAGCGCAGGTCCCCCTGACTATTAATGGTCAGGTGATTGCGGCTACGCTGCTCAGTGACTGTTGGTGGTTTCTTTTGGTGGAGAGATTTTCCTCCGAGCTCTCGCATCATTGGAATTCCAAGGATTTCTTTTTAGAAAAGTTTTTTTTTTTATTTTTTTAATCCTCATCATTATTATTATTAATAATAATAATAATAATAATAATAATAATAATAATAATATTATTATTTATTTTTAACCAGTGACTGCAGATGTTGACACCCGGGTGTGTGTGATGGATTTATGCAGAAGCACGTGGTCTTCCTCAAACACCTTTCTCTCGAACACTTAACCAATTTGACCTTTTTAGCACTTTTATCAAGGTCAAAGTAAATCCAGATTTCTTTTATGTCAAAAAAAATCAGCTGATAACTTTGTTTCTTAATTTATATCCATTATGATGAGTGTGTAAATAATTTAATCTGTTTATATATATCTCTATCCATTAGTGTGCGTGCGCGCGCTGTGGGATAAAGGGTCCTTGTAAACTGGGAAAGCTGCACAGTGATAACTCCTCCAACTGTTGTCACGGAAACGGATTTTCTCTGAGTGCTTCTTTTTTTCCTCCAATATTTCTTCCTTTTCTTTTTTCTTCTTTTTTATCACTAAGTGTCCCTGAGGTGTGAAGAGATAGACCTTTGTACATAATTGTGCCTTCTCTGACACCCCAAATATTTTATATAGCACTTAATAGCTGTGACTCTGCTCTGTCGCCTAGAGTGTCCCTTTTGGCATAAATGGTCATGGCGCCTAGAGTGTCCCTTTGGCATAAATGGTCATGGTGCCTAGAGTGTCCCTTTGGCATAAATGGTCATGGTGCCTAGAGTGTCCCTTTGGCATAAATGGTCATGGTGCCTAGAGTGTCCCTTTGGCATAAATGGTCATGGTGCCTAGAGTGTCCCTTTGGCATAAACGGTCATGGTGCCTAGAGTGTCCCTTTTGGCATAAATGGTCATGGCGCCTAGAGTGTCCCTTTGGCATAAATGGTCATGGTGCCTAGAGTGTCCCTTTGGCATAAATGGTCATGGTGCCTAGAGTGTCCCTTTGGCATAAATGGTCATGGTGCCTAGAGTGTCCCTTTGGCATAAATGGTCATGGTGCCTAGAGTGTCCCTTTTGGCATAAATGGTCATGGTGCCTAGAGTGTCCCTTTGGCATAAATGGTCATGGTGCCTAGAGTGTCCCTTTGGCATAAATGGTCATGGTGCCTAGAGTGTCCCTTTGGCATAAATGGTCATGGTGCCTAGAGTGTCCCTTTGGCATAAATGGTCATGGTGCCTAGAGTGTCCCTTTGGCATAAATGGTCATGGTGCCTAGAGTGTCCCTTTTGGCATAAATGGTCATGGCGCCTAGAGTGTCCCTTTGGCATAAATGGTCATGGCGCCTAGAGTGTCCCTTTGGCATAAATGGTCATGGCGCCTAGAGTGTCCCTTTGGCATAAATGGTCATGGTGCCTAGAGTGTCCCTTTGGCATAAATGGTCATGGCGCCTAGAGTGTCCCTTTGGCATAAATGGTCATGGCGCCTAGAGTGTCCCTTTGGCATAAATGGTCATGGCGCCTAGAGTGTCCCTTTGGCATAAATGGTCATGGTGCCTAGAGTGTCCCTTTGGCATAAATGGTCATGGTGCCTAGAGTGTCCCTTGGCATAAATGGTCATGGTGCCTAGAGTGTCCCTTTGGCATAAATGGTCATGGTGCCTAGAGTGTCCCTTTGGCATAAATGGTCATGGTGCCTAGAGTGTCCCTTTGGCATAAATGGTCATGGTGCCTAGAGTGTCCCTTTGGCATAAATGGTCATGGTGCCTAGAGTGTCCCTTTGGCATAAATGGTCATGGTGCCTAGAGTGTCCCTTTGGCATAAATGGTCATGGTGCCTAGAGTGTCCTTTGGCATAAATGGTCATGGCGCCTAGAGTGTCCCTTTGGCATAAATGGTCATGGTGCCTAGAGTGTCCCTTTGGCATAAATGGTCATGGTGCCTAGAGTGTCCCTTTGGCATAAATGGTCATGGTGCCTAGAGTGTCCCTTTGGCATAAATGGTCATGGTGCCTAGAGTGTCCCTTTGGCATAAATGGTCATGGTGCCTAGAGTGTCCCTTTTGGCATAAATGGTCATGGCGCCTAGAGTGTCCCTTTGGCATAAATGGTCATGGTGCCTAGAGTGTCCCTTTGGCATAAATGGTCATGGTGCCTAGAGTGTCCCTTTGGCATAAATGGTCGTGGTGCCTAGAGTGTCCCTTTGGCATAAATGGTCGTGGTGCCTAGAGTGTCCCTTTGGCATAAATGGTCGTGGTGCCTAGAGTGTCCCTTTGGCATAAATGGTCGTGGTGCCTAGAGTGTCCCTTTGGCATAAATGGTCGTGGTGCCTAGAGTGTCCCTTTGGCATAAATGGTCGTGGTGCCTAGAGTGTCCCTTTGGCATAAATGGTCGTGGTGCCTAGAGTGTCCCTTTGGCATAAATGGTCGTGGTGCCTAGAGTGTCCCTTTGGCATAAATGGTCGTGGCGCCTAGAGTGTCCCTTTGGCATAAATGGTCGTGGCGCCTAGAGTGTCCCTTTGGCATAAATGGTCGTGGTGCCTAGAGTGTCCCTTTGGCATAAATGGTCGTGGTGGCTAGAGTGTCCCTTTGGCATAAATGGTCGTGGTGCCTAGAGTGTCCCTTTTTACATAAATGGTTGTGGTGGCTAGAGTGTCCCTTTTTAAAAGATTTCTGGTTCCTGAATTCCAGAACTAAGCTCCCACCAATGGTTCACAATGTTCTCCAGCATTGAGAGCCATCAGATTGACTCTGTCATTGGAGTCTCTGTGGTCAAGTGACTGGTGCAGCTTACAGAAAGCCAGGAGCATGTCCAGTGCTGGAAAAAGGTGCGTTATAAAAAAAAAAAGACTTAAACTATAGGAGAGACGCGAAGGAGGTCAGGAGGGGTAAAATTTAACTCCCTCTGTTCTGCCTGGTTTGACCCTAGCCTAGAGTATCCCTTTTACCTCTTTACTCTCCACCTTTCTGTGCAGTTTTTAGATTTTGATTCCTTTGACTTTTGTTGAGCATCATGGGAAATGTAGTCCAGAGAGTTGACCTGTCAAACGCTGGCCGTCGTTCTCCGTCTTCAAGCAGCCATGAAAGAGAAACGTGTCTTTGTCTCGCACCCGTCTTCATTCATAGTGAGCGAACGCGTCTCCGCGAGCTCTTGAATGGCGTTTTTCTCGGCTTTCTTATCTGTACCAGCAGTGCCCGGAGGAAGGAAACGGTTACATTAAAATATGAATGTTGTGTCAGGCACATGGTTTTAAGTAGAAACTGCACCAAGTGGTTTGTCTTCGTAAGACGACACAGAATAGTGGTTTAGAGTCCCCTGTTCGGCTTCAATTTCCAAATCCATAGGGGGGGCACATAAGATACCACAGTCAAATCAGGGGGGGGGGCACTAATAATTTTCACCACTAAATAAGTATGTATATATATGATTCCATAATCCCAGAGTAATGTGCAGCAATGATACCTTTTATATTGTACTAACCTAATACTTAGTCAATATTTTATACTCCGATGTACGGTAACGGCTTTGGCGACTCCAATTTTCGCAAATTACGGTGACCTTTTGCTAAATAGGGAACTCAACATATTTTTGGCTATATATGGATTCTCCATAATGTGGCGAAAAGCAAAAGGTCTAAAGGTGGATACTAGACCTTTTAGTGTCTAACTTCCATAACAATCCCTAAAATGACAAACCCAAAGAAAATTTAAAATGTATACACTGTGAGGCATGTAACCTTCCCATTAACCCCTAAAATGCCATTGATAAAGGGAAAACATGAAATGTATACACTGCGAGGCATGTAGCCTACCCATTAACCCCTAAAATTCCAGTAATCCATGTAAAACATGAAATGTATACACTGAGGCATGTAGCCTACCCATTAACCCCTAAAATGCCAGTAATCAATGTAAAACATGAAATGTATACACTGCGAGGCATGTAGCCTACCCATTAACCCCTAAAATTCCAGTAATCAATGTAAAACATGAAATGTATACACTGTGATGCATGTAGCCTACCCATTATGCATAAAATGCCAGTAATCAATGGGAAACCTGAAATGTATACACTGTGAGGCACGTAGCCTACTCATTAACCCTTAATATACAACTAAACCAAGGGAAAACTGAAAGTAATACACAATGTGATATATAGTCTGACCGTTAACCCCTTCACTGCAGAGACATTTCAACCCTGTGAAAGAAAGAAAAAGATAAATTTTTATTAATTTCTTTGGATGCTGATCATTGGCCCGGGGGGGGGGGCAACACACAAGGGCCAGGAATAACCTAGAGTGAGCAATCCCCCCCCCATAGTGGCACCTATGGTGAGGATGCTTATTTTTCTGCAATACCCAATGTCTTTTGGTATTTAGGTGAAACTGTGGAGAATTGGCAGGAGAAGAGAACAATCAAGAAGACCAAACAGCCGATTTGGAAAGTGAGATAAATGGGAGAATTGTTCTGGTTTGGCTATTTTGACCTGGATTTATCACTTCTCCTACCAGTTCTCCTGAGTTTCTCCTTTTATTGAATAGACCTGATAGTATGAAATGTTTAATTAGCAAGGAGATATAAGTGGCTCCAACAAAATGTAACCACAGCCCATCTCCCATCTTTAAGGCGTCATTATCTATTCCTCCCTTTTATCTCCTGAGCAGATTTCCATTACATCCGGCTGCTTCATGTTTCCACCGCATGAACTGACCAACCCCTGATTCCCGGCTCTGGGAGCAACGTGCAACAATCCTAACGCTCCTCCATAACACCACAAAAGAATACACATTTATTGTCGGATGGAAACGTGCCACAGCTTTTATTTGTAAAGGCACACTACCACTAACATAAGCTGTAACTAGATAACCTGTGTATAATAAACAAAACCACATTAGGAATCTTTCACTTATAGGAAGACTATTATTACTCACAAGGTGGAAAGCCTGCCCAGAGGGCAGTCTATTGTGGATATACTGCCCTCAGCTCGTGGATATACTGCCCTCAGCTCGTGGATATACTGCCCTCAGCTCGTGGATACTGCCCTCAGCTCGTGGATATACTGCCCTCAGCTCGTGGATACTGCCCCCAGCTCGTGGATACTGCCCCCAGCTCGTGGATACTGCCCCCAGCTCGTGAATATACTGCCCTCAGCTCGTGATACTGCCCCCAGCTCGTGGATACTGCCCCAGCTCGTGGATACTGCCCCAGCTCGTGGATACTGCCCCCAGCTCGTGGATACTGCCCCAGCTCGTGGATACTGCCCCCAGCTCGTGGATACTGCCCCCAGCTCGTGGATACTGCCCCCAGCTCGTGGATACTGCCCCCAGCTCGTGGATACTGCCCCCAGCTCGTGATACTGCCCCAGCTCGTGGATACTGCCCCCAGCTCGTGGATACTGCCCCAGCTCGTGGATACTGCCCTCAGCTCGTGGATACTGCCCTCAGCTCGTGGATACTGCCCTCAGCTCGTGGATACTGCCCTCAGCACGTGGATACTGCCCCCAGCTCAGACATGGGGCGGCTGTTCGAATGCTCTATCGGCATTCGGACAGCCGCCCCATGAGCTCCGCATACTTACCTTCCGAGCGGCGAAGTGAAAGTTTCCCCGCTTCCGGTCGTTGAAGGACCCAAGCCGCGGTCACCCAGGTGACCGCGGCTTGGGTCCTTCAAAGAGCGGAAGCGAGGAAACTTTCCCTTCGCCGCTCGGGGGTTGGATGCGCGCGGCAGCCGGGTAGAGGCTGCGAGCGCAGCCTCTACCCGCTGCTGTGTGCATCTTGTAACCGCGCGGCGAGCGCACAGCCGGCTCGTGCCGCGGCGGTTGCATGCGCGCGCAACCAACCGCCGCTGGTTGCGCGCGCATGCACAGAGTAAGGCTTGGCGACGGACACGCCAAGCCTTACTCTATTATAGTATAGATTACTGGCTGCAAAACTGGATAGAAGAATGTGAATGTTTATTACTCCAGGACGTTTAAGAGACACGAACTCGAAAATAAGCTGTTACTAGATTACTTGTGCATTACAAATAAACACATTATAAGACACTTTATAAAACACATGTTGCAGTTGTTGTTTTTTTTTGTTGTTTTTTTTTCTCGCAGTAATTGCATGTAAAAAGGAAAAATAAAGTAAGGTTCTTATCTCCTGTTTCCATTTCGTGGATTATTCCCTTGATGCAATGTGTACCAAAATCATTGCAAATGTTTTTTTAGTTTACCGCTGAGGTTTATCTAATCTACAGTATTCAACAGTTAATGAGTTGAAGGAGGGACTACCAAGGGTAGAAGCAGGGTTTGGAAGCCCCAGAGAGCCCACTAACAACTGTCAGTTACTTTGCTTTGTGGGCTCTCTGGGAATTCAAACCCTCCTGCTTATCCTTTGGTGGGCCCTACCTTATCAAGTGGTCTGATCCTCCCCGGAGCGTTCATGTCTGAGTGACACACGCTCACTCGCAGGTTCGTGAGTGGATTTCAATAAGCCTTTATACACATATTTTGTTTATCGTTCAGAAAGTGCTACGGACTCTTTATTTTGCAGATATTGATTATTTTGTTCGCTGTTGTACAGCATCTATTGGTAATATTGTTTGATGCTTTATGTTGAAGTGACAACATTTGGATGAGTGGTTTTGCAGCTGGGTGCACGTTACTGGTACAGTATTTACCTACACGTGTGTGTTCACTTTAATCACGGCTTGTTTGGGCGCTCGCAGTGTGCTTCATTTATTTGTTTTTTTCTTTCCTGGTTATGTTGTTGTAAACACAATTTTAAATTTACACTGAAAAGTCAACACTGTATCACTTCGATTACTTTTGTTTGGTTTGTAATTTTCTATTGCAATTGTGTCTCATGTATCAATGTAAGCATCAATTACATTGTGAACATGATAGCAACAGGTGGTGTTCTCTGAACAATGAATTTGTGGAAAACTGCAAGTTTTAGGTAAAAAAAAAAAGTAGAGGAGAATTACTGGTGGCAAACTGTACTGTATATACCTTTTATGTTTAGCAATAATGTGTCTAAAGAGAAATTTAAGGGATTATCAACAAACCTCCAAATTGGCCTCGAAATGCACCAAACGTGGAATTCCGCCAATCAGTGTAATTTTGGGGCAATTCGTCGATTTCACTACGCCATCAATTCTCCAAATACAGGCAAAATACAGTGCAGTTTGCCGGTGTTCGGCAACACCAAAATTGACCCATAGAAGACCATCGTGTCTTCTAATCACCGAGACGTGCACAGACATTCCAGAGAAATACCCAGATTTTTGGTGTTTAATTTGACAGGATTAAACGGGTGAATCCCATAGGTCTCAATGTTAAAAATTTTAATTTTTTTTTAAGACTTTTATTTTTATTTTTTTTTGCAAAAACCCTTTTTAATACTTTTTTTTTTTTTTAAAGTTATTTTTGTAATATTTTTTTTTTAGACAGCAGGCCTTTTTTATTATTTTGTAATGGACCGATTTATTTATTTATTTTTTTACAGGACCTTTTTTCTTTTTTTATACAGGACCTTTGTATTATTTGGACACATTTTATTGATTTGACCTATTAGAAGAGGATTTTTTTTTTCTTTTTTCAGTTCGGTGGTTATCGGTGCAATTTTGTATCTATTGTTTTTTTTTCCACTTCGGCGACTCCAATCTTGGTAAAATACGGTGACCATTCGCTAAATAGTGAATTCACTGTATTTTCAGTGAAATGGAATCGCCAAAAATGTGCCAAAACACTGTTTCGGTGCTTTGTAAATAGACCCTTTTGTGTCCTGGTGATTAACCCATGATCTTGTTATGGCAAGCATAAAAACCTGTATCGGTGTGACACTCTTGGATCGTGGCGGGTTGGCTTCTGGCGATGAGTGTGTGTCTTTTTTTGCCGTTGTGTCATTTTTCAGGTGTTAACTAAACCATTTGTCTCTGTGTCTCTTTTCAGTGACAGTTACGCACGTGTGCGAGCTGTGGTTATGACCCGGGATGACTCGAGTGGTGGATGGCTCCCACTAGGAGGAGGTGGACTCAGTTGTGTCACGGTGTACAAAGCTCTCCGTCCTGAAGAGAATGGCTGTGCAGACTTCATTGTCCACGGAGAGAGGCTCCGAGACAAAACCGTAAGACTCCTTGGCCAAACTCGTTTTGTAATTCCTGTCTTACGTTAAACGTCCGGCTAACAACGAATCTTAACTTGCCCATTTGTCTCCATCACAGGTGACCATAAATTGTGTGTAGCCCAGGTTCGCCTGTGGACTTTGTGTCCTTTTTATTTAGCCTTTAAATGATTATACCGAATTCCATGCTCCTCACATTTCTTATTTTTCGAAGAACACCATGGCCATTAAATGTGCCCCCTCCTCCTCAACACAGCAATGCAAGCATGGTGCATTTTGCCGTAATTCGGCAGCATCGACATTCTCCTGTAGGGAACGATCTATTCGTCTATTCACAGAACGACGGATTGCACCGAAATTTCATCGAAACGACTTGATTTTCGGTGTTTCCATTTGACGGGTTTAAATGGGTGAAGCCAATAGGTTTTTTTAATGTAATAAATGTATTATATTATTATTTTTTTAAGACCATTTATTATTTTAATCTTTTGCAAAACCTCTTTTTATTTCTTTTTGTTAAACTACCTTTTTGTATATTTTTAAGATGTTTTTGCCTTTTTTGTGTATTTTTTTTTTAAGACATTTTTGTATTTAAGGACTTTTTTTTTTATTATTTAGATACAATTTTTAAACAGGCGAATCCAATAGGTTTTAATGTAATAAATAGAATATATTTTTTATGACCATTTATTATTATTTTTTACAAGCAACCCTTTTTATTTCTTTTTGTTAAACGACCTTTTTGTATATATTTTAAGATGTTTTTGCTTTTTGTATTTTTTTTAAGACCTTTTTCTGATAAAAAAAACCTTTATTATTTAGATACAATTTTTAAACAGGCGAATCCAATAGGTTATAATTTAATAAATGGAATAGATTATTTTTATATGACCATTATTATTATTTTTTTATTTTTTTTGTTAAACTACCATTTTGTATTTTTTTTAAGACATTTTTGTATTTAAGAACCTTTTTTTATTATTTAGATACATTTTTACTAGGAAGATAGGAGACTTCCTATTTTTTTTCCCCGATGGAATGTGCAGAGGCAATTTCGGTGCCTTTCGCTGAAATGTGCTGAAATGCAAAGCGCCAAAATTGCGTTCAGTTTCGATGCTTTGTCAATAGTCCACCTATATTTACTGTTTCTCAAACTGGCCTTCAGTGCGAGGGTGTCGTACTCTGCCACCCCAGCTGTCGATTACCTACAATTCCCAGGATCCTCTGAATGCAACAAATGGTCAGGGAATCATGGGAGCTGTAGTTCAGAAACATCTGGGGCGGCCAGGAGTGTTGATGCAAACCTAGACTGTCCCTTCAAATGTCATCTCCTCTATAATCCGGTTATATTAAACACCTGCATGTTACAATATTATATATTTATAATATCCATTTCTTGACTGTAGAATTTCAAGTTTCTTTCATACTTTTACCTGATTTAATGCGTTAAACTTTCTTTTTTTTTTAATTTTATTTTATACAAAGAATGTGTGTTTAGAAAAGCTGCCATCAGCCAGGTCTTCAGATTGCATAAATTGCCAGGTTTTTGGCAAAATGTCAACCTCGGTAGTTAAGTCCAGATATGGTATTGATAGAAGGAAACAGTGAAACTGAGCATTTTAAAAAAAAATAAAAAAAAATAATAATAATTTTTATTTTATTTTTTATACCCACCATTCTGGCAGGAACTATCATAAAAATAGGAACATATGGGCTAGAGTGAATGTATTCACAGCGTGGAGAAGGATTTCTTATTTCTTGGATGCTCCGTGTAAGAGATGTGCTGTTTTATGCCGATTTCCTCTTCGAGCTTCGAATATACTTAATACCAAGAAATGAAGGTGTTTTTTTTCGTCCTGCTTTTTGAATAACATACATCCGAAATGTTTTGTTAACTCGAAGTTTTTCTAACCTTTATTATTCTGCAACTATGTATTCGACAAGGACTCTTTGAGTGAGGGAGGAGCAGGGCTGGTGCCTCCATTAGGCCAAGTAGGCAGTTGCCTAGGGCGCCATTAGGAGGGGTTGCTGTTCTGAGCTATTATAACTGCAGGCAGGTTGTGCTGTGTATATTTAGTGTTGCCACAGAGCATGCAGCAGCCCCGTCTGAGGGGAGATCTGCCTGCGAGCCGCCCTCTGCCTGCGAGCTCACTCCGGTGACTCAGAGCAAGTGGCTGATTGAACATGCACTCCTGGGTTTAATCCCTTGGATGCGTATGATGTGTGGGGAACGTCTTGGGGTGTTGCTATCCTGGTCGCGGTCCTCTCCCGGAGGAGGATGACATCTTGTATGTCAGCCAAGCCTCAGGGACCTCCGCCGCCCACTGACAGTGTCACCATATGCAAGAGGACATCAGTTGGGCAGTTAACCTCCCTGGTGGTTTTCCAGAGTGTGGCGCGGGGTTAAATTTCACTGCTGAAAGCGTTAACCTCGAGCCACACTCGGGCTGGATACATACCTGTACCTGCACTCCGTCGCTGACCTTCCGCAATCGCATTCTCCTCCTTCCGATCACGGCGTCCTGCTTCCTGGTTCCCTTCTCACGAAAAGGAAACCAGGAAGCAGGACGCCGCGATCGGCCAGAGGGGGCCGGGGGGAACGCAGGGACAGGTTTGTATCCAGAAAGATTAACGATTCAGATTAGACTGGTTGAGCCTTATGGGAAATGTAGTTGCAGATCATTTGAGGGGCCAAGGTTGCCGACCGTGGTCTAGGCCCCACCTATGAGACGTAACATTAGAGCAGAGCTAATATTTGATGTGGAAACCCTGGAGAGTTTTGCGGGGGGGGTGGGGTTGCCTAGGTTGGCAGAAATCCATGCACCGGTCCTGGTTTATTGCATTGAAAGAATTCTGGGAATTGAAGGCCATCAACATCTGGGTGGGGGGGGGTGGAGATCCCTTTAGAGCAGGGCTGTCGAACTCGTGCCCCCCAGAAGTTGATGTCCTACAAGTCTCATAATTCTTTCAATGCAATAGACAGCATAGGAATCATGGGAGTTGTAGCTCAGAAACATCTGGGGGGTGATGTTTGACAGCCCCGTTGTAGAGGGCTGCCTTTGCCATGATGTTGTCAAATGGCTCGTGCTGGACAGCCTTCCAGGGTCTTGGTTGACCAGCAAAGCTCTTCGTGTTGCTGGCCGGTCAGGGCCTCTCATTGTAGGCCCGAAGACTCGAGTGTTCAACCAGCTGATGTCCGGCTTTAGAAGAAGCGAGTAAGAGCGCTGAGTGAGACCCTGAGGCTGGATTAAAGGGGAGATTTAAACGCTATTATAGGGTATAGGTGGGGGGGTATGGATGGGTTTATATCTTACCCCCTGGCCATGTCGGTCCTATTTCTGCCGGTTAATTGTGTAACAAACACTTCCTGTAACTTTTTGTGGAATGTTAATGTTGCAGAAATCGGTCCGTGCTCCTCCTCGATTCCTTGGCTGCCTGCTTCGCCCATCTCACTCGAGCTCCATTAAGCGTGCATCTTGGTCCTTGGTCTCCATGCTTTCTGCCGCTCGCTTGTCTCCATGGTGACAGAGCACGGTATCCGAAATGCAGGATAATGAGCCCGGGGAAGGAGACAGACTGTTAGTGGGAGAGAGAGCTGCAGTGTCCTGTATGAATCGGCTCTCACTCCTGGCATCTGTGTGCTAATAGGGGGTGAACGCCGGGCACCCGGCCAGAGGCTTCTGTTGGTCATACCGTGGCACGGGACGGGAGAGATGCCGTGTATAACTTATTGAAAAGATAAGACGCTGGAGGAGGTTATCACTAAACTGTGACTCGACGGCGTATTCCTGGAGCGATAGAAACATTTTAGTCTTCCTAAAAGGAATGCGTGCACTAATGCCGCCATCATGCCGATAAAATGGCCAACTCTGCACCAATTCACCAATTCATGACATTATTATTCAAGGTAGATTTGCGTCGGATAACTTTTTAAGAGACAACGATAATGTATCCATCCCTTGGAATAATTGGAGCGTGGAGGCTTGATATCAGTGGCTCCATTCTTGCTCATCCTTACTAGCCTTTGACTACGTTAATTCTGTCTGTTTGTTTTTTTTCGTCATGGCATCGTGGTACTTTTAATGCTGTTATTTGGTTTGCTGGAATTTCCCGTTTGCAGGAACCCCCCCCCCCCCTCTATGTGAGATTTCCATTAAATGCCTTGGATTGGAGTCAAAAGCTGAGCCGGCGCATCCATTAGGCAAACTAGGCAGCTGCCTTTGGCACCACTAGGAGGGGCGCCGTTATGAGCTAATATAACCGCGGGCAGTATGGCAGAGGTTATGTCTGTTTTGCTCTGACGCGGAGCTTGCCGCAGCCCTCTCCGCCGATAGCCCAGGACGGCTGATAGCCGCGAGAGCTCTCTAACTACAAGTGTCTCCTGTCTGTACGCTCACTCTGCTGTCTCACATCGAGCAAGGCTGCCGTCCCCTCGTCTAGACCCCACAAGAGCATGAGACGTGTTAAGGAAGCAAAGACGTTATTTGGTGGGAAACACTGGGGGTGGAAGGTCGTAAAAATATATATAATTTTTTTTGCCTAGGATGGCAGAAGTCCTTGCACCGGCCGTGGTCGCAGGTAAAGGCTTCCGGCTGGCGCACAAAGAATATTGTTGCCGGTTCTTTAGATCTTTGGAATGGCCACTTTACCATCTGGGGCCCGGTGTGGATTTCCCATCAGTCATTTCACTGCTCTTGGTAATTTAGGAAGCAGGTTTCCCCTCTGTAAGGTTTTGTTTCCACCCCCGCACTCTTTCCACCCCAAAACGCTTGCGAGCTAACCTAAATATTCTCGGAAAACGTCTTTTTCTGTTGTGTCGCGAACTCCTTCGTTTTGGAGGATCCGGCTCAAGACTTGTCAAACTCCGGCCTCCGGGATGTTTCTGAACCGCAACTCCCACGGTTCCCTGGCCGTCTGTTGCATTGAAAGAATTCTGGGAATTGTAGGCATCGACATCTGACTTTGACGGCCCGGATCAAGCTGAGCATCAGAAGCTGGATGTATAAGCTTTTTTTATTTTTTGATTTGCATTGCAAGGTCAGAGTTTGGGGGGGATATTTGTTTCTGAATCCTTCATCAGAGAGTAGTCCAAACGTTTCCAGGTGGTGGTTGTTTTTTTTTTTTTTTTTTTTTTTTTTTAACTATAATTTTTTTAATATGGAGTTTTATCATAATGGTATGTATAATCAGCGGAGTGTATATATAAGATATATTTATATCTATATCCCATTTTTGGAGAGAAGCGCTCTTCTCTTGGGGACCAGCTGGAGGTTGGCCGACGTCAGGTCTAACCTCACGTCGGTTCCGCACATCCTGCCTTACTGCTGTCACCTTCCTGCTCTGGGCTCCAGCCAGTCTGCAGGAAGCAAGAGCTACATCCCATGTAATCCCCCGTGTCACCCTGGAAAAAACCCGCACAGCAGCGTCGAAATCCACATTCTAATAAGGATGGGGCGTTTTTATCGGTGCATGAGACAAGCGCTCATCCAGAGGAGCCGCGTATTCCCCGTCATTTCTTCTCTCGTGTCTGTGGGTTTCTTATTTTTGGGGCGATATCTTGAATTTCTCATTCTGCTCTATTTATGTACACGTGCAGCTGTGTTTGTGGTGTGTCCGACCTGGAGTATGGGAAAAATTCATGGACATAGGACCTGGGGACAGACGGACAAATCCACCCGTTATCCTCGTAGACCTCTGAATAGCAGGTTACACCGCGGAACCCCTCTTTTTTTTTTTTATTTGCTGTTGTGTGAAAATTTTCAACGGATTCTAAAAGGATTATTCCCTGACCTCTGACTTGGCCTCGAATTGCACTGAATGGTGTATTTTAACATTCGGCGCAATTTCGGGAAAATTCGTCTATTCGCGAAGATGTTAATTCGCCAAATACGGGAAAACTGACAGCAAAATACGGTGCATCTCGCCGCAATTACGCAGCACCGAAATTGCCCCATAGAAGAACATCACAGAACACTGAATTGCACCAAAATTATGAAGTGCCCTGATTTTGTCCTGATTTGGTGTTTCAATTCGTCAGGTTTAAACAGGCGAATTCCTTAAAAAAAAATCTTAAGATTTATTTTTATTTTTTGCCAAAACCAATTTTATTTTTAAGAGACCTTTTTGTATTGTTTGTATTTTTTTTATTTTTAATTTTTTTATTTTAAAGACTTTATTTTTTTTAACCGACCATTTTTATAATTTTTTCGAAAGAACTTTTTTTTATTCTTTGGACACATTTTTATTGGTTTATAATCTTTTTTTTTTAAAATATTTTTTTACTCATTTAAAGTTCAGCAGATTTCGTCGGCGCTTTTTGCCTACGATATAGAACTGCTTCGGCGAGTCCAATTTCGGCATGTTACGGTGACTATTCGCTAAATAGTGAATTCACTGTATTTTTGGCGAAATGCAATCGCCGCGATGCGGCGGAACACAATGCACTGTAATTGCACGCACCTATTTTGTTAATTTTTGATTCTAGAAATTTATCGGATTTACACAAAAATAACACCTTTTTTTCTTTGTTTGGTTCGTGAAGACTTTAAGTACTGATAGTGAATGTTTTCAACATTTTGGGGTCTATTCACAACGCGCCGAATTCGAACGCCAAATTCCCCGGCTGTGGGTGACGCAGCGTGGGGTGGAGGAAACTCCTCCACTTCATCCAGCTTTTACTATCCGTTTGACTGGGTTGGGCTTCAAAAACATAAAGTGGTCAGGATATGTAGTGTTCCTTTTAACCCCTTCACTACAACGTGATTTTCCAAAAACAGTGTTTTTTATCTTGAAAAATAATTTTTAATTAATGATACAGTAAGATATATATATATGGGAATATTCCCAGTGTATTTTCTTACTTTAAGAACCTATGTGGCAGGCAGATGGCGCCATCTACTGGCCAAACGGAGTTACAGCAGTTAGGGCTGCAGCTCGTTCTTCCGCGCATCGGCTGCCGTAAGTCCGATTATGTCAGGACATTCATCAGCCGCGTTTAATCAGTTTTAGCACCTCGGGCAATATTTTTAATTAATTTTATCTTTTTAATGGAGGTGTCTTTTGCTTTATTGGTGGTAAAACCCTCTTTTAGCTCGAGAATTGACAAATCCAGGAGCACCTGTCTATGTGCGACACTGTGCCTAGCTTTTAAGAACGTGCAGTTGGCTTCAAATTTTCTTTCTGGCTTTTAAGTTTGGTATACATTTGTTGAGGCTAAAGAATTCTATTGGGGGCTACCCTCGGAGATATTGCAGGGGGGGGGGATGCAAGCCTTCCACACACAAACCTTGAATACATTCGTTGTAACCTTCAAGCTAATTGCCTCTCGATGAGCAGCGATCCTTTAAAAATGCATTATTCCCTCCATAAACTTTACAGGTGGCCTTGGCGGGTTCCAAACCAGACAGGATGGAACATGATCTACAAAAAAAGGAAGCTTGAAACCCTATGCATGCCAACACAGGCACCCAACGTGAAGATTGGGAAAAGTTAACCCTCAACCCTCTGATCTCTGTAATTACTAAACCATGATTTATACACAGCCGTAGTATTCTATCCAGATAGAGGTCATCAGTGCATCCTCACAGGTTCAAGGGACGCTCTACTCATCCCCACCACTTTATAGTTTTAAGCGACCCCTCTCCTATCTCCACAGATGTGGATGAAGTGGAGGAGTTTATTCCACCAATCTTAGCGTCACCAGCAACTGCCTAATTGGCCTAATGGATGCACCGGCCATTGGCAAGTCAAAATATGGGGAAAAAAATTAATTCACCTGGGGTACATAGGCCTAGAGACTTATTTGGGGGGGGGGGGTGTGCAGGCCTGATGTTCTAGATTATGTCCCTGCCCTCTCCTATGTTGAAGTCACCCTGTGCCTGCGGGGTGTTTGTGTAATCTGTGTTATGTATGAATACTGTTATTGTCTATTATATATCTGTTACTATCTGCTGATAGGATTACTGTGTGGGTCACCTTCGTTTTGTCCAACTCCCCCTATCTGGAATGTGTTTGTTTCTTTTAAAGGTTTGAATGGATATTGTTCGGTCTTGTTTGCCAAATGTCGAGCAATACTAATCCCATTATCTGTCCCTGGTCTAATTATGTCCCAGACTTCAAGAGACTAGAGAGCTGAAACAGCAGAACCATATTCTAGGGGAGGGAATATGATGAGGTGCAGTGGGAGGCCAGGGTGTCAGTTTCCATTGGCTGTCAGGCTTTGCCTGGCACTGTATATATTATATCATTAAAGGCGGAGCCAGTTGTTGCTGTCTGTTCTAACTAAACCTCCAGATCTGCGTGTTGCCTCATTTCTGTGGGGTGCTATCACTGCTCTTTGCGTGTGCCCAGTCTAAGCTTCGGCTAAGGGCTGGAGAGAGGCCCGAAAGACTGCTGGTGGGAGAACGAGGGTCTGGCAAGGAGGCAGCATTAACAGATGTGACTCAGGCAGGGTACGGAGATCTGTTGCACCTTCTATCACCAAAATGGTGATGACTCCTTGTTTCTCACTTTTCAATATAAATTTTATATATAAATCGATTTTATATAAAACGTCGCCTGGCTTCAAAAAGTCCATAGTTGTCTACTAAGATCTAGTATAGAGAGTTAGGAGCCCATGGCTAGCTGGTTCCTAGATTTTTTTCTTGCTAAGTTCTGTTAGTTACTTTGTGACGGTTATTCAGTTTGATTTCAGTGCTTTTCGTTTTCATGCACTTCGACGCAATTCGACGATTCCATTTAGTCGAAAATATGGTGCATCCGCTATCCAACAAAGGTTCACTGTTTTGCGCCAAAAATTGAGTCGCCGAACTTCCAACGAAATGAAAGAAAAAATAAATAAATCTAGGAAGTCTCCTATTCTAAGAGGAGGTTAAATCAATAAAAATGTGCCTAAATAATAAAAAAGGACCTTAAAAAAAAATAATAAGGTTTTGGAAAAAATGAAAATAACAAATGGTCTTTTTATAAAAATAAAAAATATTACATTTATTTCATTAAAACCCCTTTTAGATTTGCCTGTTTAAACCTGTGGAATTGAAATCACCATATTCCGTTATCGGACGTTGGCGAAAAGGGCCAAATTCCATCGAACTGGAAATATAAGAAGTCTCCTCTTCTCCTAATAGGATGTAAAATCAATAAAAATGTAGTAAAATGTGTCGAAATGAATAAAAGGGTCCTTAAAAAAAACAACTTAACAGGGCTTTTAAAAAATAATAATTTTTTTTAAAAAAAAAATACAAAGAGGCCTTCTGGAAAAATTAATAAAGTTTTTTGTAAAAAAATAATAATAATTGGTCTTTAAAACAAATTTAAAAATATATTACATTTCTTAAATTAAAACCTATTGGATTCTCCTGTTTAAACCGGTCTAATTGAAATCACCAAAATTAGACGTTCTGTGAAATTATTAGTTTTCAATGGGACGAATCCAGTGCTGCCGAATCGTGTATTTCGCTTTCCCTTTTGCCTGTATTTGGCGAAAATACAACTTGGTGAATTGCCCTGAAATTGTAAATACGGTGAAGTTCACTGTTTGGTGCAATTTGGTGGCAAATTCAGTCCTTGGTAAGTAATCCTGTGTGTTGAAGCTCTTCACCAATGGTCTATTCTCGCTACTGAAGGTACTGGGTTGGGGCAGGGTTGAGAGACTTCTAGACCCCAAGTTCGTTGTGTGTGTATTGAATTTTAACTCTACCTTTTGCGAAACAATCTACGTTCCTCTGGCAGAGGTTTCTGAGTTTATGGGTCTGTTCGGTGTGTTTTTCCAAATGGTACGTTGGCGAGTCACACAACTGTGCCTGGTTTCATGCCCCGTCTGGCCGGAGACTTCAGTTCTTTACATGTCCTTGTGCCTGGCAAGCCCCGGCAGAGACTCGAGGGTGTGTTTCTAGCTATCTGAACATCTTAGGTGTGTGTAAGGCGTGCTGCACCCTGAGCACCCAAGATAGATGCCCTGAAGAATAGCACACTGCAGGGTGTGTTCGCCAGCGCCGGATACGTGGAAAACAGGTTACTGGTTTATAGCTCCTTTTTACAAATCTCTGTTTATGGAGCAAAGCCAGGGGGTCAAGTCCTACAAAAAGAACAAGTGTGCGAACTCACACCCCCCCCCCCAAATCGTTATTATTGTGCATTTAGCTTGAACAGACTCTCAAATTCGATACATATGTTCCGGGTAAAGTCCGAAGTCTGGATAATCCTAGGATTACCCAGGCAGCTTTGGGTAAGAAATCAAACTTTGTTTTTTTTCCGGGTAATCCTAAACTTATCCAGATGTCGATAAAGCTTCACCCGGGTAATCCTAGTTCTACCCAAACGCTTCCGGGCAATCTGTTTTCTGAGACCTTAGAGTGGCTCAAAGTTGACCTGAAACCCAAGATCACCCATGTCCACCATGGCCAACCCTAACACCATACTTAACCCTAACCCTGACTCAAACCTCAACCCCCGATCCTAACTTTAACCCTAAAATAAATCCCTTTTACCCATGGAGGGTTGGTCAGTCTGCAGATTACCCGGGTAAAGCCAGATGTTTGATCTCCTTTCGGGCTTTACCCAAAGCTGCTTGGGTAATGTCCGGTTTACCCAGGTAATCCTAGGTTTTCCAAACTTCGGACTTTACCCGTAACCTATATTTTTGTACACACACACACACACACTCTGTACGTGTATATACAGTATATGTGATTTCTAGTGAAATATCATTAACTTTGTCTCTTAAGTCACAATATAAATGAACGAATACAAGCTTTATAGTGAAACAATATTTAGGTATATATTTTTTTGTCTTCTGCTGCCAATTCCGAGGTACACCCAATATCCTCAATTTCATATAAACAAACCAAAAAACATAGAATGGCGCAATATAATGTTTTTTACCCAATGGGGTCATCCAGATACAGTTAGTGTGATCCCAATTCACTCTCTCATCCACTTTCGATAAATAAAATGCACATAACAAAACGTGCATATGTACATTGGCCGCAGTGGCCCAGAGTCCCATGTAGTCCATAATTTGTCCTCCGATAGATGTAGGCTCATTCACTGGTTGAAATCCGGGTTATTTGGTCCAAATCAGCGGTCTTTCTCAAAGCAGCTGAACGCGTTCTAGTGTACTAGTTGTTAAGCCTGCCTGGAGGGCAGTTTTGCCGACGCCCAGTCTGCGGAAGCCCGCGGTCACCCCACTGCCGCCACCACTCCTAGAGAGCAAGAGAAGCCGCAGCAGCCACGATCTGCCTGCAACGGCTGCCATCTCTCTACTGGAAGCGCTCCGGAGTCTGGGGCGGGGCTAAAATGCACCGTTCAAAAGTCCGCAGGCCAATGGTGGCTGGGAGGAGGGCAGGGCCAACACGACCCGCTACTCATAAGCAGAGGCTTCCGGGACTGTAGTGAAAGTGGCGGTGACTGACAGCTGTCGATTTTGTGCAGGCCCCACCCAAAGAGGGGTTAGGCTGTGCCCTCCTGAGCAAGACCTCTGTGTGTGCGTATCCGGTGACGGACGCGTTACAAACGGATTTATTATATAGGATGTGACCAAATGGAACTCTGTTTCTGTTGAAAAGATAGTGGACGAATTCCGTTCCCACGTGCAGGGCTGGATTAACATAGGGGCAGATGGAGCAGCAGCTCCATGCCCATGCCTCAGAATAGGCCCAGAGAAAGGATAACTATGTCTGCATTTAGTCCCATGTATCTCCAGCCCCATAGTGGCTACAGGGTCACATGAGGTATCACTGGAAAGGCCAGAGCATGGCCTTTCCAATAATACTAAACCTGACCAGGTTTTATGTAAAAAAAATTATATAATATTTACTTTTACTTTCCATCAGTAATATTTTTCAGTTTTCAATTATAAAGTAAACAATGATGCTGCACTAACTAACCATCACATTTCTCATGTCACCAAGAAGTGTGGAGGTGATGGCACAATCCATTGTTACATCAAAAACCTAAACCGCCGCACTGCAGCGAAGAGCACTGCGGGGAACTTTGGACCCCTGCATCACTAATCTTTACACCTCAAAAGGTCAAGTGAGGTGTCATTGGACGGGTCAGAGTCTGTCCTTTGCATTAATACCAAACCTGACCATGTAAAATCTAAAAGAAAAGAAACCAATTTATTTATTTATTTTTAGTTGCAAAGCGATGGCATTGTCCATTTGTCACATAACCAATGAGCAATACCACTGCCATTACTCACCTTCTCATTTCCCACACTGGGAGCAAGATCAGTGTTTTATACATAGTCATATTATTCGTAATAAAATACGTTCCAAAACACAAGGGAAATATTTCCTTTTTTTTAAAAAAAAAAAAAATTTGGTTAAAATTGTACATTTTCTCAGAGAAATGCAGTAACAGGTTCCCATGTCACATTTTTTCACACAGTATCTGCCTGGTTAGATATATCCGTATCCGCACTATTAAATAACCTAAAATATATTTTCATTTCACTAAATTACAAAAGCCAGGAAAATCTTCAGCTCCAGCCCCATAGAGATCTTAATCCGGGCCTGCCCACGTGTTTCCCCCTCGACTTGACCCCCTGAGCAAAACCCAACAGTTAGATATGTAGTATGCTTAGTCACATTGTAGAAACTGATATTGAGTTGTGAAGATCACTTCTCTTATCTTGTGCAATTCGGGTGAAATTCCTGTTCTTTCATTGTATTTTGTTCACCATCATGTTGTCAGAAAATGAACTATTTTGAAATTCTTTACCTTTTCCACTTTTGGGGAAAGTTTCCCGCGTCTGCATTGGGGGTGATGTATTTAATAATCCGTTTTATATCTGTGTTTGTAAACAAATGGAAACTCACGCGTCCACATCATAACCCCTACCTATTCGGGTTCTTAAGCAGTGAGTATTTTCGGCTGCGCCGAGCCGGGATCTTCCAGAGGATTAAATCGCTACTTTCCGGCAGCAGTATAAAATAATTTCGGGGGGGAGAGAATGTTCAGAATGACTGAGGGATAAAGCGTTAGTAAAATGTTTACATTTAGTAGCACGTTCACTTCGGCATCACGGCTAGCGAGAACACACCTCTCAGAATGTGGCCTTAATTGTCTTTCGAAGGAAGCCTGATTGTTTCCAGGGCCGCGCTGCTATGTGTCTCTTCTCTATTTGCTACAGCTGTTTGCATCTGGTTCTTTTCCAAAAAAAAAAAAAAATCGGTAGGAAATGTAATCGGGCAAAATGAGGCCCCGAGCTAAGCCGACCACAATTCCATGTTGTGGAGGGGAGAACTTTTAAATTTGTTTCAACTTCATTTTCTATTTATTTTTTCTCGTGTTTTTCTTTTTAGTAGATAACAACAGGTTTACAGACCACGGTAACCGTTAAATTGTGATTTTAAAGTATTTATTTAGCCATTTTTCTGGTATGGATGGTCTGGAGGGTGATCCTGGAGAAGCTGTTTATTGTTTTGTTTTTGTTTGTGTACACTTGTATTCAGAGTTAAAGGGACAGACACTACCACCAACATAAACTGTAACTACATTACTTGTGCATTACAAAAAACGCCTTAAAGCACACCTTATATCTCACACCTTAGAGCACAGCACACCTTATATCTCACACCTTAGAGCACAGCACACCTTATATCTCACACCTTAGAGCACAGCACACCTTATATCTCACACCTTAGAGCACAGCACACCTTATATCTCACACCTTAGAGCACAGCACACCTTGGAGCACAAATTATAAAACCCTTTATAGCGCGCCTTACAGAAGACCTTATAGCACGCCTTACAAAAGACCTTATAGCACGCCTTACAAAAGACCTTATAGCACGCCTTACAAAGACCTTATAGCACGCCTTACAAAGACCTTATAGCACGCCTTACAAAGACCTTATAGCACGCCTTACAGAAGACCTTATAGCACGCCTTACAGAAGACCTTATAGCACGCCTTACAGAAGACCTTATAGCACGCCTTACAGAAGACCTTATAGCACGCCTTACAAAGACCTTATAGCACGCCTTACAAAGACCTTATAGCACGCCTTACAGAAGACCTTATAGCACGCCTTACAAAGACCTTATAGCACGCCTTACAGAAGACCTTATAGCACGCCTTACAAAGACCTTATAGCACGCCTTACAGAAGACTTTATAGCACGCCTTACAAAGACCTTATAGCACGCCTTACAGAAGACCTTATAGCACGCCTTACAAAAGACCTTATAGCACGCCTTACAAAAGACCTTATAGCACGCCTTACAAAAGACCTTATAGCACGCCTTACAAAAGACCTTATAGCACGCCTTACAAAGACCTTATAGCACGCCTTACAGAAGACCTTATAGCGCGTTTTACAAAGACCTTATAACACGTCTTACAAAGACCTTATAGCACGCCTTACAAAGACCTTATAGCACGCCTTACAAAGACCTTATAGCACGCCTTACAGAAGACCTTATAGCGCGTTTTACAAAGACCTTATAGCACGCCTTACAAAGACCTTATAGCACGCCTTACAAAGACCTTATAGCACGTTTTACAAAAGACCTTATAGCACGCCTTACAAAAGACCTTATAGCACGCCTTACAAAAGACCTTATAGCACGCCTTACAAAAGACCTTATAGCACGCCTTACAAAGACCTTATAGCACGCCTTACAAAAGACCTTATAGCACGACTTACAAAAGACCTTATAGCACGCCTTACAAAGACCTTATAGCACGCCTTACAAAAGACCTTATAGCACGCCTTACAAAAGACCTTATAGCACGCCTTACAGAAGACCTTATAGCACGCCTTACAGAAGACCTTATAGCACGCCTTACAGAAGACCTTATAGCACGCCTTACAGAAGACCTTATAGCACGCCTTACTGAAGACCTTATAGCACGCATTACAAAGACCTTATAGCGCGCCTTACAGAAGACCTTATAGCACGCCTTACAAAGACCTTATAGCACGCCTTACAAAGACCTTATAGCACGTTTTACAAAAGACCTTATAGCACGCCTTACAAAAGACCTTATAGCACGCCTTACAAAAGACCTTATAGCACGCCTTACAAAAGACCTTATAGCACGCCTTACAAAGACCTTATAGCACGCCTTACAAAAGACCTTATAGCACGCCTTACAGAAGACCTTATAGCACGCCTTACAGAAGACCTTATAGCACGCCTTACTGAAGACCTTATAGCACGCATTACAAAGACCTTATAGCACGCATTACAAAGACCTTATAGCGCGCCTTACAGAAGACCTTATAGCACGCCTTACAAAGACCTTATAGCACGCCTTACAGAAGACCTTATAGCACGCCTTACAGAAGACCTTATAGCACGCCTTACAGAAGACCTTATAGCACGCCTTACAGAAGACCTTATAGCACGCCTTACAGAAGACCTTATAGCACGCCTTACAGAAGACCTTATAGCACGCCTTACAGAAGACCTTATAGCACGCCTTACAGAAGACCTTATAGCACGCCTTACAGAAGACCTTATAGCACGCCTTACAGAAGACCTTATAGCACGCCTTACAGAAGACCTTATAGCACGCCTTACAGAAGACCTTATAGCACGCCTTACAGAAGACCTTATAGCACGCCTTACAAAGACCTTATAGCACGCCTTACAGAAGACCTATATAGCACGCCTTACAGAAGACCTTATAGCACGCCTTACGGAAGACCTTATAGCACGCCTTACAAAGACCTTATAGCACGCCTTACAGAAGACCTTATAGCACGCCTTACAAAGACCTTATAGCACGCCTTACAGAAGACCTTATAGCACGCCTTACAAAGACCTTATAGCACGCCTTACAGAAGACTTTATAGCACGCCTTACAAAGACCTTATAGCACGCCTTACAGAAGACCTTATAGCACGCCTTACAAAGACCTTATAGCACGTCTTACAAAGACCTTATAGCACGCCTTACAAAGACCTTATAGCACGTTTTACAAAAGACCTTATAGCACGCCTTACAAAAGACCTTATAGCACGCCTTACAAAAGACCTTATAGCACGCCTTACAAAGACCTTATAGCACGCCTTACAGAAGACCTTATAGCACGCCTTACAAAAGACCTTATAGCACGCCTTACAGAAGACCTATATAGCACGCCTTACAGAAGACCTTATAGCACGCCTTACAGAAGACCTATAGCACGCCTTACAGAAGACCTTATAGCACGCCTTACAGAAGACCTTATAGCACGCCTTACAGAAGACCTTATAGCACGCCTTACAGAAGACCTTATAGCACGCCTTACAGAAGACCTTATAGCACGCCTTACAAAGACCTTATAGCACGCCTTACAAAGACCTTATAGCACGCCTTACAAAAGACCTTATAGCACGCCTTACAGAAGACCTTATAGCACGCCTTACAGAAGACCTTATAGCACGCCTTACAAATACCTTATAGCGCGCCTTACAGAAGACCTATAGCACGCCTTACAGAAGACCTTATAGCACGCCTTACAGAAGACCTTATAGCACGCCTTACAGAAGACCTTATAGCGCGCCTTACAGAAGACCTTATAGCACGCCTTACAGAAGACCTTATAGCACGCCTTACAGAAGACCTTATAGCACGCCTTACAGAAGACCTTATAGCACGCCTTACAGAAGACCTATAGCACGCCTTACAAATACCTTATAGCGCGCCTTACAGAAGACCTTATAGCACGCCTTACAGAAGACCTTATAGCACGCCTTACAAATACCTTATAGCGCGCCTTACAGAAGACCTTATAGCACGCCTTACAGAAGACCTTATAGCACACCTTGCAAAGACCTTATAGCACGCCTTACAGAAGACCTTATAGCACACCTTACAAAGACCTTATAGCACGTTTTACAAAAGACCTTATAGCACGCCTTACAAAAGACCTTATAGCACGCCTTACAAAAGACCTTATAGCACGCCTTACAAAGACCTTATAGCACGCCTTACAAAGACCTTATAGCACGTTTTACAAAAGACCTTATAGCACGCCTTACAGAAGACCTTATAGCATGCCTTACAAAGACCTTATAGCACGTCTTACAAAAGACCTTATAGCACGCCTTACAAAGACCTTATAGCACGCCTTACAAAGACCTTATAGCACGTTTTACAAAAGACCTTATAGCACGCCTTACAAAAGACCTTATAGCACGCCTTACAAAGACCTTATAGCACGTTTTACAAAAGACCTTATAGCACGCCTTACAAAAGACCTTATAGCACGCCTTACAGAAGACCTTATAGCACGCCTTACAGAAGACCTTATAGCACGCCTTACAGAAGACCTTATAGCACGCCTTACAGAAGACCTTATAGCACGCCTTACAGAAGACCTTATAGCACAAATTATAACCCCTTCTAGCACGCCTTATAACATAAATTCTAAAACACACGCTGCTGTTGCTTTTTGTTATTTGAAGTAATTACATGTAAAAAGGAAAAATAAAGTTAGGTTTTTATCTTCTGTTTCCATTTTGTGGTTTTTTTCCATGATACAACATCTACCAAAAATCTGTGCGAAGGTTTTACTTTACAGCAGTGGTTTATCTTCTACAATATTTAGCAGTTAATGGGATGAAGAATGGGATGTTTAGAGAAGGCTCGGGTCAGACGAGCGCACTGATCACGTCCGTGTTGCCGCACATTTGTACGTCCATTATAGCATACAATGCTGATCAATAGAGACCCACACACAAAGTGCGTCCGCACCGTAAACATAAACACAAGAAGGACATTGCATTTTTTTGGTGGTACTGGCCCTTTAAATGTATGTACGATATTGATAAAATGTATAAAGTAAACTGTAACCTCACAGGTGACTGTCACTGCTTCCCACAGGTTGCTCTGGAGTGTGTGCTTAAACGGGAACTTATCTACAATAAGGTCACTCCTACATTCCACCACTGGAAGATTGGAGACAAGAAGTTTGGCCTCACTTTCCAGAGTCCTGCAGACGCTAGAGCGTTTGATAGGGGGATACGCCGCGCCATCGAAGACCTCACTCAAGGTGGGACCAACAGTAGAGATGTATTTTCTAGCTTTTGTTGAGCAGCTTTTTAAAAGCGTATTTTTTTATATATATATATATATATTTTTTAACATTACCTAAATCCATTCGACTTGTTATAACCAGCACTTTATTAAAGGGACAGTCTATTGAAACCGAGATTCCTTCTATTGCCCTTAAATGATTGGCAGATTCTGCTTTCAGCCTGTCCAAGTATTACCTACATATGTTTATTTTTGATGATTTATTTTGAGTGATTTTTACTTCCCTTTTCACCCTTGGAGCGCGCTGCTCCTTCTCTTCGTCTCAGGGACTCCCGAACCCGGAAGTCCCTAAAGCTTTTCTACACAATTTGTGATCCTGTGTAACTTGCGTAGCGTAGGAACCGCAGACTGTGCAGCTCTACGGGGCTCGCACACTCTACGTACACAAGTTTCCGTAGCGCCTGCGCCGCGCGATGGATCAAAGCTGCACGCGCATGCACTGATCTGATCCATCGCTGCCTCTCTGAGAACGCTCGCTACTGCCATTGGTCTCAGAGGGTGACGCCGGCCGCTCTCTCTCTCTGTGACGTCACTAGGGACAGATCTGATGACCGGCAGCCGGGAAATTCAAAACCCTGGCTTGCTGATTACACTGGGTTTAGGGGAGGAAACTCTGTCACTTCATCTAGCTATTACACCAGATCGGGGCAGCAGGGGGGCAGAGGGTGAGAGGAGGGCACTCCTCACATCCTGACCCTTTGAAACTATACAGTGGTCAGGGCACATGGTGTCCCTTTATGTTAAATCTGTCTTTCCTGCCTTTTTAGTGAGTTCTTCCTGATTTTCCTCTGCTGTCGAAAACACATAGGGCTCTATTACATTCTTCACGCAAAAACGCACGTTAAACGTGTGAATTTTTGCGCACAGCGTTAAACGTTAACGTGTGTAAAACATCACTGGTATTACAATCCTCGCGCATTTTTTCATCCGTCAAAAAATAACGTGTGTAAAAACGCGCGCGCAGCAACGTTGCACGCAGAAATCCGTGTCCGGACTGGTTTTTCACGTGATTCAACCAATCGGAATGAAGAACCACAATTGTCTCACGTTAAGTTTTTGCACCTGTCAAAGTCAATCTGTATATATATATATATATATATATCAATAAAAAAAAACACGCACAACTTCTCAAATTAATTTTTTGGGTATGCGTAGAATGTGTAACTATACTGCGCTGTATTTGTGTTCGGCCAGGACATAGATCCTAGATTGTAATACCATACGCGTACCAGCGCACAAACGCATTTGCGCTCAGAATGTTAAGTATAGGACGCGCGCAGTACAGTAAGCTCGCGCAGCGTTCACGCTGGTTCACCCGCGGAAGACGATTAAATGCGTTGGCTGCGCTGACATTGTAATACGACGTTCAGCGCAAAGGGTTTTGCCCCTCGCGTTAATGCGTTTTTGCGCACGCGTTAACTTTTGCACGAAGAATGTAATAGAGCCCTGAGAGTTTACTTGCAGCTCGTCTGTTCTTTGCTGTCTCTCATCTCCTTTAGCGCGTCGGAACGTATTTCTATGTATCTTATGGACCTCTCTCTAAATCAATCTCACGTTCTCCATCTTTATTGTGACGGCTGTATTGTGCGTTGGGCCCTTGGTGGTTTCATTCCATGATGTGCACGTGGGGCACAGACGCTACATGGGATTAAATCTGCCCCGATAGTGGTATATTTAGCAATGATTTAATCGTGCTGTGCAGAAAAGGAATCGGGGTGAACATGCTTAACCTTCTTTTGTTGTTTCTTTCCTATGATCATTGCAGGCTGCCCTCCGTCCTCCAATGGAGATGCTGAAGTTCCCGACGACATCCCCCAGGTTAGTGCTGTCACATTGTATCCATCCTGTTTCAGAAAACTTGTTACTCGAAGGGTTATTCAATAAGCGCCAAATTTGCCACCGAGTTGCACCAAACTGAATTTCACTGTACGGTGCAATTTTGTGGCAGTTCAGCTATTCAGTGATCTGTCAATTCGCCAAATATATACATACAGAAAAAATGGCGTCGTGCCTATATTTACCAGAGCGGCTGCAACAACCAGGAGTAACAACCCAGTTAACGTATAAGGCTAGGGTCAAACGAACGCATTATTCGCAGCGACCGTCAAAAAGTGCGTCCGAACGCATTGATGTATTTTTTTTCCACGGAATGCGCGAAACCGGTCAGACGATGCGCATTTTCGTGCGTGATTTTTTTACGGATCGTCAATAAAACACGTTTTGCGTCTGGACGTTATGTAGGCTGGACATTAGCAGCGTCTGACGTCTCCTAATCACGCACACACGCCGCTATGCCGCCGCAGCGCACTCTGTACGTCAGTACTAGCGGTTCTGCGTTCTCGAAAAATGCGTTCGTTTGCTGCTCGCGTTGCGAAGCCGCACTTTCCTGCGGCCGTACTTCGTATATTGCCTGTCATTGCCCGTCATTTGCTGCTACTGCGGCCGTGATTAAGTGCGCCTAAACGCACGTTAAACATGCGTTAGTCTGACCCCAGCCTAAAACGTAACAAGAAAAAAAAAGATGTCACCTGCGCTCGTTTCTATACAATTCAATGTGCAACAAAACACAATTAGAGGTTTTAGTTTGCTCGAATGGCCAATGAAGCGTAAGCTCACTCGCCCCGTCAAGGCACCTCTTTGTAGGTATTCACTCTACAAGTTGGTGCCTTGATGGGCGAGCGAGTTTATGCGTCAATGGCCATTCGAGCAAACTAAAACCTCTAATTTTGTTTTGTTGCACATGGAATTGTATAGAAACGAGCGCAGATGACACCTTTATTTTCTTAAGTTTGCCAAATACAGTGCAAACCTCCGCAATATTGAGAAGTAATGGTTAATCTGTTAAAAGAACGCTGACATGCCAGTGAAATTACCAGATTTTCGGTAGTTCAGTTCGACAGGTTTAAACAAGCAAATCCTATAGGATTCAATGTTAAATAATATTCTTTTATTATTTATTCTTTATTTAAAAAAGCGCTAGCATATTCCGCAGCGCTGTACAATAAGCACAGTATAGACAGGGTTACAATACATTGAACAACATTTGACAAACAGTACAGGAGGAGATGAGGGCCCTATTCCCGTAGGAACTCACAATCTAGGAGGGTTGGGGTTGGAAACAGGAGGAGAGGACTGCAAGGTGAGAGTGATTGATGGTTGCGTCAGTGAGTTGGGTGGTAGGCTTCCCTAAATAGGAATGTTTTCAGGGAGCGTTTGAAGGAAGAGAAGTTAGGGGAAAGTCTGACAGTACGAGGGAGAGCGTTCCAGAGAGTGGGGGCTGCGCGTGAGAAATCCTGCAGTCTATCATGGGAAGAGGTGATGCGGGGAGAAGCTAGGCATCACCTCTTATTTTTTTTATTATTAAACCATTTATTTTTTTCAGTTTCAGCAAAAAGTCTTTATTTTCTTAGAAATTTTTTTTTTTTTTTTTTTATATATAGAGCCTTTTTATTATTTCCATTCATTTTCGTGCATTTTTTATTGTTTTGAATAGGTTTATTTTGTGTGTGTGTGTCCAATAAACCCAAAACAGCACTGTCCTAGGAGTGGCTTTGACCCGTTGCATAAACCTTATCTCTGCTACAAAGCCACAGTGTGGTATAGCATTGATTTTAGGGATCCGTGTAATAACAGACCCAGGATGCATAAAAGTGAGACAGATGTCATTTGCATATTCTACCCAGAATTCCTTGCTGCATATGGGGAATGTGGCCAGGAGCTCTGGGATACAATTCATGGAATTGCTGTGATGTGCAAGTGGCTTCTGCAATAATAAACACACATATATATATATATATATATATATGTGTATGCAATTATAAACTATAAGCTGAATAAGAGACTCCCTATTTTTCCTCCACTTTGGTGGAATTTGCAGAGCAATTTTGACGCGTTTCGCCAATGTCCAATAACTTCTCCGGCGACTCTGCAAAATCTGGTGAACGTTCGATAAATAGTTGTCAGTCTGCCTGTATTTGGAAAATTGACAGCTTTGTGAATAGACGGATCGCGCCGGAATCTCATATACGGTGGAATTCACGATTCGGTGGCAGATTTGGCTGTTGGTGAATAACCCTCTTTGTGTATCACAACAAAGTCCTCTGATTTGACTTCGGGCGCAAAGCAGACGCCTCTGGTGAAGTGACCCCCGAGCGCGGTGATAACATTGGTTATCACTGTGTCAGCAGCTATCTCAACAGCGCCGAACATGGAATGTAGCACCAAACGGCTCCTTTGTTTCCTGAAAAAAAAAATCTTCCCCAAGTAGTTGATGCGTGACAGAAGCGAGTATGTCATTTCTTTTAGGGATCAAAGAGAGATATGTTTCTGCCCCGGGGTCACGGTTTTCATGCTGGTGTCAGCCAAATATAGTAAATATCCCAATGAGCCATTGTGGCAAACCACATCAAGTACGGAAGCGCTTTGATTATCTCTTAGGCTAGGGTCAGAGTGGGGCAGTCGGAACGCGCGTGCAGGCGCACTAAATCACGGCGGCAGTAGCAGCACATAACGGCCAATGACGGCCAATATACGCAGTACGTGCGTACGAAAGTGCGCCGACACCACCCAACCAGCAAATGAACGCATTTTTATCAGAACGTGAAACCGCTGCTACTGACGTACAGAGTGCGCTGCGGCCGCATAGCAGCGTGTGTGCTTGATTAGGAGATGTCAGACGCTGCTAGTGTGCGGCCAACATAACGTTCAAACAGCCGGATTTCCCTAGACTTCTTTTTACCCCACCGTCATGAAATACGTCCAGAATTGCGCATCGTCTGACCACTTAAGCGTATTCCGTGAAAAAATGCGTGCGCACGCATCGACGTACATTTTGACGGTGGCCGCAGAAAATGCGCTCATCTGTCCCTAGCCTTATTCCTAAATCCTGTTGGCGTTTTCATCGATATGTATTGAATACCAGAGTATCCCATTTTTTGCTTTTAAATAATTGGGCAGATCCCCCCCCCAAAAAATGAAAGCCACACAACGTGAAGCTATTATAAATTAACTGTATTAAACTAATATAAAAAATTAACAGTATTAAATAAATATAGCTTTAACCCCGTGGGGACCACTGACATACTAGGTAAGTACGTGGAAAAAAATCCCCTTAACGATCATGGGCGTACATAGTGCTGATAGTGGAATTTATGTCTGCCGGCACCCGCTGCATATTTAAATAATACATGTATACCCAGACATATCGGCCCCAGATACATGTATACCCAGACACATTAAACCCCAGATACATGTCTACCCAGACACATCAGACTCCAGATACAGTGGGGCATAAAAGTATTTAGTCAGCCACCAATTGTGCAGGTTCTCCCACTTAAAAAGATGAGAGAGGCCTGTAATTGTCATCATAGGTAACTTCAACTATGAGAGACAAAATGAGAAAAAAAAATCCAGAAAATCACATTGTCTGAATTTTAAAGAATTTATTTGCAAATTATGGTGGAAAATAAGTATTTGGTCAATATCAAAAGTCCATCTCAATACTTTGTTATATATCCTTTGTTGGCAATGACAGAGGTCAAACGTTTTCTGTGAGTCTTCACAAGGTTTTCACACAATGTTGCTGGTATTTTTGCCCATTCCTCCATACAGATCTCCTCTAGAGCAGTGATGTTTTGGGGCTGTCGCTGGGCAACACGGACCTTCAACTCCCTCCAAAGGTTTTCTATGGGGTTGAGATCTGGAGACTGGCTAGGCCACTCCAGGACCTTGATATGCTTCTTACGAAGCCACTCCTTCGTTGCCCGGGCAGTGTGTTTGGGATCATTGTCCTGCTGAAAGACCCAGCCACGTTTCATCTTCAATGCCCTTGCTGATGGAAGGAGGTTTTCACTCAAAATCTCACGATACATGGCCCAATTCATTCTTCCCTTTACACGGATCAGTGGTCCTGGTCCCTTTGCAGAAAAACAGCCCCAAAGCATGATGTTTCCGCCACCATGCTTCACAGTAGGTATGGTGTTCTTTGGATGCAACTCAGCATTCTCTCTCCTCCAAACACGACGAGTTGAGTTTTTATCAAAAAGTTCTACTTTGGTTTCATCTGACCATATGACATTCTCCCAATCCACTTCTGGATCATCCAAATGCTCTCTAGCAAACTTCAGACGGGCCCGGACATGTACTGGCTTAAGCAGGGGGACACGTCTGGCACTGCAGGATTTGAGTCCCTGGTGGTGTAGTGTGTTACTGATGGTAGCCTTTGTTACTTTGGTCCCAGCTCTCTGCAGGTCATTCACTAGGTCCCCCGTGTGGTTCTGGGATTTTTGCTCACCGTTCTTGTGATCATTTTGACCCCACGGGGTGAGATCTTGCGTGGAGCCCCAGATCGATGGAGATTATCAGTGGTCTTGTATGTCTTCCATTTTCTAAGGATTGCTCCCACACTGCCTATTGCAGATTCAGTCTTCCCAGCCTGGTGCAGCTCTACAATTCTGTTTCTGGTGTCCTTCGACAGCTCTTTGGTCTTGACCATAGTGGAGTTTGGAGTGTGTCTGTTTGAGGTTGTGGACAGGTGTCTTTTATACTGATAACAAGTTCAAACAGGTGCCATTCATACAGGTAACGAGTGGAGGACAGAGGAGCCTCTTTTTATTTATTTATTTATAAAGGATTTTACCAGGAAGGATACATTGAGATTTCTCTCGTTTTCAAGTATGTCCTGGGTTCAAGAACATTGAGTGGTTACAGAAATACAAAATTGTAAAATTCAAGATATTAACACAGAAAATATACAGAAAAATAAATATGTAGGAAATAAAGTCATTGTTACATGTTTACAGGTGCATTTCGTATTGAGGTATGTTAATAGGGAAGTCTTAAGGGACTTTAGACTGGGGGAAGATTTGATGGCGTCTGGGAGGTTATTCCATAATTGTGGTGCTCTGTAGTAAAATGAGAATCGAGCCACTTTCTTTTTGTATTGTGGTATTGCAAGTAAGGTGCAGGTCCTGGATCTGAGGTTATAGGATGAGGGAACTGCCGGGGGAAGCAGCATATTCAGGAAGAGTGGTAGCTTCCCAGAAAAGCTCTTAAACACCAGGTTGGAAAGTTGAAGGTGCGTCTAGATTCCAGCGATGGCCAGTTTAGTTCTTTTAACATGTCACAATGGTGGGTCATGTAGTTACATTGTAGCACAAAGCGACAGAATGAGTTATACAATGTAGTAAGTTTCTGGAGGTGTGTTTGCGGGGCGGCTGCATACACTGCATCTCCGTATTCAATAGCTGGCATAAGCATTTGTTGTACAATCTGCTTTCTTACCGCGGGGCTCAGGCAGGATTTGTTTCTGTACAGGGCACCTAGTTTGGGGTAGAGTTTGGATGAGAGTTTTTCGATGTGGGGGCCAAAGGATAGATTTGGGTCTAACCACATACCTAGATATTTCAGAGAAGTGACTGTGGTCAGCGTGCCATTTGATTTTGTCCCAACACATAGATGGGGTGTTTGCAAATTGTGTAGTTTAGGTGCGGTTCCAAAGAGCATCGTTACAGTTTTGTCAGTATTTAGAAAAAGTTTGCTATCTTCGATCCACTTTTCTACCCCTGTGAATTGTTCTTGCAGCACGGCCTCCAGCTGCGGAAGATTTGGTTTGCTGGTATAGATTACAGTGTCGTCTGCGTACATGTGTACAGTTGAGGCTTTGTAGACATTGGGCAGATCGTTTATGAATATAGTGAATAGCAGGGGGCCGAGTATCGAGCCTTGGGGTACACCGCATGTGACTGGGAGGGGAAGGGAAGTGCTATCAGACATAGATGATTGGAACCAGGTTAACGTGCGATCACCAATACCAGAGTTTTTAAGTTTTTGTAATAAGATGCCATGGTCTACTGTGTCAAAGGCCTCGGCAAAATCAAGGAAGATGCTCCAGTTAGATTTCCTTGTTCCATGCCAGCCTGGATATCATTACAAACTTTTAAAAGGGCGGTTGTAGTTGAATGGTTTGGACGAAAGCCTGATTGATCTGGGGTTAAATAGTTCTGATACTGATAATAATCACGTAATTGAGTGTAGACACATTTTTCCAGAATTTTTGACATTACAGGGAGCAGTGATATTGGACAGTAGTTGGATACCAAAGTATTGTCTCCACTTTTATGGATTTTAAAGAAGACGTTACAGGTCTGTGAGAGCCAGAAATCTTGCTTGTTTGTTCTGTACTGTAGGTGACCAAATACTTATTTTCCACCATAAATTGCAAATAAATTCTTTAAAATTCAGACAATGTGATTTTCTGGATTTTTTTTTCTCATTTTGTCTCTCATAGTTGAAGTTACCTATGATGACAATTACAGGCCTCTCTCATCTTTTTATGTGGGAGAACCTGCACAATTGGTGGCTGACTAAATACTTTTTTGCCCCACTGTACATGTATACCCAGACGAATCAGACCCCAGATACCTGTATACCCAGACGCATCAGACCCCAGATACCTGTATACCCAGACGCATCAGACCCCAGATACCTGTATACCCAGACGCATCAGACCCCAGATACATGTATACCCAGACGCATCAGACCCCAGATACATGTATACCCAGATGCGCATCAGATCCCCAGATACATGTATATCCAGATGCGCATCAGATCCCAGGCACATGTATACCCAGACATATCAGCCCCCAATATATATATATATAATCAGATACATGTATACCCAGGCACATCAGGCCCCAGCCATGTGTATACCCAGATTTTACACCTCAGATATCCGACTCCAGATACATGTATACATACCCAGACACATCAGACCCCAGATACATGGATACATACTCAGACACATGAGTCAGGCATGGACGGCAGATGTCCGGGGCTCCCTCTTTGACATCATGAGAGGGGATGCGACAGACGTCCGACGTACCCTCACTGACTTCATCAGAGGGGCTGCCAGCCACCATTTTGGATTCTCCTGCCAGCGGCTGGGCCTAATAAAAGAAGCGGCCGCCTAATTAAAGAGCCATCACTGCCTGGTCAGGACCGGCTGCGTCCCTAGGCGGCAGCGCGCTCTAAGCGGCGGTCTAGCTCGCCTAGCGCTATAAAACTTGAGCACTTTACGTGCGCATGTTCCATTACGCTTGCGTAGAGTGATGGATCGGAGATGCACGCTCATACACAGATGGGATCCGTTGGCTGGCTGTCTCTGTGTGACATCACTTGTGACCTGCAGCATGGAAATTCAAAATCCCGGCTGCTGGTGATGCTGGGTGGGGTGGAGGAAACGTCTTCGATTTCAAAACTGGACAGGCGGAAGGGGGATGGGGGAGGAGAGCACTCCTCACACCCTGACCACCTTATCTTTAATCTTACATTCACATTTTTTTATTTGATCTGCAAACCTCCCTTTTATCTACAACCGCGCCGTTTGGTGATGGCGTCTGTGAACCAATCTCTTTAACGAGCCGCAGGTCTACATTGAGGGTTTATGTCAGAAATTGTAAATTGTTGACATAACGAGGCTGAGTGTTCCCCGAGTAGAGGGATCTGCCGCCTTGGCACTCCGGATGTTTTGCATCTACATTTCCCATGATGAGCAGACAAGCTGATGAGTGGCAGAGCATCACGGGAGATGTAGTTCCAAAAATCTGAGGGGCCAAGGTTGCCTTCCTCCATCGTTACTTGCTGTCCACATCCTCCTTGCTCTGAATATTCGTGCTCTTGCTGATCTTTTTCCTTTCCTACAAGAATTACATTGTTGCACGTGCCAGGTTCTATGGAACATGGTCCATGTTTGTCGTTCTTTTTCATGCCTTGTAGCTCTTTTTGGGCCTTGTGCCCCCCCCCCCCACCACCCTCTCTACTGTGCGTGTCTGACCCTTTCTGTCCGTCTACATCTTTCTCTGCCTTCCTGGCAAATGTGAAGTTTTCCAGCTGCCTGCAGGATGCTCGAGGATGACAGGAGGAAAGTTCTATGTGCTGCAAAGGGAGAATGGGGGATGGAGAGCGTTCCTTCCCTTCCCTCTCCCCCTCCGGCTCCTCTCTCTCATCTGGCTGCAATTTCTGCAGCTGGAGACATTTTTATAGCTTTCCCCTAGACTTGCCTGCCCCTTTACAGAACTGTGGCTTCAGGAGGGGGCCGAGGAGGGGGGGGGGATCAAGTCAATCTCATAGCAACCACAGTACCATAATTGTTCTACCAGCAGCTGGGAGAAAGCAGATTTCCGAAGTGCATTAAAAGCTGGCAGTGAGCAAGGTGCAGATGATGCCAGACTCCTCTGCGCTCTGTACTATTCCAGATTTCGGGTTATAGGATCTCCGAGCTCTTATAAAAGTGCGTGTGTGCGTCCTAAGGGGAACAATGAGAGATGGTGCACAAGCCCGCGGGACCGCGACCCTTGGCCACACGTGCAAGGAACAGGAAAAGAGTGTTACCGTTAAGAGTACGTGTTCGGGATGAGCACGTTGGGGCACTCGCATTTAACCCCTTCACTACCAAGCACTTTTTTTATCGGCGCGGCAATTAAACCATAAAAACTTATTTTGCACGTCGGATGCAAAGCTGACAATTAAATATGGGGTGAAATAGAAATTATTGTTTGGAGATGGTTACAAAAAAAAGTAAAATTTTTCTCCGTTCCTAATTTTTCATGTATTGGTTTACCCTTTACAAAAATATTACTGGGATGAAAGGTTCTGATCTCTAGATGGCATCCATTATTTCACACAAGGTCAGGGTCTGCATTATCAGCATACAGGCAGTTGCAGTAAATGTGCTGCATACAGATAATAAAATGGTGAGATCTCCTGCTTATGGGGATTTGTAGTGATCAGAATGAGATTATTAGCAATGCAATATCTGTATGTGCTGCATAATGCCTGTGTGTGGAAATTACAGCAACACCTTGTATCTGTATGTGCTGCATAATGCCGGTGTATGGCAACTACAGCAACACCTTGTATCTGTATGTGCTGCATATTGCCTGTGTATGGCAATTACAGCAACACCTTGTATCTGTATGTGCTGCATAATGCCTGTGTATGGCAATTACAGCAACACCTTGTATCTGTATGTGCTGCATAATGCCTGTGTATGGCAATTACAGCAACACCTTGTATCTGTATGTGCTGCATAATGCCGGTGTATGGCAATTACAGCAACACCTTGTATCTGTATGTGCTGCATAATGCCTGTGTATGGCAATTACAGCAACACCTTGTATCTGTATGTGCTGCATAATGCCTGTGTATGACAATTACAGCAACACCTTGTATCTGTATGTGCTGCATAATGCCTGTGTATGGCAATTACAGCAACACCTTGTATCTGTATGTGCTGCATAATGCCTGTGTATGGAAATTACAGCAACACCTTGTATCTGTATGTGCTGCATAATGCCTGTGTATGGAAATTACAGCAACACCTTGTATCTGTATGTGCTGCATAATGCCTGTGTATGGCAATTACAGCAACACCTTGTATCTGTATGTGCTGCATAATGCCTGTGTGTGGCAATTACAGCAACACCTTGTATCTGTATGTGCTGCATAATGCCTGTGTATGGAAATTACAGCAACACCTTGTATCTGTACTGTACAGGGATTTACACGCAGTATAAACCCCTGAATCTTATCCCTCTACAGCAGCAACTGACCCCTGCACACCGACTCGTGCCGTGCCAGCTGTACAGCCGACCAGAATGTGAGCCCTTGAGTAGCACAAGGCCTGAGGCTGTTGTGTACATGGAGGGCCTCCAGCCAGCCATCCATCAAGGCCATCGGCCTACTGGATAAACTCCCAGCACGCCAATTGACCAGCCTGAACCTGGCTGTGACTAAAGCAAAACAACTCCCAAATAGGGAGGGCGTGGGGGTGGGTCGTCTGCTCCCCGTAAACGTATAAAGTAAAAAATGGACCGTGGGGTCAGATTTCTTTAACACCCAGGACAAAACAACACATAATGTACAGATTGATGCACCCACAAATGTTTCAGGGCACAGCCCCTTCCTGGGTGTGCGTGCTCTCCTTTCACATGACTGAGGGGAGCAAAAAACACAATAAAAACCCTGGAAGAACATGGCCGCCCTCTGCCCCTTTTTAGCTGTCAGACTGGCGCGACTTGCACAACTTGTCTTTTGAATTGGAAGTCTCGGGATCGGCATATATTGTTATATACGTGTCCTTGCCTCGCAGCCATAGCTTAGAAAATAAAGAGCAAAAAAAAGAAGTAAAAATGTACTCTTTGTGTGCAGCTCAATGAACCATTGCATGACGACTGATCTCAAAATATGCAGAACTTCCTCGAGTTTCTAAGTCCACGAGATCAGATTGCACGCTGCCTTTTACTTCTTTGTGATTTTTTTAAATTATTTGTTGCCTTCCCTTTGTAGCGCTGGTGTTTGTCGTTTCCATGGTAATGGTGGTTTGATAATACAGAAGGGTCTTTACTGGTGCCCTGTGCGCGCGTTCAGCAGCAGAGTGTCAGCTCCTATGGGGAACCCACATCCTTTTTATGCATTTCATGAAATATGTATTGTAATGGAGGGGGGGGGTTTGTTTAATAGGGAGTGTAGTGCCATTGTTGTTGGGACGCACAGACCCCCTAATCCTCCCCCCCCCCCCTGGATTTGAGGCCTGATGCTTCGTGGAGCCAGTGACGACCTGCAGCGAAGGAGGATATGACATCAGCCATGCCCTACTCCAAGGCTGTCAAGCTCGCGCCCCCTCCCCCAGAGTTGATTCATGCAATTCCCAGAATTCTTTCATTGCGGTACATGACCAAGGAATCATGGGAGTTGTAGTACAGAAACATCTGGGGGGGGGTTTGACAGCCCTGGCCTACTCCTTCCTCCTCAGTGCTCCACTGCCATGTTTCTGGAGCCCTGTGGAGGATAGGAGTCAGATCCAGCAATGGTTGCTCTGTAAATCTGTAAACATCTGGGGGGCCGTGAGTTTGAGACCCCTGGTATAGGGAATGGAGATGTGGAGACAGCGCTTATGTATGTGTTTTATCTTGTATGTCAGGATAAAGTATTAGGGTGAGTGCTGCCACTTGAATATAAAGTGTCCACACACCTCAAAAGACACAATAAGATAAAGCAAGAGAAAGGGTTCCGAGCGCACTCTAATGGTTATGTACTAAAACAGCATATGTATGTATATATATATATATATATATAATAAGAGCAATTTGCAAGAAAAAATTTAATATATGCTGGAATTATTCCATATATATTACATTTTTTCTTTCAAATTGCTCATATATATATATATATTATTTATGAAGAGCAATTTGAAAGAAAAAATATAAAATATATGGAATAATTCCCGCATATATTAAATTTTTTTCTTGCAAATTGCTCTTATTATATATACACATACATATGCTGTTTTAGTACATAACCATTAGAGTGCGCCCGGAACCCTTTCTCTTGCTGTAAATCTGTATGGCAATGCCAGACCTCATGAGCAGAAGGCACCAGCTACCAGGGGATGGACTGGGGAGGATAGCAGTGGAAAGAGTTTTGGCCTGGGTAGGGCAAGAGGTGGCTACCTTGTGGCAGTTGAGGCCGGCATTCCTGGTGGTTATGTTAGTCTGCTGTTTCTAGTGATTAATTGATCCTTATTCTCACACTAGGTGTACAGAGAAGACCATTACAACTCTCAGAACGTGGACGGCTTTTTCCAACGCGATTCTGCTCCGTTGGATGAGTTCCACCGTAGCTCCACCATCAGACCTTCGCCGTTTGAGAATCTGAATCCCAGAAGAGCCTATATGCACAGCCAGGTGAGATTACTGGATCCATCTCCAAACGAAGAATTGGCCCCAGGTCCTGCAGGTCCAGGTCACAATTTGTGACTATAGGTGGTTATTCACGAACCTCCGATTTTGCCACCGCGTCGCACCGAATGGTACTAGGGTTTAATGCAATAAATGTAAAATGTAAAAGTCCATTTATGATTTTTAGTTTTTACAAAAACAATTTTTTTTTTTTTTTTTTTAAGACTTTAGGGTAAAACAAGCAAATCCAGAAAAATAATAGGCATCGTTCACATACAATCTTGTCTTGATGCCCAGTTTTTCATTTATGCGTAAGAAAACCTAAAACCAAAAAAATTTTTAAAGGACATTTTTGTTTTTATTTTTAAGACCTTTTTTTATTTTTTTTAGCAGACGACATCTTTTTATTATATAAAGGACCTTTTTCGTTATTTAGACACATTTTTACTACATTTTCATCGGTTTAACTTCCTATTATTAGAATGAACATTTTTGAATTTAAGACTTTTTTTGAATTTTTTTAGCAGACCTTTTTATCATTTATTTAAAGGACCATTTTTTTATTATTTTCACCCATTTTTGCTACATTTTCATTGGTTTAACTTCCTATTATTAGAATAGGGATTTTCTATATTATTTTTTTCTCACCTAGGCTGATCTGTTGCTTATCGCCGACGTCTGAGAACTGCTTCGGTGACTCGCTTTTCGGCGCAATACAGTGCATATTCAGTGAATGGACTGTATTTTTTTTGACTAAATGGAATCGCCGGAATTTACCGAAATTGAACTCCATTTCGGTGCTTTGTGAATAGACCCCATAGTCCCATGAGTTTTCTCCAAGAATCGGGATATTTACAAAGATCTGAAAATACATGAGTCAGTAAGCAAAGAACATCCCAACGTGAAGCGCTTTTATTCTTTAAATTCTTTTTTTAAACTAGAACTCTCCAATGTGCATTTTAATAACACGTGATAACAAAGGTCTTCCCTAGATTTTCTCACAATTGGCGACGCCACAAAGTCTCTGCAAATTACACAGCGAAACTTGTGCTAAAAGAAGGAAATCCTGTAAATTTTTCCCTTTTTTTTTTGGGACTCTTCATGATGCCCAGTACCTACGATGGGCAGTAGAGTGAGATAATGGTTTCCACCATCCGTTCAGAGGTTCTGTGTTACAGTACTGGATTCTGTAATCTAAGGAAAGTGGGAGATGATTGGAGAAAGAGATTGCACCCTATTAATTAGTAGGTTCCAGAGACTAACACGAAGCCTGGTTGTCCACTGCAACCATAGTATTACAACCAACTGCTTGTCTGTGGTTGTCCATATAGGTCAGACTAATCCCCCAACGTGGGAAAAGGTTGACGTTCCACCGACTTCGTTCCCACCGACTTCGTTCCCACCGACTTCGTTCCCACCGACTTCGTTCCCCCGACTTCGTTCCCCCGACTACGTTCCACCGACTACGTTCCACCGACTACGTTCCACCGACTACGTTCCACCGACTACGTTCCACCGACTACGTTCCACCGACTACGTTCCACCGACTACGTTCCACCGACTACGTTCCACCGACTTCGGTCCACCGACTTCGGTCCACTGACTTCACCAGACTAGCGACTAATCTCATTCGAATGGGATATTCTGCTTCAACTTGGACGACCTGGTCCAGTTACCATGGATCACAATACACGCATTTATAGTAACTTATACTTATTGTACATATATGCAAACCATACAGTATAGACAGAAGATGTACACACACCTACACAGCGCACACATGTTGTGCTCATAAGTCGTAGTACGACCTGAGTTGTCCATAGTCTGACGACCAGACGATCGTACGTCTACGCATCCAGTGTACGACCAGTCTAAAGGTGGGGGACACTGACTCTCCGCTATAATGGGGAAGGAAAGTAATGAGCTACATCTATTCATTCATAGGTCGTATAAGCTTCCGTTCACAAATCATGAGTAATAAGAGAGGCTTCTCATCAGTTATGTCATAGGTCCCTTATACTGGCATTGATGCAGGGTGACATTACCATCTGCTCACAGGGAGGGGGGACCAGCTGTAAAGTCTCTGTAAGTGTCAATGAAGAATAATATTGATATTGGTGTTTGCAAGAGTTCGTCAAGTCATATTGTATCACCCGAGCCTTGACATGAGGTATAAAGTGATGCCAATCTGGTTTAATATGAACTATATCTTTTTTACGCCAACGTTTTATTAACTGCTCGTGTTTTAGGCTAGGGTCAGACGAGCGCAGTATTAACGTGCGTTTAGCAGCACTAAATCACGGCCGTGCTAGCAGCAAATGACGTCCAATGCCGGGGAACATACGAAGAACGGCCGCACAAAAGTGCGGCTGCGCAACGCAAGTGGCAAACAAACGCATTTTTTCACGAACGTGATACCGCTAGTACTGACGTACAGAGTGCGCTGCGTCCACTAGCGGCGTGTGTGCGTGATTAGGAGACGTCAGACGCTGCTAATGTCCGGCCAACATCACGTCCAGACGCAAAAAGGGTTTTATTGATGATCCGTACAAAATCACGGACGAAAATGCGCATCGTATGACCGCTATCGCGTATTCCGTGAAAAAATGCGTCCATTCGTTCGAACGCACTTTTTCACGGACAACGCGAAAAATGCGTTAGTCTGACCCTAGCCTTAAATGTACCTGGGACGGTTGGGTGTATATGACATTGAAAAAATACTCTCTGGGACAACGGTACATACTCGCCTCCCAGGACATACTTGAAAACGAGAGAAATCTCAATGTATCCTTCCTGGTAAAATCTGCTAGTTTCACTCCATGCATTATTTACCTGCAATCCAAAATGTGCTCAGCTCAATAGTCTATTTACTGAGTCATACCTCCAAATTAAGTTTTTAAATTATCTATAGATCGGTGGATCCGACTCTCTGCGGATCGGTCGGTGGATTCCGACTCTCTGCGTATCGATCGGTGGATCCGACTCTCTGCGGATCGGTCGGTGGATCCCACTCTCTGCGGATCAGTCGGTGGATTCCGACTCTCTGCGGATCGGTCGGTGGATTCCGACTCTCTGCGGATCGGTCGGTGGATTCCGACTCTCTGCGGATCGGTCGGTGGATTCCGACTCTCTGCGGATCGGTCGGTGGATTCCGACTCTCTGCGCATCGGTCGGTGGATTCCGACTCTCTGCGGATCGGTCGGTGGATTCCGACTCTCTGCGGATCGGTCGGTGGATTCCGTCTCTCGGTGCATCGGTTATATGAATTTATGCAGTTCTGCTACATTGTATTCGTTAAATTCCTGTCTACTGCCCCCTGGTGCTCTATTGAAGGCAAAAAGTGCAGTTGTCAGTGGCTGGAGATTTTTTTTTTTCTTTTTAGCTTGAAAATACAAACTTTTTTCCACGTTTTTATTTTAACAGCAAACCGTATAATAAGATATATAAAGCCTTAATGGACTTTTGGGCCACTCACTCAGTTCACTTTGTACAGCCCCCCCCCCTCCCATACACACGCAGTGTATTAGAATTGTTACTATTTTTGTAACACCGTGTTCGATCATGAAAAACAATTCCTTAAGTTCCGTGTTTTGTTTCTCCTCAGGTTCCACTCAAGCCACTGCGACACGTCAGCTTTCAGGACGAGGATGAAATTGTGCGTATCAATCCCCGTGATATCATTATCCGGCGCTACGCAGACTACAGGCATCCCGAGATCTGGAGGAACGACCCGGAGCGGGAAGAGCCGGAGATGGGAGCCCATGACGCAAAAACTGACAGTAAAAAATGCAACTATGTTTACTCCCCGGCCAATGGAAGGGACTCCCTCAAAGAGCAGAAAACTTCAGGGGTTTTTATTACTCAACCCACGTCGTCCGTAAAAAAGAGGCGGAAAGAAGACGGGGAGCGCTCGAGGTGCGTGTACTGTCAGGAACGCTTCAACCACGAAGAGAATGGTAGAGGGAAGTGCCAAGATGCTCCTGACCCCATCCGACGGTGCATCTACCAGGTCAGCTGTATGCTGTGTGCCGAGAGCATGCTCTACCACTGCATGTCGGACTCGGAAGGAGACTTTTCAGACCCCTGTTCTTGTGACGCCTCCGATGAAAACTTGTGCCTCCGTTGGCTGGCCCTAATCACGCTATCGTTCATCGCCCCTTGTATGTGCTGCTACCTCCCCCTGCGCGCCTGTCACCACTGCGGGGAGAGGTGCGGCTGCTGCGGCGGGAAGCACAAAGCAGCGGGATGACATTGACACTGTAACCCTGTGAATAACCCTTTGTTTGCCAAGTGGCTGCTGGATGGAAAAGGACAGCTTTCAGCCGCGCCGAGCGGTTCACACGAGGCCAAGAGAAGGACTGAAACGTTGGCTGTGACGTGGCCTGAATTCAGAGAGGACCGGCACGGCGAAAACGGAACAGTGCCAGTCTCGCGTTTTTAAAGAAGAAAAACCTGATGTGTAACGTGTGTATATATGTATATATATATGTGTGTGTGTGTGTAACTATACACATTCATATATATCGTATAAATTTTATTTTTGTTTCCTTTTTTTTTTTTTGTAATTAATATTTTATTTTTTATTTGCCATTCCGAGGCCGGGGGAAAGGTTTGAACCAGCTTTCCTCTAACGAACGATGCCATCATCGAAACGAGGCAGGATTTTGTAAATTAATCAATCTGGTGTTAATTATTGTTTGGTTAAGGGACAAGTGTGTATATACCTACAGTATATATTTATATTAATGTGTGTCGGTGTGTGTATATAGATATATATATATATAATATATATATACACACAAACACACACACATATATACACGTATCCCATCTCCTGCCAACGTGTCGCTGTGAAACCCTTTGTGAATCAACATGGGGCATTGCCCGTCTTTCTGGCTCGCAAAGGGTTAACACAACAATTTGGGTGATTTCAGGAATGACTAACATTGTGTACAAACGAGGGAGGGGTTCCTAAAGGGTCGACCTGCAGATACATAATATCTAAATGAGTTTTTTGGTGGAACTAAATCATTTCTAGTTTTATTCAAGTGATTTTATGTATAAATAACAAAGTCTATATTTAACTATATGTACGGTACACAGAATTTTATGACTTTTAGATCGGTGTTTCTTATACTCCACATCCAACTTCCCTTGCTGTTCCGCCGATACAGATTTAGGGACATTCCATGATAGAAGCGGAGTCTTGTTGCTTCTCTGCTTCTCTTGCGGCAGGATGGTTTAAAAAAAAAAAAAAAAAAACCAAAACAAAACATAACGAAACAGAAAATAATATGGATTTTTAAAAAAAAAAATATTTCCTGATAGTTTACTGTTAATCCAGATTCTCTGTCGCTCAAATCTACCTGTGTTATGTCACATTATTTATACACTCTGGTACATAGAATATAACACAAGTGTCATATATATATATACATATATATACACACATACGTTGTGTCTTTTTTTTTCTTGGATTGAGTATATTCTTTTCACCGGGGTTTTCATTCCTCTTCTTTTTGTGTGTTTGTGTGTGTGTTTGTGTGTGTGTGTGTGTGGGTGTGTGTGTGTCACAAAACCCCCAAACAAACCAAAAATCTAAATTTTCTTCATTGGAAGGCTAGAGGTTTATAAATTAATAATAATTAAAAAAATCTGTCTAAAGATGCAAAAATAAACAGTCATGGCTGAAATTGTTGGCACCCCAGACATTTTTCCAGAAAATCAAGTATTTCTCGCCAGAAACGTATTGCAGTAACACATGTTTTGCTATACACATGTTTATTCCCTTTGTGTGTATTGGAACAAAACAAAAAAAGGAGGAAAAAAAGCAAATTGGACATAATGTCACACAAAACTCCAAAAATGGGCTGGACAAAATTCTTGGCACCCTTAACTTCATATTTGGTTGCAAACCCTTTGGAAAAAATAACTGAAATCAGTCGCTACCTATAACCATCAATAAGCTTCTTACACCTCTCACCCGGATTTTGGACCACTCTTCCTTTGCAAACTGCTCCAGGTCTCTCTTATTGGAAGGGCGCCTTTTCCCAACAGCAATTTTAAGATCTCTCCACAGGTGTTCAATGGGATTTAGATCTAGACTCATTGCTGGCCACTTCAGAACTCTCCAGCGCTTTGTTGCCATCCATTTCTGGGTGCTTTTTGACGTATGTTTGGGGTCATTGTCCTGCTGGAAGACCCAAGATCTCGGACGCAAACCCAGCTTTCTGACACTGGGCTCTACAGTGTGACCCAAAATCCTTTGGTAATCCTCAGATTTCATGATGCCTTGCACACATTCAAGGCACCCAGTGCCAGAGGCAGCAAAACATCATTGAACCTCCACCATATTTCACTGTAGGTACTGTGTTCTTTTCTTTGTAGGTCTCATTCCGTTTTCAGTAAACTGTAGAATGATGTGCTTTACCAAAAAGCTCTATATTGGTCTCATCTGTCCACAAGACGTTTTCCCAGAAGGATTTTGGCTTACTCAAGTACATTTTGGCAAACTGTAGTCTTGCTTTTTTATGTCTCTGTGTCAGCAGTGGGGTCCTCCTGGGTCTCCTGCCATAGCATTTAATTTAAATGTCGATGGATAGTTCGCGCTGACACTGATGCTCCCTGAGCCTGCAGGACAGCTTGAATTTCTATGGAACTTGTTTGGGGCTGCTTATCCACCATCCGGACTATCCTGCATTGCAACCTTTCATCAATTTTTCTCTTCCGTCCACACCCAGAGAGATTAGCTACAGTGCCATGGGTTGCAAACTTCTTGATAATGTTGCGCACTGTGGACAAAGGCAAATCTAGATCTCTGGAGATAGACTTGTAACCTTGAGATTGTTGATATTTTTCCACAATTTTGGTTCTCAAGTCCTCAGACAGTTCTCTCCTGCTCTTTCTGTTGTCCATGCTTAGTGTGGCACGCACAGACACACAATGCAAAGACTAAGTGAACTTCTCTCCTTATCTGCTTTCAGGTGTGATTTTTATATTGCCCACACCCGTTACTTGCCCCCGGTGAGTTTACAGGAGCATTACATGGTTGAAACAATCTTATTTAACCACAATTTTGAGAGGGTGCCAAGAATTTTGTCCAGCCCATTTTTGGAGTTTTGTGTGACATTATGTCCAATTTGCTTTTTTTCCCTCCCTTTGTGTGTATTGGAATAAAACAAAAAAGGGAATAAACGTGTATAGCATAACATGTGTTACTGCAATACTTTTCTGTGAGAAATACTTGATTTTCTGGAAAAATTTCTGGGGTGTCAACAATTTCGGCTAGGACTGGATATTACTCTGTGTTACTCCCCCCCCGTATCTTTCCATCACTTGCTCCTCACTGTGTGGCTTTGGCCATAGAATGGAGTGAATGGGTCAGTCACCGACTCACATCATTGTATTGTGTGGGATGTATTCAAAGGCCATCACCAGGGGGTAGATTAGAGGGCTTTTAAGCTCCCTATCATAGAGAACAATACACCCCCTGCTGCCTTCTTTTAACATTCCCTCCTCCACCTCATTACCTGTTAAATACTATAGAAGCTAAACCAAAGCAGTAAAGTGAAACTTTTACACGGATTTTGGTAAATGTTGCATCATGGGGAAAAAAAAACCCACAAAACAGATGGACAAAATAATTTTTATTTTTTTTATTTTCTTACATGCAATTACTTCAAAGGAAAAACAACCCAGCAGCATGTGTTTTATAACGTGTTTTTGCGGTGGTAGTGTCTCTTTAAAGCCGGGATCTCAAAATCTGTCCCGCGATGTTGCTGAACTACAACTCCCAGGATTCTTTGACCATCTATTGCAGTCAAAGAAGTCTGGGCATTGTAGATGACAAACTGGAAGGGCCAGAGTTTGAGACCCCTTCGTTAAGGCCTCAGAGTTCTGGTTCAGCTTATACAAGAGGTGGAACCTGGCCCTTTTGGTGTCCGGAAATGCGTCGTCTCTTGGCACGGTGCATTTATTTAGCGCTGGGAATTCACTGATGGCTTCACATGGTTCCTGGTGGCTTTAATTCTGCAAACCTCATGTTTACTTCATATATTAAGCACTGAGGTCTGCCAGCCCATTGGAGAAAGCAGAAGTCCTGTTCATGGAACCCCGATGGGACGCTGTGCGTTTTGCAGGGGTACCATGGTATCGTCTGACCAAGAGGTGAATTTGACATTTCCTCGTACGTTTGCGCCTCTCCAGTCCACCGGCTCGTCACTCTTCTTTCTTTTAGTTGACTTTCTCATCTGCAAAGAAGGAAAGCTGGCTGATCCTCTGAGGCAAAGGTGATCAAACCAAATAAAGTCAGGAGAGAGAAAAAGGTGAAAAAATTAAATGACAAGGAGGCGTTGGGCCATCGTTATCGCACGGCCATCTGGGCAAAAGAGAAGAGTGTCATTTCTTATTGTGCTATTAATAAGTATCCGGATTTTATACTATCCTATGCCCTGGTTGCCAACCATCCTTTTGGCTCTACGGTGGTGGAGCTCCTTGGGAGTGAGGAGTGACCGGGTCGAGGACTACTGCGCGGGCCAATCCTTGGGGATCCTGAGAGTTGCATCCGATTTGGAGGGATCGTTACAGTTTTGCACGCACGCATACATACATATATATGTAAATTTTATAGCTGCGGAAAACATTTACACATCCTAGCAATTCAGAGAACCGCTTACAGAGCTCTTGTGCTACATTCCCCATATGCAGCAAAGAACTCTGGGTAGGGTATTCAAATGAAGTCCACAGATTTATTACGGCATAGCATTGGACAAGGTGGGTTCTGTGTTATCACAGAGCCTAAATGCAAAAAAGTAATAAGCTGTGGACTTCATTTGCATATCCTACCCAGAGTTCTTTGCTGCATATGGGGAATGTAACATAGGAGCTCTGTAAGCAGTTCTCTGAATTGCTGGGATGTGTAAATGTCCTCTGCAGCTATAAACTTTAAAAGCCTCCACACTGCAAATAATAATCTCACTTTTTTGCCCTCCACTACAATTGAAATGATAGAGATATAATCTTGCAGGGGTTGATTGTTTCCATATTGAGCTGCCAAAGAGAGGAGGTGCTGACAGTCGCATAGTGGTCAATAGGGCAGGTAACGGAAGGGGAACTCCAAAGACGCACTGGAAGCGTATGGCATTACTTGTTTCTTGAACACTGCCACAGTGTCTCGATCGCCGTACCCAGGACTTTAAGGGTACAGGTCAGATGGAGGAACCAAACCAAGGGAAAGGGATGGCTCTGGTGTTTACCCAAAAGGAGCTATGGCGTCGCCTATGTTTATTTACAGCATGAGCATACGTTTCAGGTCCAGAACCTTTCATCGGTGCAAGGGATTTCTGAATGCCGTGACAATCGAACGTAATAGGAATGGTTATGGTGACCTGAAGGTTTTGTTCTTCTACAGATGTCCTAGGGCAGGGCTGTCAAACTCCCAGCTGTTGTGGCCTACAATTGCCGGAATTCTTTGCATTAGATGGCCGGAGAATCGTGTGAGCTGCAGTTCGGAAACATCTGGAGGTCTGGAGTTTGACAGCCCTGTCCTAGAGCCTGATTCAGCCCTCCCAGCATGGGGAACCCCCCCTTAAAAAAAAGGACTTAGGACAGGAATGTACAGTTATGTGTTCCTGATGCTAATGACTTTCAACGCGCTTTTGTATTGGCTGCATCCTCGAGCAAGTGTCCAGCCCCGTCCCTGCCATGGCACGACACTCTGACAGAAAGCGACAGGTCGGAGTCGGATTTTTCAATGTTTCTCTAACAGCCCTTTCTTTCATTCCCCAAGTATTACTAGAAATGCTGTCCCCACATCTACCACTGTAGGCCCAGGCCTAGTCGCCCTATACAAGAATACACCCCAGAATGTATGTGTATCACAATATCCTCTTAGGTGGACTGAGCTGGGGGGGCAGGGCGGCAAATGCTCCCCTGGACCAGTCTTCAGCCCAATAAAACAGCCGGTGTGGCAACTGCACTTCGTCTCTTTAGGATGAGACCGGCCGCCTGCTACACAACATGGCCGGACGGTCTCAAGAGTGTGCACCATGTAGAATGCTCTCGCACAGGGTGCACCCACTCTAAAACGTCGCCACCCTCTAATTTCCTCACAGTGCTCTGCTTCCCTCCTTTGCAGCAGCAGTGCTGGGAGGAAGTGACCTTTTAACACGTCGCTTCCTCCCAGGAGGTGTGTAGAGCACTGGGTATGGGCAGGGGAAGGAAATGGGGAGAGTAGAAAAATATGAAGGGGAAATAAAAGATGAGTAACGGAGAGAAGCTGAGAAAAAGGGGCTTGGAAGAAGCAGGAGAGAGAAACTGAAAAGGGGAGAGAGAAGTTGAAAAGGGGACGGAGAGAATGAGCGAGAAGTTGAAAAGGGGGGAGAGAGAAGTTGAAAAGAGGAGAGACAGACCTACAAGCCCAGGGAAGAGTAGATTGTGCCAGCGTTGTGACCAGGGGGCCCTGGAAGATGAGGTCCACTTCCTCCTACAGTGCCCCACGTACTCAGCACTGAGGGACACTAACTTCCAGAGACTCTCCGCTCTCATCCCGGACTTCACCTCTATAGAAGAGATGAAGAAACTCCACATCATACTGGGAGAAGAGGAGCCGGCGGTGAAAATATCTGCCCAATACGTCACAGAATGTCACAGACTGAGAGGAACATGAGAGATCCCGGACTTATAAATCCCCAACATGGACTTGCCCCATCCCCCTTCATATTATCCCTTACCCCTGATAATGTCCATGGACTTACCTATTCCCCCCCCCATATCATTCTTTACCCCTAATAATGTCCCACTACCCCCCTCCATCCCATATAACCTCCCCATATGCTTTGGCAATGCTAAAATGTATTTGGTCCTGCCAATAAAGCTTATTTAAATTTGAGAGAGAAGTTGAAAAGGGAGGAAGAGAGAGAGAAGTTGAAATGGGGAGGGAGAGCGAGAATTTGAAAAGGGGAGAAAGAGGGTGAAGTTGAAAAGGGGAGGGAGAGAGAAAGAAGTTGAAAAGGGGAGGGAGAGAGAAAGAAGTTGAAAAGGGTAGGAGGAGAGAAAGAAGTTGAAAAGGGGAGGGAGAGAGATGTAAAGGGTAGGGAGAGAGAAGTTGAAAAGGGGAGGGAGAGAGATGTTGTAAAGGGTAGGGAGAGAGAAAGAAATTGAAAAGGGGAGGGAGAGAGAAGTTGTAAAGGGGAGGGAGAGAGAGAAATTGAAAAGGGGAGGGAGAGTGAAAAGTTGAAAAGGGGAAGGGAGAGAGAAGTTGTAAAGGGGAGGGAAAGAAATTGAAAAGGGGAAGGGAGAGAGAAATTGAAAAGGGGAAGGGAGAGAGAAGTTGTAAAGGGGAGGGAAAGAGAAATTGAAAAGGGGAAGGGAGAGAGAAGCTTGTAAAGGAGGAGGGAGAGAAGTTGTAAAGGGAGGGAGAGAGAGAAGTTGTAAAGGGGAGGGAGAGAGAAATTGAAAAGGGGAGGGAGAGAAATTGAAAAGGGGAGGGAGAGAGAAGCTGTAAAGGGGAGGGAGAGAGAAGCTGTAAAGGGGAGGGAGAGAGAAGTTGTAAAGGGTAGGGAGAGAGAAAGAAGTTGAAAAGGGGAGGGAGAGAGATGTTGTAAAGGGTAGGGAGAGAGAAAGAAATTGAAAAGGGGAAGGGAGAGAGAAATTGAAAAGGGGAAGGGAGAGAGAAGTTGTAAAGGGGAGGGAAAGAGAAATTGAAAAGGGGAGGGAGAGAGAAGCTGTAAAGGGGAGGGAGAGAGAAGTTGTAAAGGGGAGGGAGAGAGAGAAGTTGTAAAGGGGAGGGAGAGAGAAATTGAAAAGGGAGGGCGAGAGAATTGTAAAGGGGAGGGAGAGAGAGAAGTTGTAAAGGGGAGGGAGAGAGAGAAGTTGTAAAGGGGAGGGAGAGAGAGAGAAGTTGTAAAGGGGAGGGAGAGAGAAATTGAGAAGGGGAGGGAGAGAGAAGTTGTAAAGGGGAGGGAGAGAGAGAAATTGAAAAGGGGAGGGAGAGAGAAAAGTTGAAAAGGGGAAGGGAGAGAGAAGTTGTAAAGGGGAGGGAAAGAGAAATTGAAAAGGGGAGGGAGAGAGAAGTTGTAAAGGGGAGGGAGAGAGAAGCTGTAAAGGGGAGGGAGAGAGAAGTTGTAAAGGGTAGGGAGAGAGAGAAGTTGAAAAGGGGAGGGAGAGAGATGTTGTAAAGGGTAGGGAGAGAGAAAGAAGTTGAAAAGGGGAGGGAGAGAGAAGTTGTAAAGGGGAGGGAGAGAAAGAGAAATTGAAAAGGGGAGGGAGAAGGAGGGAGAGAGATGTTGTAAAGGGTAGGGAGAGAGAAAGAAATTGAAAAGGGGAGGGAGAGAGAAGTTGTAAAGGGGAGGGAGAGAGAAGCTGTAAAGTGGAGGGAGAGAGAAGTTGTAAAGGGTAGGGAGAGAGAGAAGTTGAAAAGGGGAGGGAGAGAGATGTTGTAAAGGGTAGGGAGAGAGAAAGAAGTTGAAAAGGGGAGGGAGAGAGAAGTTGTAAAGGGGAGGGAGAGAAAGAGAAATTGAAAAGGGGAGGGAGAAGGAGGGAGAGAGATGTAAAGGGTAGGGAGAGAGAAAGAAATTGAAAAGGGGAGGGAGAGAGAAGTTGTAAAGGGGAGGGAGAGAGAGAAATTGAAAAGGGGAAGGGAGAGAGAAGTTGTAAAGGGGAGGGAAAGAGAAATTGAAAAGGGGAGGGAGAGAGAAGTTGTAAAGGGGAGGGAGAGAGAAGCTGTAAAGGGGGGGAGAGAGAAGCTGTAAAGGGGAGGGAGAGAGAAGTTGTAAAGGGGAGGGAGAGAGAGAAGTTGTAAAGGGGAGGGAGAGAGAAATTGAAAAGGGGAGGGAGAGAAATTGAAAAGGGGAGGGAGAGAGAGAGAAGTTGTAAAGGGGAGGGAGAGAGAGAAGTTGTAAAGGGGAGGGAGAGAGAAATTGAAAAGGGGAGGGAGAGAGAGAAATTGAAAAGGGGAGGGAGAGAGAAAAGTTGAAAAGGGGAAGGGAGAGAGAAGTTGTAAAGGGGAGGGAAAGAGAAGTTGTAAAGGGGAGGGAGAGAGAAGCTGTAAAGGGGAGGGAGAGAGAAGTTGTAAAGGGGAGGGAGAGAGAGAGAAGTTGAAAAGGGGAGGGAGAGAGAAAAGTTGAAAAGGGGAAGGGAGAGAGAAGTTGTAAAGGGGAGGGAAAGAGAAATTGAAAAGGGGAGGGAGAGAGAAGTTGTAAAGGGGAGGGAGAGAGAAAGTGTAAAGGGGAGGGGAGGGAGAGAGAAGTTGTAAAGGGTAGGGAGGAGAGAGAAGTTGAAAAGGGGAGGGAGAGAGATGTTGTAAAGGGGAGGGAGAGAGAAAGAAGTTGAAAAGGGGAGGGAGAGAGATGTTGTAAAGGGTAGGGAGAGAGAAAGAAGTTGAAAAGGGGAGGGAGAGAGAAGTTGTAAAGGGGAGGGAGAAGGAGGGAGAGAGATGTTGTAAAGGGGAGGGAGAGAAAGAAATTGAAAAGGGGAGGGAGAGAGAAGTTGTAAAGGGGAGGGAGAGAGAGAAGTTGAAAAGGGGAAGGGAGAGAGAAGTTGTAAAGGGGAGGGAAAGAGAAATTGAAAAGGGGAGGGAGAGAGAAGTTGTAAAGGGGAGGGAGAGAGAAGCTGTAAAGGGGAGGGAGAGAGAAGTTGTAAAGGGGAGGGAGAGAGAGAGAAGTTGTAAAGGGGAGGAAGAGGGTGGTTGAAAAGGGGAGGGAGAGTGAGAAGAAGTTGAAAAGGGGAGAGAGGAGAAGTTGAAAAGGGGATAGAGAGGGAGAAGTTGAAAAGGGGAGGGAGAGAGAGAAGTTGAAAAGGGGAGGGAGAGAGAGAAGTTGAAAAGGGGAGGGAGAGAGAGAAGTTGAAAAGGGGAGGGAGAGAAATTGAAAAGGGGAGAAAGAGGGTGAAGTTGTAAAGGGGAGGGAGAGGGAGAATTTGAAAAGGGGAGGAAGAGGGTGGTTGAAAAGGGGAGGGAGAGTGAGAAGTTGAAGTTGAAAAGGGGAGAGGGAGAAGTTGAAAAGGGGATAGAGAGGGAGAAGTTGAAAAGGGGAGGGAGAGAGAGAAGTTGTAAAGGGGAGGGAGAGAGAGAAGTTGTAAAGGGGAGGGAGAGAGAGAAGTTGAAAAGGGGAGGGAGAGAGAAGTTGTAAAGGGGAGGGAGAGAGAGAAGTTGAAAAGGGGAGGGAGAGAAATTGAAAAGGGGAGAAAGAGGGTGAAGTTGTAAAGGGGAGGGAGAGGGAGAATGAGGGTGGTTGAAAAGGGGAGGGAGAGTGAGAAGTTGAAGTTGAAAAGGGGAGAGGGAGAAGTTGAAAAGGGGATAGAGAGGGAGAAGTTGAAAAGGGGAGGGAGAGAGAGAAGTTGTAAAGGGGAGGGAGAGAGATAGAAGTTGAAAAATGGGGAGAAGGGGAAGAGACATGAAGAGAAGAGCATGGAAGGGGGAGAGAGAAAAGATGAGCAGAGAAAGGGAAAGAGAAAATGGGCATAGGAGAGAGTGGGAAGGTCGGTATAGAAAGAAGGGTGTGGGAAAAGGAGCATGGAAGAGGAGAGTGAAGGAGTGAAAGAAAGGGGAGAGAGGAGGAGTAAAAGAAAGGGGAGAGCGGAAAGGGGCATGGAAAGAGAAAAGGGGGAGAGTGTGTGTGAGAATCCATAAATGTGTGTGTGTCTGTGTCTGAGCGTATGTATCTGTTGGTGTTTGTGTGTGAGTCTGCGTGGCTTTTACAACTAATAAAATTGGTCTTTAGTACATTAGTGTGGGGTTTTATTTTAGGGAAGTAGGCAGAGCCGGGATCTAAAAGGGCATCAGTGTAATGTGAACGAGGTATTGTACTGACTCGGGTTAGTAGTTAAGGGTAAAAGGGGGCTTTGCTATGAACTCGGGGTAATAATGTGAGGAAAAGGGACCATTGTTTCTGATATTCAGTATTAGGTGGGACATTGCTTAGAGTTGGTATTGATGGGTTTTTGATCATTTATGTTTGCAGAAAAGAAATAATAATTATAATTTAAAATTGCTAAAACGTGATGATGCTTCATTATTAAGAGCTTAATTTTAATAGGACCAGCAGTTTCCACGATTTTGGAATCGGATGAGGTGTAGAGGGTCCTGCACACAGGAGCTTACAATCTAGAGGAGTTTGGGTGAAAAGGAATAAGAGGATGGTGGTATGGATTTCTAATACTAGTGTTTGCATTACAAATGGTGACCGACAAGCTATGACACCTATAGGGATAAGGAATGTGATGGGCTAATATGAAAAAAAAATTAGGTTTCGAGGAATTGCTGAAGGACTGAAGATCATGGAAGAGTCGGATAGGGTGAGGTGTATCATTCCACCGGACTGGTGATTCTCTTTAAGTCTTTGAGGCTCCATCTAGTGGTGCAAGTGGAAGTCACATCCAGACTGAATTGGCTTAGAATGGGTGTACGTGGGCATTGCCCCCTTGCAGTCTGGATTGAATGCTGCTGTCAGGCTTATATTTTTCACCTGATGCTCTTCACATACCTCCCCCTGCTGCCGGTCCCTCCATTGGCCCGCTGCCGGTCCCTCCATTGGTCCCTCCACTGCCGGTCCCTCCACTGCCACAATGATGCATTTATTGTAACTGGACGTGCGTCAGTGTAACCTGACACTGAAATTCAGGCTACGTTGACATTTCGGGGCTATTCAGAGAGCAGGCAGTTCACCAAATCTTGGCGAATTGCCTGCAAGTACGGTGACTGTTCGACGGCAGTGAAATCCGTCATAGACAAGCAATGGTTAATCTATTCACAGACACTGAACAGCAGAGAAAAGTTGCCAAAATGTCCTGCTGTTTGGTGTTTTCATTCGGCAGGTTTATTCCGGCGATTCCCATAGGCTTCAATGTTAAAAATATTCCCATTTTAATTCAATATCTAGCAAACTGTTTATTATTTTATTCTGCAGTAAAAAGTTTCTTTATTTCTAGATTTTTTTTAGGATCTTTCAGGCATTTTTTCAGCAAAAAAATTCCGTCTTTTTTTGTAACAGCGCTTAATATATAATAAACATACGAGATGTAACAGCGCTCAATATATAATAAACATACAAGATGTAACAGCGCTCAATATATAATAAACATACAAGATGTAGCATCGCTTAATATATAATAAACATACGAGATGTAACAGCGCTTAATATATAATAAACATACGAGATGTAACAGCGCTTAATATATAATAGACTTACGAGATGTTGCAGATGTGGAGAGAATGGTTTTATTTATACTATCGCCCCTTCTCTAAGGTGTCGCAAGAGATTCGGAATCAGGAAGAAGCATCGGTGTCTGGCGTGTCTTGGATGTTGTGTCCTACGTGTTATTTTTGCCACGATGCCAATGTGATTGCCTTGAACTATGACGCCAGAAAGGACGGCATCAGCCGCAGAGCAATCCTGGAGAACGATTTTCCCGTTAGGATCTGAAGAATTAAATGAAAATAGAAGCGCTAGTGATAGAAATGAAAAGTGATGCCCGACGCGCAACTTCAATGTGATGATGGCTGCTTGATCCAAGGAGAAATCTGACGCCATTCTGGGGTCAAGAAGGATTTTTTCCCAGTACGTTGCATATTCGGCCGGCGCTTCCACCTGGGGTTTTTTTGCATTCTTTTGGATCAGCAGCAGTAGGAGATGTGGAAAGCTGAACTTGATGGACGCACGGTTTTTCTGAAGCCTATGTAACTATGAATAAACACAGCAACAATGGTGCGGTGACCCAGTGGAGGAAGCACCCTGATACAAGTGGATCCTACGGAGATTTTGCGGGCTTATATCACCAACATATACAGCGCAGTGTTTTTATGTTGCTAATAAACAGTTTTACACTGCATTCCTCCGTTATGTAACGAATAACTCTCGCACGTCTATAAATGCAGACCGCTAGTATTCATATAAGGCTAAGGTCAGACGAGCGTAGTAATAACGTGCGTTTAGCCGCACTTAATCACGGCCGTGCTAGCAGCAAATTATGTCCAATGCCGGGCAGCATACGAAGAACGGCCGCACATTTGTGCAGCCGAGCAACGCAAGTGGCAAACGAATGCATTTTTTCGAGAACGTCAAACCGCTAGTACTGACGTACAGAGTGCGCTGCGTCCGCTAGCGGCGTGTGTGCGTGATTAGGAGACGTCAGACGCTGCTAATGTCCGGCCAACGTAACGTCCAGACGCAAAAAGTGTTGATATTGATAACTGTACAAAATCACGGACGAAAATCCGCATCGTATGACCGCTATCGCGGATTCCGTGAAAAAATGCGTCCATTCGTTCGAACGCACTTTTTCACGGACAACGCAAAAATGCCTTTGTCTGACCCTAGCCTAAGGCTAGGGTCAGACTGAGGCAGTGCGAACGCGCGTTCTGGCGCACTTAATCACGGCCGTGCTAGCAGCAGATGACGGGCAATGACGGCCAATATACGAAGTACGGTCGCACAAAGTCCGGCTGCGCAACGCAAGTGGAAAATGAACGCATTTTTTCGAAACGTAAAACCACTAGTACTGACGTACAGAGTGCTCTGCGCCCGCTAGAGCGTGTGTGCTGAATTGGAGATGTCAGACACTGCTAATGTCTGGCCAACATAACGTCCAGTGCAAGAAGTGTTTTAATTGAATGATCCGTACAAAATCACGATGAAACTGCGCATCGTATGACCGCTATGCGTATGTGAAAAAAAACGTCCATTCTTCGAACGCACATTTTCACGGACAACGTGAAAAATGCGTTAGTCTGACCCTAGCCTAAAAGCATGAAAGTGCATGGAAATAATAAAAAAGGTGCTATAAAAAAATAAATAAAACGGTCCATTACAAACTTAAAAAAAAATGGGATTCAAAAATTTCACCTAGAAATATGCTAAAAAAATAAATAAAAAGGCTTTTTGCTGAGACTGAAAAGAATAAGCGGTTGAATAAAATTTTTTGTAAATATGGTATTTTTTTTACATTGAATCCTGTGGCATTTGTTGAACTGAACCACTGAAAATCTGGGCATTTCACTGACATTTCGGCGTTCCGTGAATAGATTAACCATTACTTCTCTATGGGACAATTTCTCTGCTGCCGAGGGTCGCCGAATTGCGGCGAACTGCAATGTATTTCGCTGTCAATTCACCAGTATTTGGCGAATTGACAGCTTTCTGAATAGACACGTATTTTCACCGTATGGGGGAAAGTTCAGTGCTCTTTGAATAACCCTTAAAGAGGAATGACCTTCCATCATTTTTCCATCCTGCAGCTTATGAATTATACACGTTGCAGGGTAACATTTTTCCCTGTGCTCCCCCTCTGCATGAAATAGTAATATGTGTCCAGGAAAAAAATGACCGTAGGGACAAAACAGGGACTGTCCCTGTAAAGCACAACCTGGATATTAAAATAAACGTGCTTTTAATCATGCCTCACCCTCACATCATGGCTTATTATTACACAACATTATTTAGAGAATTGCAGAAATCTATAGATAAACCTTTGGCCGCACAAAGGATGCAATGACAGATAAAAAGCATCAGATTGCATTGACAATGTGACTAAATCAGTGGAATCTGAAATCTATGAACACAGCCATGGAGATTAAACTCGGCGGATCTTTTCTTGTGGACACCAGGTTGCTGCACGGACCGCATTAAACGAGGGACCGGAAGTTCCGCGTCCCGGGCGGAAGTTGAGGATTTCACCGCTGAATGAGTGCAGTCGTTTCTCCATTGAGGACTGTGTGCTAATACTGAAAGATGGAGGTGGATTTATTGGACACATTGGAAGCTCTAGGGTAAATTAACGATTATATGCGGTGTCTGTCTGTGCATATGCCCCCCCACCCCCCCTGTGCGAATTGAGCCCTGCACACTGAATCCATGCAGCCTGTATTTTAACCAGGAATCTATCAAATGCTGTGTAATTTACTATTTTAGGTTTGTTTCCCGAACAGAATATGTGTCTAGGCATAAATACATGTATCAGGTGGCGACTGAAACCTGCATGTCAATAGCAAGGTCATGTACAGCCCCGAATAATGCATTTTTTAAGGACTGATGGGGTGTGCAGCCCCGAATAATGCATTTTTTAAGGACTGATGGGGTGTGCGACCCCGAATAATGCATTTTATAAGGACTGATGGTGTGTGCGACCCCGAATAATGCATTTTATAAGGACTGATGGTGTGTGCGGCCCCACAGAATGCATGTTGTAAGGACTGACGGCGTGTGCAGCCCCCGCAGAATGCATTTTACACTGTGCGCACAATTATTAGGCAAGTTGTATTTTTGAGGATGAATTTCGCAGCTCTCAGTCAATCCAAAATGTTAATAAACCTCAAACCTGAATATTTATGGAAGTAAAAGTGAGGTTTTGGCGTTTCTATTGTGCACAATTATTGAGCAACTATTAGTGTGCAGAGTTATTATGCAACTAAATGTAAAACAAAATGTGTCCATCTCACTTGTTTATTATTCCAACTTTAACAGATGAAAATAAACAACTCAAAATTTACAAATAAACATTGCTGACACTTTAAAAATAAAATCGGGGCCAAGCCTTTAAAAAACAGTCATAAGATTCCATCCATGTAGTCTAGCTCGTCAACAGATGAAGAAACGGACAATTGTTGTGCAGCAGCAGCCGCCGGCAGCCTCCCAGACACCGTTCTGAATCCTGTTTTTTTTTTTTTTTCTATGAAGAGTTTCGTAGAAACCAATTACACGGCTTAATACATCCTGCCCCATGACAATGTTCACATAGTCGTATATTAGGATGGAGGTGACTAAATATCTGGATTTGTGTTTTATAGGTGGGGAAAAAAAATATTCTTGGCATGTTATATGATGTAAATACTCGATGCACTCATGGCATTTTAACACGGAGTACCAATACTTTTAGTGTCATGTGACCACTTTCCAATGAATAATTTAAGATTTTGCTAAAAGCCTGTACAATTTACGGAGGTATTAAAAGGCATGGCCAGACCCCCACTGCCCAGGCCGATGCGCGGAAGCATGCGCCCGAGACCCCAGGCCTCGGACACGCGCGGAAGCATGCGCCCGAGACACCAGGCCTCGGACACGCGCGGAAGCATGCGCCCGAGACACCAGGCCTCGGACACGCGCGAAGCATGCGCCCGAGACACCAGCCTCGGACACGCGCGGAAGCATGCGCCGAGACACCAGGCCTCGGACACGCGCGGAAGCATGCGCCCGAGACACCAGGCCTCGGACACGCGCGGAAGCATGCGCCCGAGACACCAGGCCTCGGACACGCGCGGAAGCATGCGCCCGAGACACCAGGCCTCGGACACGCGCGGAAGCATGCGCCCGAGACACCAACAGGCCTCGGACACGCGCGGAAGCATGCGCCCGAGACACCAGTCCTCGGACACGCGCGGAAGCATGCGCCCGACACACCAGGCCTCGGACACGCGCGGAAGCATGCGCCCGAGACACCAGGCCTCGGACACGCGCGGAAGCATGCGCCCGAGACACCAGGCCTCGGACACGCGCGGAAGCATGCGCCCGAGACACCAGGCCTCGGACACGCGCGGAAGCATGCGCCCGAGACACCAGCCCTCGGACACGCGCGGAAGCATGCGCCCGAGACACCAGGCCTCGGACACGCGCGGAAGCATGCGCCCAGACACCAGGCCTCGGACACGCGCGGAAGCATGCGCCCGAGACACCAGGCCTCGGACACGCGCGGAAGCATGCGCCCGAGACACCAGGCCTCGGACACGCGCGGAAGCATGCGCCCGAGACACCAGGCCTCGGACACGCGCGGAAGCATGCGCCCGAGACACCAGGCCTCGGACACGCGCGCGGAAGCATGCGCCCGAGACACCAGGCCTCGGACACGCGCGGAAGCATGCGCCCGGAGACACCAGGCCTCGGACACGCGCGGAAGCATGCGCCCGAGACACCAGGCCTCGGACACGCGCGGAAGCATGCGCCGAGACACCAGGCCTCGGACACGCGCGAAGCATGCGCCCGAGACACCAGGCCTCGGACACGCGCGGAAGCATGCGCCCGAGACACCAGGCCTCGGACCGCGCGCGGAAGCATGCGCCCGAGACACCAGCCCCTCGGCCACGCCGCGGAAGCATGCGCCCGAGACACCAGGCCTCGGACACGCGCGCGAAGCATGCGCCCGAGACACCAGGCCTCGGAGACGCGCGGAAGCATGCGCCCGAGACACCAGGCCTCGGAGACGCGCGGAAGCATGCGCCCGAGACACCAGGCCTCGGAGACGCGCGGAAGCATGCGCCCGAGACACCAGGCCTCGGAGACGCGCGGAAGCATGCAAGGACAGGTGAAAGCAAAGGGTTAACAAAAGACCTCTGTACGGCAATACCAAAGATTCCCTGCACTGAAAGACCGGTCTTTAGGATAGCCGGATCTAATCTAAAGGAAAGTATTACCTTGAAGCCGTACAGAGTCTTTTGTTGTATACAGATGACAGGGTTTCCTGGAAACGGTACAGACAAGGAATAATCAATAGAGTAGTCATAAAGAGGAAAGCCAAAAGGTCATAACCAGAGAGAGTACGTCATACAGAATATAGGAATAGGAAACAGAAGGGAAGTCAGCCAAGCCAAAATCAGTAACCGGGGAATCTGAATGGAACATAAACAGCAAAACAAAATACAGCAATAGACAGAAGGAACTGACATAAACTGGAACAGAAATAATAGAGACAAAAACTGAACAAGGATGAACAAACGGAGGATATCAGGAGCTCTCAGGACACAAGTGGCAAGGAGACCAGGCAAAGAAAAATGACCCAGCAATGTCCTATAGGTACATTGCTCTAATATAGGCAGGGGAATCAAGGCAAGGGTCAACAGGTGAGCAGCACACAGAACACCAATTAACCCCTGGGAGGTCTCCCAGGAATTGGCAGCAACAGAAACACAATATACAAATACAGAGGGCAGGAAGACAGGGTTGGAACGTGGGAACGTGACAGTAGCCCCCTCCAAAAAAGGTGACCTCAGGGCACCTAAAACAACAAACATGACAGACAAAAATCAGGAAAACAGATCACGAACACCAGTTACCAAAATCCATTGAGGACCCACTCAGTGTTGTCTTCCTCCTCCTCAAAACACATGAGCGCATTAGGGTCTTTCTTGATCATGGCCCAGTGTGCCTCACGGAACAACATCCCGCATGGGGATCGTATATAACCCTCGGGTACAGGGCTAGAATTAGGGATGTTGGTACCAGTCAGGCCACTACCCTGCTGGACCTTCTCAAGATAAGCACGGAATACGGCATTATCAGACCCATCATGGAGCGTGGTATTCTCGGAACTAGATTGACTAGTGTTGGTCAGCTTCCCACGTCTCCTCCTGGATCGAGACTTGGAAGGGGTGACCACCGTACCTGACACAGCAACAGTGGGAGTAGGCTCGCCTACCTGTGCCTTACCATGAGGTTTGGAAACCTCTGACTCTCTGTGGGGCATGGGCACAGTGGTGTTGCAATGTAGCTCTGGCACTGTTGACACACAGTTTGCCATGGATCTGACTGGCAGCTTACCAGAATCAGACATCACTACTGTTACCGCTGGCGCAGTGCCAGACGGAGACAGGACTGGCTGAGCAGTGCCAGACGGAGACAGGACTGGCTGCGCAGTGCCAGACGGAGACAGGACTGGCTGCGCAGTGCCAGACGGAGACAGGACTGGCTGCGCAGTGCCAGACGGAGACAGGACTGGCTGCGCAGTGCCAGACGGAGACAGGACTGGCTGCGCAGTGCCAGACGGAGACAGGACTGGCTGCGCAGTGCCAGACGGAGACAGGACTGGCTGCGCAGTGCCAGACGGAGACAGGACTGGCTGCGCAGTGCCAGACGGAGACAGGACTGGCTGCGCAGTGCCAGACGGAGACAGGACTGGCTGCGCAGTGCCAGACGGAGACAGGACTGGCTGCGCAGTGCCAGACGGAGACAGGACTGGCTGCGCAGTGCCAGACGGAGACAGGACTGGCTGCGCAGTGCCAGACGGAGACAGGACTGGCTGCGCAGTGCCAGACGGAGACAGGACTGGCTGCGCAGTGCCAGACGGAGACAGGACTGGCTGCGCAGTGCCAGACGGAGACAGGACTGGCTGCGCAGTGCCAGACGGAGACAGGACTGGCTGCGCAGTGCCAGACGGAGACAGGACTGGCTGCGCAGTGCCAGACGGAGACAGGACTGGCTTACCGCCAATGGGCACTGGGGTTGCGGCTCTACATGTAATATACCCAGTAACAATACGTAGGGACTGTCTTTTGGCTGCCAGTCGCTGCTCAGAACCAGCCAGTTGTGTCTTTAAACCCCTACAGCCATCAGAGGTATCTACATAAGTCTGAGGTTTAGTATCGGATGCTCAGAGTGACATAACCTCCATGGGTACTTCATCCTCTGGCCTTGTGGCCAAAAAGGATTCATCCTTCATAGACTCAAGTGCCTCTTTCTCAGACCTGGATTTCTCAGGAGGTCTGAACTCAAAGTGGGGTCTGGTGCCATCTGACTCCCCGCAGGGTCTGGCACCATCAGATCCCCTACGTGGTCTGGCACCATCCGACTTCCGGCTAGGTCTGGCACCGTCAGACCCCCTACGTGGTCTGGCACCATCCGACTTCCGGCTAGGTCTGGCACCGTCAGACCCCCTACGTGGTCTGGCACCATCCGACTTCCGGCTAGGTCTGGCACCGTCAGACCCCCTACGTGGTCTGGCACCCTCCGACTTCCGGCTAGGTCTGGCACCGTCAGACCCCCTACGTGGTCTGGCACCCTCCGACTTCCGGCTAGGTCTGGCACCGTCAGACCCCCTACGTGGTCTGGCACCCTCCGACTTCCGGCTAGGTCTGGCACCGTCAGACCCCCTACGTGGTCTGGCACCCTCTGATTCCCAGCTGTAACTGGCACCAGTGGATCTCATGAGTGGTCTAGCTTTAGCGGCCTTACTGTGGGACATGGGCACAGTTGGCACTCTGAGGCGCACAGACTCACCACAAGTCTTGAGGCGCACAGACTCACCACAAGTCTTGAGGCGCACAGACTCACCACAAGTCTTGAGGCGCACAGACTCACCACAAGTCTTGAGGCGCACAGACTCACCACAAGTCTTGAGGCGCACAGACTCACCACAAGTCTTGAGGCGCACAGACTCACCACAAGTCTTGAGGCGCACAGACTCACCACAAGTCTTGAGGCGCACAGACTCACCACAAGTCTTGAGGCGCACAGACTCACCACAAGTCTTGAGGCGCACAGACTCACCACAAGTCTTGAGGCGCACAGACTCACCACAAGTCTTGAGGCGCACAGACTCACCACAAGTCTTGAGGCGCACAGACTCACCACAAGTCTTGAGGCGCACAGACTCACCACAAGTCTTGAGGCGCACAGACTCACCACAAGTCTTGAGGCGCACAGACTCACCACAAGTCTTGAGGCGCACAGACTCACCACAAGTCTTGAGGCGCACAGACTCACCACAAGTCTTGAGGCGCACCGGCACTCCAGCCCCAGGACGCACCGGCACTCCAGCCCCAGACGCACCGCACTCCAGCCCCAGGACGCACCGGCACTCCAGCCCCAGGACGCACCGGCACTCCAGCCCCAGACGCACCGGCACCGGCACTCCAGCCCCAGGACGCACCGGCACTCCAGCCCCAGGACGCACCGGCACTCCAGCCCCAGGACGCACCGGCACTCCAGCCCCAGGACGCACCGGCTTGAGGGGACATCCAGACAAATAGTGCAACGAACTGGCACAATAGAAACAGAGATTGTACTCACGTCTTCTGTTCTTTTCATCAGGAGAAAGCGGACCACGAACCCTGCTCTCAAATGAGACTGATTGCCAGAGTCTAGACACAGGCTCAGTAACCCTTTGAGGTGAACCACAAATTCCTCAAACATGTGAAATATGGTTTCCAACACGGTACACATCTCTGCGGGCTTATGTAATGGCTGGGTCATTATGTCACGATGGCAGTACCCCCAGGCACGCACCACCCTATACTTGCCCTCCGATCCTTGGAAGTGGTCGGTCTGTATATATATCCCTATGAATATAACTCGCAGGAAGGTGAGGCCTTGGTTCCTGAGAGAAGCCCCTATATGCAGAGATGCAGGGTAAACTGCAAGGACAGGTGAAAGCAAAGGGTTAACAAAAGACCTCTGTACGGCAATACCAAAGATTCCCTGCACTGAAAGACCGGTCTTTAGGATAGCCGGATCTAATCTAAAGGAAAGTATTACCTTGAAGCCGTACAGAGTCTTTTGTTGTATACAGATGACAGGGTTTCCTGGAAACGGTACAGACAAGGAATAATCAATAGAGTAGTCATAAAGAGGAAAGCCAAAGGTCATAACCAGAGAGAGTACGTCATACAGAATATAGGAATAGGAAACAGAAGGGAAGTCAGCCAAGCCAAAATCAGTAACCGGGGAATCTGAATGGAACATAAACAGCAAAACAAAATACAGCAATAGACAGAACTGAATACACAGAAGGAACTGACATAAACTGGAACAGAAATAATAGAGACAAAAACTGAACAAGGATGAACAAACGGAGGATATCAGGAACACAGCAAGGAGCTCTCAGGACACAAGTGGCAAGGAGACCAGGCAAAGAAAAATGACCCAGCAATGTCCTATAGGTACATTGCTCTAATATAGGCAGGGGAATCAAGGCAAGGGTCAACAGGTGAGCAGCACACAGAACACCAATTAACCCCTGGGAGGCCTCCCAGGAATTGGCAGCAACAGAAACACAATATACAAATACAGAGGGCAGGAAGACAGGGTTGGAACATGGGAACGTGACAGCGCGGAAGCATGCGCCCGAGACACCAGGCCTCGGAGGACGCGCGGAAGCATGCGCCCGAGACACCAGGCCTCGGAGACACATGCACGCACTCGAGACACACTAGTATCGCTATCTGTGCCTCCCTAGTATACACACAGGAGCATGAGATCACAAAAGGCGAGTGTGAGTAATGGCGTAGAAGTTGCGTGGTACATTTATCTGTATGGACATATTCGTCTTGTCTTTCAGGTATGACGGCCCGCTGCTGGAGGAGGACACGCTAACCAAAGCTTTAGAGGATGGTGTGAGCTCACCTGAGTATTTACAGCTTCTCTGCTGGCTCGCCTCTCAGATTAAACAGCTGGAGGATTTAGAGGAGAGCGTTAGCTCCGGAGGTAAGCGGCTCATCATCATCACTACTATAATGTTTGGTTTATTATTGGTTTATTGACAGAAATGACAAGGGATCCAGACCATATGAAGAACCTCATAACAGTGGAAGCTCTTTTGTCCACATGCCTGGTTTGATCTTCTTCGTAAACGCTTAATTAATTTCTTTCTATTTGCCTTTTAAGGTGATGATATCGAGAGTATTCAACTGGAAGTGAGCGGCTTCTTGAAGGAGCTGTCATGTCCTTACCCCACACTTGTCTCTGGAGACCTAAAGGATAGACTGAAATCCAAGGAGGACTGTCTGAGGCTGCTGCGTAAGTGCTCAATGTTTGTTTTGACTTTCCTCTCATTTATGTGACTCTTCGTCAACGGGCTCAGTTCGTTAAGGCTGGGGCCACACGAGAGCAGAGCGTGCGTTTGTTGTAACTTAACCACGGACTTCCTTGTGGACACCACGCTGTGCGCATGAATTGTGACGTTGCAGATAAATAATCTTGATCCTGAAGAAGCCGTTGCGTTTTGTAGTTATGGTTTCCTACCCAGACGTCGGACGTCAACGAGCTCTCGTGTGATGACCTGTTCTCCTGTCCGTAGACAAGTCTCAATGTGTGTCCTAGCAGTTTGACACTGACCAAAAATCTGCGGCAGTTCTGACTTGCGTGCATATCTCGTGGTGTTTCCTGTGCGAGCCATCAAAATTCTATAACGGACGCCGCAACGTGCTTTGCGCTGGACTCATTTAGCCAAAGGTCAAGCCGAAGCCTATTGCAGCTGAGGAGAACTTGCTCAGCTTTGGTTCACTGGATGGTCCGCAGTGGAGGAGCTGTCGTGGTTGGAGGGTGACTGTTGATGCTGAGTCACTGTTGAGGGTCAGTCGCACCGATGTGCATGATTTCCCTCATTCAGTGACACCTGCAAAAGGTGAACATGCTGATGCCTGGGTAATTTGCAGTCTGTAAAATTATTGAATTTATATCGTCGCTGCGTTATCCTATGCCTGACGAGACACTGCAGGGGGGAGGTGAACCTGTCAAACACAGATTCCCTGTAAAGCAGCTGTCAGTATACTCGGCACGTCAGATCTTTTTAGAATTAAAGGGACAGTAGCACCAAAAAATGCAATGTCCTTATTGTGTGTTTGTCATGTTGCTGATATCTTATGTGCTTTGTTTTTCTCTTGTTTGTTAAACTATTTTCTTAAGAAATGTCACTGGGCGCATCCATTGTGTGATATTTCCCTCCTATATGCGTCACTGGTTGCATCCATTGTGTGATATTTTGTGTTGTAAACCCCCCCCCCCCCCCCGTATCTTTCCATCACTTAATCCTCACTGTGTGGCTTTGGTCATAGAATGGAGTGAATGGGTCAATCATCGACTCACATCATTGTATTGTGTGGTATGTATTCAAAGGACATCACCAGGGGGTAGATTAGAAGTCTTTTAAATTTCCTGTTTTATCTCATTCAGCTGCCAGCTCTTATCTGGTCTAGCTTAGAGAACACAATAGACCCCCTGATGCCTTATCTAAACATTCCCTCCTCCACCTCCCTTTAAATACTGTGTAAGATAAAGCGCAGCCACAAATTAAAACTTTTGCACAGATTTTGGTAAATGTTGCATCGTGGGAAAAACCCACAGAATGGAAACCGGAAATAAAAAATAACTAATTTTATTTTTCCTTTTTACATGCAATTAATTCAAAGACAAAAAATAGCAAAATGTGTTTTATAAGGTGTTTTTTTTAATTATTATTTGTAATATTGAACAAGTAATCGAGACACAGTTCATGTATGTGTTAGTGTCCCTTTAATTGCAGTGACTCTTAGTATCGCAGGGGATGTCACTTTAGACTTTCAGGCGGTCAAAGTTGCTGACGCCTGTTTGTTCCTTGACCATATAATACTCAGTTGGCCTCAGGTTTGGCATCTCGCAGAAGCCGCTTTGATTTGATTCATGGTGTATTATTTCTCTCAGTATTTCTAGGAACGGAACTTCAGGCTCTCCAGATCTTCCAGAGCAGGAAGCGGGTGGAAACGGAGAAAGGAGACCCTGTATATCAGGAAATGAAAGCCATTTGTGATGCCCTCCGCCTTCCTGAACAAAGCTCCTCCGTTATGTCCATGTTAAAACTGGTAGAGGCCAAGGTGAGGAACTTGTGTGGATATTATGTGAGTGCGTGTCACGCTGTGCTCATTCTGAGCAGGACATCGCTAGTCACGTTATTGTTTGGTCGTTTCTGGAATATTTTTTTTTATTTTCGTAACCAAGTTTATTGTTTTCGGTGCATCATTTACAACATTGAATATAAAACCCACGGACCTGATCACAACCTGAAGGCTCGAGCGCCGTGCTTTGCCATACGGCATAACGGCTCAAGCGCTGTGCTTGTGCATTCTATTTCAAGCTCCGCTTGCGTCTCGGATGTTGCGTCAGGAAGTTATTGTACATTAACATCTCCTATACTTTGTATGTGAGACGTCACACTATGTGCGCCCGTACTGACGTGCCTTCTGGCGTCCATCACAGCATTGAGACGCTGCAACAAGGCCATCCACACGCTGTCGAGCGTCCGTGCAGCAGCCCACTCCGTCAGAGCGCTAGGACGCACGTTGACAGAGCTGCAAAGCGCGATCCCCCATGGCGCTTTATAAACATCAGTTTAATTATTAGTGTTACAGCTTTTGCTTGTATTTTTATTGTACTACGCTACAGAATATGTTGGAGCTTTAAAAATACAGGCAGAAGCCGTAACCCTAATAAAATGACACCTAGTTATATTGTACTGCGCTAGAGGATATGTTGACAATAAAAATACAGGCAGAAACGTCCTCATTATTTGTTAAAGAATGTAGATTAAATAAACCATAGCTGTAAAGTAAAACGTTTGCACCTATTTTGGTTGATGCATCAGGGGAAAAATCCACAAAACGGAACTGGGAGATACATTTCGGTTTTTATCATTAATTTTTTCTTTTTTACATGCAATTACTTCAAAGAAAAAATAACAGCAGCAGCGTGTGTTTTATAATGTGTAGTACATAAGTAATCTAGTTAGAGTTTATGTACGTGTTTGTGTCCCTTTTTTAATCTGTTCCTCTGTTATTTCCTGCAGGTCACTGAAGCTTTGTCTGAAGTAAAGAATAACCATGTTGGACCGAAGTTACTCGCCGCAGAACTGAATAAAGAACAGCTGGTGAGTATGTAGAGGGGTACAATGTATACGCTACTACCATGGCATGTTACGGTGACGCACATTGCAGCTCGTTGCGGTGATGCACAATGTGGCTCGTTGCGGTGATGCACAATGTGGCTCGTTACGGTGATGCACAATGTGGCTCGTTACGGTGATGCACATTGGAAATTCTCGAGCTATTTTGCAGGTCATTCATAGGAAAGTGCAGATAGACCTTGTGTAGGTGTGAAAGGGTTTAATTATTTACAGTTAGTCATTTATACAGCGCCAGCATATTCCGTAGCGCATTACAATGGGGGAACACCAACATGAGCCGTACATGGTAAATGAGGAAAAGACAAAAGTGTAGGATAACTGTCCAGGTAATACAGCACATTAAAGCAAGTGCGCAGCCAGACATCCTGTGAGCTTACAATCTAAGGGACAGGGGTAAGTGAAACAAATGGGAGCAGAGGGGAGGTGAAGCTGGTGGCCGGAAAGAATATAGCAGGGCTTTTATGGGAAGGACCAGAAGTTTGGGCTTAGTAAGAGTAATTGGAGAGAGAAGTGGAAACAGCTGGAAAGGAGAGCTGACCTTATGGCTCAGGCCTGGGTGGGACAGCAGGCTGAAGATCTGAAGTTCAGTTTGCGGTGTGAGTGCGCCATGTGGAAGACATGAAAGAGTGAGAATTAGTAAGAGTGCTCAGGTTGTACAGAATATTTACGACGTACAGGGAGGGAGAAGCAGAGGGGTACAGTCAGGCCCAGAAATATTGGGACATCGACACAATTCCCAAATTTTCCTATTACCTTGACGGAAAGTTTGGATTTTAATAAGGACTCGGATGCGAGTATTTGCATTTCTCTCTCTTTAATACTCCTACAGCAGTAAAGAAACATATAGAAAAAAATTGGTATAACCCTTTCCCCCAACGTGGGGATCCCCCCTCCCTCCTACAGTGGGCTGTCCCAAATCCATAAGAGATCTGGTCAGGCACAGCAAAATCCTCTTTCTTGAAGCAAACCAACACCATCCGTAAACCCGCCCGAGACAGGCAACCGAGAGGGCAAACGCCCATCAGAGGAACACAGAACTGGGCCATCACAAGCAACGAAAAGAGCGGAGAGGGGAAACTGTAAACGGCCATCGAAGAGGAACACACCACAGGGCTGAAAAGGAAGCACATAACAAGAACCACACATGAGAAAGTGGGCAATCTCAGGAACCCATGCAACCCAGTAACATAGAGCCCTAAGCTAACGTCCACCCAAAAGGGGAGGACCACCAGAGGGAATTAAACATCGAAGTATACGCTGCGCATAGAATACAGGAGAACACTGAACAGCAGAAACCGAGCCACACATTAGGATACCCAAAAAGTCAGAAAAGACAGCCACCAACCAGGGCAGGAGATGCGGGAAACACTCGCCTCTGAGTCCTTTATTAAAATCCAAACTTTCCGTCAAGGTAATAGGAAAAGTTGGGGATTTTAACACAGGAGCTCGGAGGCTTCGTATTTGCAAGTTCAACGCATCAAAGAATCCACCATAAGAACAACCGGCTTAAAAACTGAACGTGCAGAAGATCAATTCTCTAGACCAATCCGCTCCCTACAAGAGATTCCCTAATCTAGAACCAGCCGTCATGGCAGAGGAGGCCACAGCACCTCTCCTGGAATGCGCGTCAAAATTCCAGCGGGCGAGGATAGTGGAGGTCACCGGGGCAGGAGGTGCACTTAACGAGACAACACACCGCTACGTAGGAAACACCGAACAGGACATAGACTGGGAGCACTCGGAAAAGAGGGAAACCATACCGAACAAACAGAGGTCCTGGTACGTCGGGTGACATTGAAGCACACCCCCTCCGGGGTAAAGGAGCAGACCTGGAAATCCAGAGCGTGAACGTCACTCACCGTTGTACAAGAGATCAAACCAAACAAAACCAAAAGTATTGCCATCAGGCCAAATCTAAAGGAAACGGAGGACCAAATGAACATCCCAGGCCGACGATTATCTAGGCAGCGGGAGACGAGACAAACGACACCCCAAAGTAGACGGCAACCCAGAGGATGGCGACCAACTGGACCCCCTTCAAAACTGGTGTGACCTGCTGAAATCGCCGAGCGGTACACATCATACAGAAGGACAACCCGGAGTCAAAGAGGAAGTCCATCACTGCGGACACAGGGGCAATAAAGGAATCCCGGTCCCTACCCAAGCCGTAGCGTTGTCGATGGCCTCAAGCTGAGGCACACGCTCCCTCATGCCGGTGGCCCAGGATAGATGCAAGTACACAGTCTGTTCCGAAACTCCTGCGGCCTGCCAGGAGAGCCGGAAATCAATCACGCCAGCAGTGTCAGACGCCCGTCGGTCAGTAGAGGATGAGGAAACCCCACTGGGTCCGACAGCAGATCATTGAGGAGGGGCAGGATACGCGGGAAGTCCGACGCCAGTACCAATAGACCCGGAAACCACGGCTGGGTTTGCCAGAACGGAGTCACTAACACAACCTTCTGCGTCGGGACGCTCGGAGACCCATCTATAGAGTCTACCAGAAGCCTAGGAATTCGACGCACTGGGTAGGGATGAGAAAGGATTTCTGTGTTGAGCAGGAAGCCCAGATCTAGAAGGAGCAACATGGTCCACGCTAGGTGGAGGAGCAGAGTATCCACAGAGGGCGACATTATGATGATGTCGTCCAGGAAGATATCAATTGGACCCCTCTGGCACGTAGAGAAGCCACCACTGGTTTTTGTAGTTTGAAGCACCAGGGGGCAGAGGTGAGGCCGGAAGGACGGCAGGTGAATTTGTACATGCGCTGGCATCAAAGGAAACCTAGATAAGCGCGAGAAGCGGGTGCAATAGGGACCGTCAGACAGGCGTCTTACAGATGTAGTTTAGCCATCCAGTCTCCCTTCTGGAGGGTATCTTTTGAGGGTGGGGGTGCTCTCCATCTGAAAGTGGTTGAACTCTACCCACCGGTTGAGGCGTTTGAGGTTGATCACCGGCCATTGGCCACAACCTTACTTAGAAACTAAATAGAGCACAGACATAATTTGGTGTAAGCCATGAGACCTCCGCGGTCGCCCCCTTTCCTAGAAGGGTAAAAACCTCTGTGTACCAGTGTGGTTTGAGTTTCTGCGAAACGCAGGGGGCGCAAGGGAGAGGTTTGAGGGGGAGGAAGTGCAAAGAAGGTTATGGGGAACCCTTGGATGGTCTGAAGGATCTAGGGTGACGTTGCGCCAAACCTGGAATAAAAACTGGATGTACTCCCTACCGGAACCAACATAGGTGAGATTATAATTGACAGGCCTACCTGGTGTATGGCTGAAGTGTAACACCCTTCTGCGACCTCTGAAACCTCTACCACGCCAAGAACAGACTGGGGGTCCAGGAGGACCCATAGGTTGGAATGAGGAGGACTGGAAGGAACCTCAATCTGTACGGACTAAACCCGAACGGCCGGTAGAGCGGCTCCCACCTCTACCGGCTCTGGCAAAAACTCAGATGGAAACACCTTTTTCATGGTAGCTGGTACTTTCTCAAGTTGGCTAAAGGTGCCCAGATTGTTTATAAATTTTTGCCAACTTGTAGGGGTGTATCATTGAGGTGGGCATCCTCCACCAGGTCTAATAGGTAGATGAGAGGGGAGGATACGTCTAGGATCTTATCCTCACACAGTCTAAAAGCACTGTCAATTCCGCGTTTAGCAGACCGGCCTTTAGGGGTTAGGAATTAACAAAGTCCTCATCCACAGTGTGGGTAAGACATGTTTTTCCTGCCGTGGTGGGACGGGGGCATTCTGCCCTGAAATTTGTTCTAGTGGGGTTTGCCATGTGCTGGCGCATGTTGGAATCTACCCATAGTTCGACATGGGGCATGGGAGACCAGGCCGTGGATCCGAGGGTGCACCACCTCAGAGGCGTGAAACATGGTTACCCAGGGGTCACAGACTACGTCTGTCCGGGATAGTAGTGGTGGTGGGCCTCGCTCCTCCTTAACTCCCAGTTCGGGGTCATCAGGTGCGTGTAGCTCAAGAGCTTCCGCGTTATCTTCCCCAGACTCGTGATCATCATTGTCAGAGTCCGATATATCGGGGAGCGGACAGAACCCGTAGGTTTGGACCTTTCTTTGGAGCCGCAGTTTTCGCCCCGCGGTCAAGGGCTCTCTTGCGCGAGTTAGACGCGTCAGATTCCAGCGTTTTTTCGGGGTCGCTAGCCCTTCGAGGAGCAGAATCAATGTGTTCAATTTTTGGATCTATGTTTGGACCCTGATGGGGTCGAGGCATCTTGAGCAGCATCTTGTGCCGGCATGTCAGGGAACACGGAGGGATGTGAGGCCAAAGATGTTAGAATTGTGTCGCTGTCCCAATATTTCTGGACCTGACTGTATACTAAGAGAAAGGGAGGAAAAATCTAAAATACAAACTAAAGAGGCAGAAATTAATGCAGTCATAAAATACAATTGCAAGAAAAGAGCAGCCTGCGGTATAGTGGGGGACGGCGTGTTGAACCCTGAATACCTTTACTGCTTGTCTCTGGGAGCAGGGAGAAGATATGGAGTTCAGTCTGGGGTGCGAGTATGCTTTGTACTTGTCTCTGGAGTTCAGTCTGGGGTGCGAGTATGCTTGCTGCTTGTCTCTTTGAGCAGGGATATAAAATACACGGATAATCGATTGGTCGCGTCTTTGCGCTCAGCTTGTTCGTTGCAAGTCACGACTGACGCCCCAGTACCTGAAATCGTGGAAATAGCTTTTCTCTGCTGTTTAGCTTTTCTGGACATATGAAGCATAAAATAATATGCAAAGGGCTCCAGTGCCTGGAGAGAACAGGTTTGCGCATTTACCGTCTGCTTTGTATTTCTAGTATGTGGGACGCAAACCCTTTTCCATGACAGCTGCCTTTGCTTTTGCAGGACCGCTTAGAGCAGATCAACGAAGCGCTTTCCAAGGAGTACGAGTGCCGCCGCCGGATGCTCATAAAGCGTTTGGATGTGACCGTGCAATCGTTTGGCTGGTCAGACAGAGCACAGGTTAGTGTAAATCCCCGATGTAATAACACCCTGTGTCCAGCTGATGGCAGCACTGTAACAGAGAAACATACAATATTTTTTTAATGTATTCAACCAGTGCTATAAGGCCGGGGCGGCAAGTTCGAAACTACATTTCCCATGAGGCTCTGTCAACCTTTTGGCTAGCTGAGCATCATGGGAGGTGTAGTTCCAGAGCATTGCGGGGAGGATAGCCATAGTGATGCTGTTATGTTTGGTGTGAAGATAATGAGGAGTCCCTCTGATTCCATTGCTCCTGAGGTATTGTGGGTAATGGAGGCCAGCAGTGTAAATGTCTGTGCCTTTATTTACGAAAATGTGATAAATTCTTGTCTAGGCTACATGAAAATACAAAGCTATTGTGATATAAAAGACGCTGCTGCAGCATCACACGCTCCGCCGTATAGGCAGGCTGCCGTGTTTTGCCTCTGAACGAGCCATAGTGTTGGCGTGAGCGGCCCCGCGGTCCATCGTGACATCACCGAGTTGCAGAGTCACATTATGAAATAGATGAGCTATTTATTTACATACAGGGCGTCCATAAAGTCTCTTTACAATTTATTCCAAAGGCAAATGAAAAGACAGATAAGTGAAAATTATTACAAAATGAGACGTATATATTTAAGGTTTTTTGCCTCATTTAATACACCTCTATATGGGCACCATTAGTTGCACGAAGCACATCAAGACGGTGCTGGATTTCTTGCCATGTTGGCTGTAGCTTCCCCTCATCAATGGTGGCATCAGTGATCCTCTGCTTTAGATTAGTGATGTCCCTTTGTACCTTTGTTCCATACACCATATCTTTAAATCTCCTAGGATATTGATATTTTTTTTTTTTTTTAGGTTTTTGCACATTCATTCAGCGAAGGAGAGTGTTGGATACGGTTAAAGTGTGTGTGTGTTTAGTGTTAAAGACATTTTTGTGTGTGTGTATAATATAGATCTATTTATACCTCACTAACTCAGCGCCCCACTACCTGTCCTCACTAATCACCAAATACACCCCAGCCCGCTCCCTAAGGTCAAACAGTGACCTGCACCTAGCTTCTCCCCGCATCACCTCTTCCCATGATAGACTGCAGGAGTTCTCATGAGCAGCCCCCATCCTCTGGAACGCTCTCCCTCATACGGTCAGACTTTCCACTAGTTTCCCTTCCTTCAAACTCTACCTTAAAACATTCCTATTCAGGCAAGCCGACCACCCGACTCACTGACGCAACCAGTCCATCGCTCTCACCTTGCAGTCCGTCGCTCTCACCTTGCAGTCCGTCGCTCTCGCCTTGCAGTCCGTCGCTCTCTCCTTGCAGTCCGTCGCTCTCGCCTTGCAGTCCGTCGCTCTGTCGCCTTGCAGCCCGTCGCTCTGTCGCCTTGCAGCCCGTCGCTCTGTCGCCTTGCAGCCCGTCGCTCTGTCGCCTTGCAGCCCGTCGCTCTGTCGCCTTGCAGCCCGTCGCTCTGTCGCCTTGCAGCCCGTCGCTCTGTCGCCTTGCAGTCTTCTCCTCCTGTTTCCACCCCCAACCCTTCTAGATTGTGAGTTCCCTCGGGAATAGGGCCTCGTTTCCTCCTGTACTGGTTTATCAAAATGTAGTTCAGTCTCCATGTATGGTAACCCTTTCTATATCGTGCCCATTGTTCAGCGCTGCAGAATATGCTGGCGCTATATAAATAATAATAATAATAATATATTCCTGGTGTGTTCGTGGCATTTTTTGATAATATAAAATATTCTTATCTTTCAGGCAAAAACAGATGAGATTGCACAGGTTTATCAGCCAACGCGTTACTCTTTGTCTCCAAAAACCAGGGTGTCTATATCGCACCTCATCGCCGCCCGGGAGGATCTTTCCAGGATTGTGCGAACCAGCAGTGGGGAAAGTCGGCAAAAAACAGTGTGTGCTGTAAACAAGGTAAGCCGCCCTCATCCATCACATCCTTACGTAACCCGTTACCTACAAAGGCTCTATTTTATGCAACGTATTCTCTGGCGCCGGTTATTACATCACTGAGTATGGTAGAGCAGCGGTGTCCAACCTTGGTCCTCCAGATGTTTCGGAACTACATCTCCCATGATGCACTGTTGACATTCACTAACCTCTGGTGAATTAAACCTTTTCAGTGCAATTTGGAGCCGATTCGTCTATTCACCAAATACGGGAAAATTGACAGCGAAATACGGTGCAATTGGCCGTAATTCGGCGGCACCGAAACTGCCCCGTTGAAGACTCTGGTGTCTTCTATTCACAGGGTGCCAAATCGCACCGAAATTAAGGCATTTCAATCCAACAGGTTCAAACGGGCGAATCCCACAGGTTTCAATGGAATATCTTTCATTTTAATAATGACCATTTATTCTTTTTGCCAAAACCCCCTTTTAAGACCTTTTTTTTTTTTTTTGTCCGATAACTGCTTCGGCGACTCAAATTTCGGCAAAATAAGGTGAACATTCGACAAATAGCGAATTCACAGTGTTTTCGGTGAAACACCAGGCACCAGAATTATGCGCAGTCCGTGAATAGACCCTGCGAATGGCTCGGCACTGAGAGAGATGTAGTTGTGAATCATCTGCAGGGCCAAGGTTGGACGCCCCTGTGGCAGAGCATTGTTCCCATATCTGTTATGTCAGCGGAGGTTATCGGTGTCGGAAATCCTGCAGACTTACCGCTTGTTAATGATTATATACAGCTTTTCTTTCGTGTCTCTTTATTAAAATCTGCTCCTGTTTCCCTCGCAGGTCCTGATGGGAAGAGTTCCTGACAGAGGAGGTAGACCCAGAGAGATCGACCCACCAGCACCAGAAATGCCACCTTGGCAAAAGCGCCAGGACGGTGGTGGAAGAGGAGGGTGGAGAGGTGGCGGAGGAGGAGGAGGTGGCGGCGGCGGTGGTGGCTTCGGTAGAGGGGGCTATAATAGCGGAGGAAGGGATTTTGGGAGAGGTGGCGGCGGTGGATATAACAGAGGAGGTTATGGTGGGAGAGGACAAAGATGGTAATGACACTTGATTCATGCTTCTCCATCGTTGCAAAAGACTCTACGGCGTCACTTCTTTACTCCTCAACAACACTTGATGCGATCTGAGCGTCTTTGAGGGAGCAGCGCTTTCTGTCCTAACATTTCTACCTAAAAAAACGTGGAAAAGTACATTGTATGGACTTAATTAGCCTTTAATGGACAGCAGGCGTGTGCGGTCACTTGATCGATAAGTCCATAGTGAATAGCATCAACTCTGGGCCTGGACGTGACCTTCAGGATAATCCATTGGGTAGTGTGCGCTGCCCTTGCTTGTTGTGCAAATGTAGAACAAATGTGTGTGTTTATGTAATAGGTTTTAAACGTTTAACCCCTTCACTACCGAGAAATTTTGAGCTTCAAAGGCCCCATCCAGTGCCCCAATTTCGAGATATCTCGATCTGGTGATCTGCAACCCAAAAGCAAATGAAATTTTGTTTGCTGGAAACAAATTTAATTTGCTTTTTGGGCTGCAGAAGGCGCCCCCAAAATTTTAGCCCTGTGGGCATAATGCCCAAAGGGTGAAAGCTGTAAAATCAGCCGATGAATGCTCTGAAATAACGAGCTTTTAGCAGCCGATGCAGGGAGAAATAGAAGAAAATAGACCTGCAGCTCAAGCTGTTGTAACACAATTTGGCAGTAAATGGCGCCATCTGCTGGCCAGAATAGTTTATTTACAGTAAGAAAAACAATGGGTATAAACTCAAATATTTCTTACTTTATAATTCATTTAAATTGATTTTACAAAAACCCACTGGTTTCTGACTTGGTAGTGAAGGGGTTAAACAAGATCACTGTAGCCAAGACAACGTTTTTATAGGAGACCTTGTTTTTTTTATTCTTACACCAGCCGTATGTTATTTTATACAAACGTGCTTTTTTTTTTTTTTTTTTTTTTTTTTATGTGTGAAAATCGTGTGATTTTAGCTTGTGCAGAATATATTGTGTTATTTTGTTTTCACGCATGTCAGGCTGAAACGATTGTGTGAAGATGATGCTACTCGACGGCATTACGGTGTAGTGTTATACGGCACCCGTGTCTCCGTGCGGTGCAGGTATCTGATTTATTTTCTCCGCACAAGCACTGCTCGGACAAGTAAAGACACTTTCCATCCACTGAGTGCAGGGATAACAAGTGGACGTTCTGGTATATATAGGTATGGTCACACGTCTTCCTCTCCTCCAAGTTAGCATGCGGGGTTAAACGCCGGGCTCTTCTCAGATGATGTACAGAATACCACCAGGCCTGGTCATTAAAGCTTGTGGGATTTTGCCTCATCACTTGCAGCTTTAGCTTCTCTGAGATCAGTGTTTGCACTCTCTATGCTTTAGAGCAGTGGTTCCCAACCCTGGTCCTCAGGGCCCACTAACAGGCCAGGTTTGCAGGATATGTGAAGCACAGGTGATATGATTTGCTGCTCAGTGATTGCAGGATACAGTCTGCATTTCCCCAAGGTGATCCTGCAAACCTGGCCTGCTAGAGGGTCCTGAGGACCAGGGTTGAGAACCATTGATTTAGAGCAACCCAACCACTGTCCTCAAGTCCCCCCCCCCCCAAAAGGCCAGGTTTTAAGGATTCCCTTGGGGAAATGCAGACCCAGCCATGATTTAAGGTCTCCCCGAGCAACTAGCATAGCGCAGGAACCACACATTGCGCACCCCTACGGGACTTGCACGCTTTACATACACGTTCCGTAGCGCCTGTACAAAGAGATCGGTCTTGGAGGGTGACATCGGACGTGCTCTCTGTGTGACATCACTAATGAGCAATCTGGTGGTCGGCAGCCAGGAAATTAAAAAAATCCCGGCTGCTCGGGATGCTGGGTGAGCTGAGGAAACTCCTCCGCTTCACCCAGATCGGGGGGGGGGGGGGAGAGAAAAAAGCCGGGAGAAGCTAAAGAGGTCCGGATGAGCAAAGGGTCCCTTTTAATCAGAGCTGTTGTAACTTATCAGAACCATTAGGCCGAGTGCACAGGAGGCGTTTTTTAGTGCGCACTAGTGTGCGTTAAAAACGACGCACCCGTGCATTAAAAATACTGGAAGAGATGGTAGACACCAGACGATGTGTTATTTTTGACGCGTCGTAAAAAACTGAATTTGAGCTGAATGTTAAAAAAAGGCTGGGCTGGAAGACTCGAAAATTTAGGTGCGCTAATTTGACTGCACGCAGCCGTTCAAGTGCGCATGCGCGCTGCATTTGACGTTCAGTACACGGCCAACGTCGCGTCAATGCTAGCGCAACAGCCTAGGTGTTTCCATGACGGACGTCTTCAGGGCTTGTTATGCGTAGCGCGTGTTATGCGTGTGGTCTTCTCTGTCCACGTAATTATATGCTGCGACACGGGTTAGTGTGCACTAAAAAAATGCCTCATGTGCACCCGGCCTTAAAGTCCATGGAGAACCGCTCCGAAACCCAGGCCTAAATCTCTGGCCGCTCCGGAACGCAGGCCTAAATCTCTGGCCGCTCCGGAACGCAGGCCTAAATCTCTGGCCGCTCCGGAACGCAGGCCTAAATCTCTGGCCGCTCCGGAACGCAGGCCTAAATCTCTGGCCGCTCCGGAACGCAGGCCTAAATCTCTGGCCGATCCGAAACGCAGGCCTAAATCTCTGTAAACTCCCCGTGTTCCTGCTTTGAGGCCAAAGAGTCTGCTCGCTGCTGACTTTACATCTAACAGCAGGAAAATGCTTCTTTCCAGAAGATGAATTAATTTAGGAAACATTCAGAAACTACGAGAATATCCATCTATATAAAAAGGGAGAAATTAGGAACATCGTGTCCCGCCCGCACATTATGGAATTTGGGATAAATCCGGTCCCCGGGGAAGCAAGACTCAGGTTTTACACGTTTACTGATATTTTATAAAGTGGAATATGTTGGTTTTTGTGATTCCTGGGCACAGCTGTTGTGTTTTCGTATCTGTATTGAACCATTGTATATATTTTTTTATTATTTTTTTGGTCAATTTGACCTTTTCATTAAAAATCTGACATCACAATGACGCGTGAGGATTTCCCAAATTCCGCTTTATTCAGGGCTGCACCGGTTTCCGGGAGGTGCAGTTACTTTCTACTGTACTTTACCTGTAACCCTTTTTCGGGGATTTATTGTGTAATTTATTGATGCGCAATGAAAACTAATGGAGCCTGCTAATTGGCTGAGGGCTTTACAGCAAAAACAACTTTTTTCTCCTACGTCGAGCGGCGGTACATTGTTCCAACGGAAAAGGGAATTTACAGTAAGAAATTATAGGGTTTTTTTTTCCTGCCTTTTGGATCAACAGCAGTAGGTGATGTGTGAAAGGCTGAACTCGATGGAAAAAAGCCACGTGTCCAGTCTGTGTAACCACGTAAAGCAGTGTTTCTCAAACCTGTCCTCGGGACCCTCGGCCAGGCCAGGTTTTAAGGATCACCTTGGGGGAAATGCCGACTGAATCCTGCAATCACTGAGCAGCAAATCATATCACCTGTGCTGTGCTTCAGATATCCTGCAAACCTGGCCTGTCAGCGGGTCCTGAGGACAGGTTTGGGAAACACTGATGTAAAGGTTAAAATCTTTTAAATATATTCGTTTTATTAAGGCCAGTGGTTCCCAACGCTGGTCCTCAGGTCCCCCTACCAGGCCAGGTCTGCAGGATATGTGAAGCACAGCACAGGTGATATGATTGCAGGATTCAGTCTGCATTTCCCCAAGGTGATCTGCAAAACCTGGCCTGTCAGGAACCACTGCATTAAGGTGTCACCTCCAGCTTGGTCGGCAGCAAATTATATAAAACAGATTACGTGCGATTCTTGTACATCCAAAGGTTTGCAGTGACCGACGTCACCCTGAGGCCAATTGCTGCAGCAAGCGTCAAAGGGGGAACCAATGGATCGATTTGTGCATGCTGCTCCGACCCATCACTCTGTGCAGGCGCTTTGAGACTTGCACAAGTGCTGTAGCGCTGCACAATTTGCGGCTACTACATTACGCAAGTTGTATAGGAGCGAATCTGCACAGAAAAAGCTTTGGTGACCCCCCCCCCCCCCCCGATTCAGAAAAGGAGCTGTGCGCGTAGGGTTGCCAGGTCGGCCACGTTTTCCTGGACGCTTATAATTCATGTTGATGGGCAGTGCATGAAAAATGCCGCCCCACAGCGTGTATGATCCATACACTGCAGGTAAGAAATCAAAAAGGAATGCGAAGTGACGGGCCTTGATTTCCTTCCTGCAGCATATGAATTATACATAATCCAGGGCAGCATTTTTCCCTGTGCATGAGAAAGTAATGTGTCCAGGAAAACATGGGCGACCCTATGTGCGCGGCGAGGGATGAAAGGTGTTTAAAATATAAAAAATAATTGGGTGGGAGTCAGCAGGATCTGCCCAATAATTTCAGAGCAAAAAGGGGGGGGGGGGTTTAATAAACGTAACCCTTTTAATCTACTTGTTGTGATTAGGAAGCCGGGGCTTCGTTACATAATGTTCCGCGTTGTACCTGGAGGAAAAGTAACTCGTCACACGTTTAAATACATGATTATTCTTGTAGAATGTATTTTCTCGGCGATACCTCCCAGTAAGAAAGCGTCACAAACCGCTCCTGGATTTTACTTTTATTTTGTAATTTGACAAAACAACATATTTTCAAATCTCATTCTTTACATTTTCACAGACATCCAAAAACGATATAATACATCCGCAGGTCCCGAACCAATCCCAGATCCAGCGGGATCCCCTTCACCAGGAGGACGGCAACCGCATGTTTCGGAACGACATTTCCCATGAGGCTCGGCCGATCTGTCGAGCACCTGAGCATCATGGGAGATGTAGTTTCAAAACATCTGGACGGCCAAGAATGTTGGCAACGTGTCTCCTCCTTCTACCAGCAGTTACTGTCTCTGGGTTTCCAAAAGAGCACTGATCAGCCCAGTTCATTTGAACGATTGCGGGGCCCGTGCGCCATTAAACACCCCCGTGTGCCACCTATTGGCAGATTCCAATCACGGTGTAAACAAGAGGTGTGTAATCGTTTCGTAACGAATCTCAATACGTTTGAAAATTCGTTATTTCTGACGTTTTCCGAAATACGAATTAACGAATTAATTTCATCCGATTAAAACGAAACGGTAAATAACGAAATTGATTCGTTACTGTTTCACAAGAGAATCATTGATTGAATGATTCCTCTATGCGCACTGCAGGGAAACGGTAATTTAACCCTAGCTTGCGTTTTAACCCTCATTTTTTAACCCTAATCTAGCAGTAATTCTTGTGACCCTAAAATTCGAATCAATCCCAAATTACAAACGAAATTCTGAAAATGAGTCCGTTTTGTTTTATGGTTTCACAAAGCACCCCGTCCCTGTCGATTGGCTGTGGTGCTGAATCTGTTGTATTCAGCACCACAGGCTAATAGACCGCTCAGTATTTAACCCTAGCTTGCCTTTTAACCCTCCTGTTTAACCCTAATCTAAAAGTAATTAAGCAGGATTTGATTATTTTTTTTTTTTGTGATTCGAATCAAAACGAAATTACGAAATGAAATTGTTTTCCAACCAAACAAATTTTTCAGCTTTGCACACCTCGTTGTCCAGGCCGCGGCCACACAAGCGCCCCCCCCCCCTTGTTGGTCATAGCGTTTCAATGGATCGTCTGGGAGGGCCGCGCAACGTAATGTGTGTACTTTTAATACACATTACAAAGGGCGTGAATTTCACCTCCCCGTCGGACGGGTCTACGAAGCGCAATCCTCCATAGGAGGCTCACGGTTTGTACAGCTGTGCACGCAGCGAGGTGGTCACATGGACGTCCATGCGGAAAGAAGATCAGCTTGCACTGACGTTCTTTCCGCACCTCTACGTCCGTGTGCCCCCGGCATTAGGGGCAAGTTGACACCAAGCTTGGAATCTAGCCAATACCTTATGGTCACAGACCTACACCCCCCCCCCCAAAAAAAAAAAAAACCCCACCAAACCTGTTCTGCTTATAAGGACTTGGAAGGAATCCTGATTCATAATTAATGGCTTTTTTCTATAAATAGGCACATAAAAACAGACAATATACATATGTACATCACACACGCAAAATCCGGTCACCTGTAATTACTACAGACATGGAGCAGCACCGCGAAGACCGTCCAGTGCAACTCTACCTTGGGCTATAATACAAGTGGTATGAGAAGAGGTGCGCGAGTTCGAGGCATTGTGTATTAGAACACTGGAAGCATGGCCGAGTCATAAGTACATCCATTGTGGCTGCCACTCCCAGAGTCCATCGTAGCGTTCCAATGGATCAGCTGGATTGACCGCACCAAGTAACGTGTGCACTTTTAATGGACGTTGATTTTTACCTTCCCATTGAGGCACAACGACGGCTCTACAACCTGTGATCCTCCACAAGAGACTCACGCTTTGTAGAGCTGTGCGCACCGCAAGGTGTCCGTTCTTTCTGCGTCCGTGTAGCCCCAGCCTAACGTGTCTGTTTTGATGCTCAGCTGATGTTTCCAGGACTCACTGGACGCACGTATTTACCAGCGCTAACACTATAGCGGCGTCCTCCGAATCAGTGTTTTTCTATCATTTAAAAGCAGGGTATGATTGTAGTGAAATGATCGAGCAGGGCCACACGACACTTAGAACAGGGCTGTCAACCTCGCGGACCCACTGATGTCGAGGCGTAGGATTCACAAAATTCTTTCAATGCAATGGACGCCAGGGAACCATGGGAGTTGTAGTTCAGAAACGTCTGGGGGCCTGAGTTTGACAGCGTGACAGATTTTTGTTACCATTCGTAAGGCTACACTCGCTAGAGCAGGGCTGTCAAACTCACGGCCCCCTAGACCGTGAGACCTACAATATCTAGAATTCCTTCTGTGCAATAGATGGCCAGGGAATCATGGGAGTTGTGGTTCAGAAACATCTGGGGGGCTGGAGTTTGGCCGCCCTGGCCTAGAGGTAATTTATTCTATTATGGAGTCACAGCATCCTTTCCTCTATATATGCAGATTTGGAAAGTGAGATAAAAGGGATCATTTTTCTGGTTTGGCTGTTTTGACCAAGAATGTTCACTTCAGTCAATTCCCCTGGTTTTCACCTCTCTCTGAATAACCCTGTATATTTCCTACATATTTATTTTCTGGGTTAATCTGTATATTTATGTTTTGTTTTTAATATCTTGCATTTTACTACTTTGTATTTCTGTAACAATTCAATGTTCTTGAACCCAGGACATACTGAAACGAGAGAAATCTCAATGTCTCCTTCCTGGTAAAATACTTTCAGGGTTATTAAAAGAGAATTGAAAAGTCACTGCATGTTCGGTGACTTTTCGGTCTCTTCAATTCGGTGCAATTTGGTGATCCCATTTCAGCGACCCCCTGCGGTGTATTCAGCAAGCACCACAGGGCTGTCATAGTCCCGGGAAAAGCCTACGAACACTCCCCGCAAAACCCGGCGAACGTACACCGAAACCCGCAAAAACATCGATCAACCCTGCCGAACACACCGGAGAAACCCGAGCAGCCGCCGATCACCGCGCAGAGCAACCGTCGGAAAAACCCGACCCCGCAGACGATTGGAGTGAAAAAAAAAAAGAAACAGTACGCTTGAATGTTTGAAAAGTGAAACGCTGTTTGCAAAGAAACTACTGAGCGAAAATGTCTGAAATTTACATATAAGATCCAATGAATGATAATAAAAAGGGCTGTTACAGAAAAAACAATTTAAAAAGAAGAAAAACGGAAAAAAAACTTCGCAAAAAAGTCCCGAAAAATGCCTAAAAGATCCTAAAAAAAATCTGTAAATAGACTTTTTACTGCAGAATATTATGATGAACGGTTTATTAGATATTGAATTAAAACGGGAATATTTTTAACATTGAAGCCTATGGGATTCTCCTGAATAAATCTGCCGAATGAAACCACCGAACAGCAGGGCAATTCAGTAACTTTTCCCTGCTGGTTTTTGTTCTCTGAATAGCCGAAGCATTGCTTCTTTATGGGGGATTTCACTGCCCTCGAACAGGCACCGTATGTGCAGGCAATTCGCCAGGATTTGGTGAACTGCCTGCTCTGTGAATGGCCAGGAAAGGTAACCATACGCTGAATTACACTGTTCGGTTACCTTTTGGCCACAATTCGGATCTCTTTGAATAACCCTGTTTATAAATAAATTAATCTGCAGCTTATGGCAATGCATCTATTCACCAAATACAGGCGAATCGACAGCGCAATGCGGCGCATTCAGCGGCACCAAAATTGCCTCAGAGACCTATCGATTTGGTCTATTCACAGAACGCCGCGATTACAGCGAAATGACTTGAGTTCGACAGGTTTAATCAGGTAATAAAATGTAATATCTTTTTGAAGACCATTTACTATTTGTTTCATTTTTTACAAAAACCCTTTTATTTTTAAATGAACTTTTTGTATTTTTTTCTTAAATTTGTATATTTTATAAATTAGTTATTTTGTAACAGACCTTTTTATTATTTTTTTAACGGATACTATTTTAATAAAGGACCTTTTTTTTATTATTTTGACACATTTTTATAATTTTTTTAATCTATTTATTAGAATAGGAGACTTCCTTTGTCTTTTGTTTTTTTTAACACTTCGGTGTCATTCGCCTAGGTAGTATTGTCATTTTTCTTTTCCCCCTGACGTCCGGTAACTGCTTTGGTGACTCCATTTTTGGCAAAACATGGTGAACATTCGGTAAATAGTGAATTCACAGAATTTTCACCAAAATGCAATGTCCTGAAATTGTGTTAAATTTCGGTGCTGTGTGTCAAGAGCCTTTTATGACATAATTCACAAATTTTAAGGTGGATCTTTGACGTATGGCTTTGTGTTTAAAGAAACCACAATACTCCCAGCAAAGTCATCAAAGGTCTCTCCATAATGTGACCAGAGAGCTGGCAAACCCACCATGTACCATCCCGCTCAGGTGTGGGAAGTTTGGCGTACAGAACGTCTCTGAATTCTAGAGCCACAGAGCAATAAACAGTCAGCAGCCCACTGGACAAACAGATGATCGCTCGCCGCGTATCGGCACGTATAATACAATAAATACAGCCGCTGTGACGTACGGACAGAGCGGATCCTACCTTTAAAGTACCAGTCCAAACAGAAATTAGTCCACAAACACGTGGAATGTGACAAAGTAACTGGCAGCTCATCTACACCGCTCGCTTGTTATCCAGTGGATGGATGTAGCCAACGATATACTATAGGTTTGCGTTTCCTGACCCTGCGCAATCTTTTCAGCGACAGTCATTTTCCGAGGGGTTCACTGTCCATCACATACTTTCGAAGCTCGGCCCTTAAAGTCTCGATTCGTCTCTGGGCGTCTTTCAGCTGGATCTTCAAAGCCGCGTTCTCATCCCGCAGAATGGATCTTTCCTTTTAAAAATGGCAGACAGAGAAAACGTTACTCGGTATGTGCTCTGCAATCGATCACGCTGCAACATTATACATGCCCCACGTACCGGACGGCATGTCAGGCCTAACATAATTACAGCCTCTGTTTTCTTAGATGAATCACAGAGCTCCACAGCAATAAAACTCACAGTAATGTGCAGAGTGTATCACAGCTCCACAGTAATAAAACTCACACTAATGTGCAGTGTGTATGAGCATATCACAGAGCGCCACAGCAATAAAACTCACACCGCACGTTACTGTGAGTTTTATTGCTGTGGAGCTGTAAAACACTCATACCACACATTACAGAGCTCCGAGTCCACAGCAGTAAAACGCACAGTAATGTGCGGTGTGTATTAATGTATCACAGAGCTCCACAGCAATAAAACACACAGCAATGTGTGTGGTGTGTATGAGCATATCGCAGAGTTATACAGCAATAAAACTCACAGTTGTGTGCGGTGTGTATGAGCACATCAGAGCTCCACAGCAATAAAACTAACAGTAATGTGCGGTGTGTATGAGTGTATCACAGAGATCCACAGCAATGAAACTCACAGCAATGCGCGGGGTGTATGAGCAGATCACAGAGCTCCACAGCAATAAAACTCACAGTAATGTGCAGTGTGAGCATATCACAGAATCCTCAGGAATAAAACTCACACTCATACAAACCGCACGTTACTGTGAGTTTTATTGCTGTGGAGCTGTGATACACTCATACACACCACACATTACTGTGAGTTTTGTTGCTGTGGAGCTCATTGATGTGGGCTGTGTATGAGTGTATCAGAGCTCCACAGCAATAAAACTCACAGTAATGTGCGGTGTGTATCAGCTTATCACAGGGCTCCACAGCAATAAAACTCTCAGTAATGTGCAGTGTGTATGAGCGTATCGCAGAACTCTACAGCAATAAAACTCACAGTAATGTGCAGTGTGTATGAGCGTATCACAGAGCTCCACAGCAATAAAATTCACAGGAATGTGCGGTGTGTATGAGCGTATCACAGGGCTCCACAGCAACAGAACTCACAGTAATGTGCAGTGTGTATGAGCGTATCACAGAGCTCCACAGCAATAAAACTCCGTAATGTGCGGTGTGTATGAGCGTATCACAGCGCTCCACAGCAATAAAACTCAGTAATGTGCAGGGTGTATGAGCGTATCACAGAGCTTTTATTGCTCTGTGATACGCTTTTTGTTGCTTTTAAAATATGAGTTTTATCGCTGTGGAGTATTGGGCTATGTTCATACACAATCGCACATTACTGTGAGGTTTTATTGCTTTAATAATATGAGGAATGGGCTACCAAGGGGTACGTAAGTGACAAATGGTTGGAAACCACGCACGGTACTGTAATAATAGTTGTGTTTTTCTCTTTTTTTGTGGTGGTGGCATTTCTTTAGGTTTGTCAGCTGGGATTTATTGTCAGATCACCCAACTCGAGGTCTCAGAATAGTTTTTCTTAACCCTCTTTGATTATAATTATTTAGTAAAATGGTGAAATTGGGCGGTTTTTAAGCAGCGCGCTTAATTCGCCATTTTACTTAAATTATGAACCTACGTAGTTTTGTTGGAAACCTGTGTTTACCTGCTGCAGCTCCTGCGGTGTTGGTTTCCCTCCTTTACCCTCCTCTCTTCCCTTGCGAATGGAATCCTTTTTTTCCCACTTGGCGTAAGCTTTCTTCCGAATCAGAACGGGACTGGGGCAAGGCGATGGAGTCGGACTGGAAGGGAAAGTGCACGTCGGATCTGGCGACTGGACCCATCCCGGAGATGGAATCTGGAGATGTGGACTTGTCGGCTCCATTTCTGTTTGCGTGGCTCTGTGTTTCACGACCGGCTGTACCCGCACGGAGATCTTCTGAGCCGAGCTGCCCATCAGAACAATTGTGCGATCCTTGCGGATCTCGTGTTGGTGGTGGTGGTCATCGTCTCCATTTATATACGGAAAAGGTTCCCCATCGGGACTTGTGCAATCTGTGAAGAAACCATTTGAACGTACAACAGATTACAGTCAACTCTTACCCGTCTCATATTTTACCTGTAAAGCTATAAAACATTGATCCCGCTTTAGGAGCAGTGTGAAACATGGCAAGACAAGGGTCACATGATGAGGTGTTTCAAGAGCCAGGATGTGTGTATCTGTGCAATGCAACACAACACATCAACACAATATAGATTCCAAGTAAATAGAGAGGCAAACCTCTCTGGATTCCAGTAGCACCTATTTGCTGATGACACTCAGATATACCTCTCCTCCCCTGACCTCTCCTGGATCGAGTCACTGACTGTCTCTCTGCCGTCTCGATTTGGATGTCTTCCCGCTTCCTTAAACTCATTCTTGCCAAAACTGAAACTCTTGTCATTCCTCCCTCCAAGAAAAACCCAATCCCACCTCTCTCTCTACGAGTAAATGGAACGCTCATTAGCCCGACGCCTCAAGCTCGCTGCCGCGGTGTCACTTTTGAGTCAGTCCTAATGTTCTCTCCCCACGTCCAGACAGTGACAAAATCCTGTTACTTTCAACTCAAGAACATCGCCTGCGTCCGCCCCTTTTTGACACAAGATATCGCGAAGGTGCTGGTTCATGCTCTTATCATGTCACAGCTTGATTACTGCAACTCGCTCCTCATTGGTCCCAACTCCCGTATCGCCCCTAAGCAATCACCAGACGCACCTCTTGTACCTCCCCCCTCTGCCGGTCCCTCCATTGGCTTCCTGTACGTTTCAGGATACAGTTTAAAATACTGACGCTCACGTTCAAATCACTCAATAACTCGACCCCTCCCTACATGTTTTCATTACACCGCAAGCATGTCCCAGACAACTCTGGGCGACCTCTGCCTGTGCTCTGTCTACACCCGCACTGCCAACTCTCGCCTCCAAGACTTCTCAGGGGCAGCTCTGGTCCTGTGAAATGACTTGCCTCGCCCTATCAAACTCTCCCCTGATCTTCAGGCCTTCAAGAAATCAATCAAAACCCATCTCTTCAGATTATGTACCACATCACTGACGCAACTCATCCCTCTGCTCACCTACTCACACATGACTGAAGCCGCTTCTATGGCCCCATCATTCCCAAACCACTGGCACTAATGATCCTGCCGTCTAGTAAAACTCCCCTTGTCTTCCTCAACCCCAATCCCTCTAGATTGTAAGCTCCTCTGAGCAGGGCCCTCTACACCGAGTGTTTCAATCATATGTCTATTTATCTGTATCTCGTTCCCTTTGGTTATTGTACAGCGCTGCGGAAACTGTTGACGCTATATAAATGATAATAATAATAATCAAAGTTAACCTTTCCCTGCCTATAACCCAACCAGATGGGACTGATCATTCTCTTTCCATTTCTTACCACTTGTAGGCACTTTCCTGCCCAGTGAGGAGGTGCTGGATTGCTCGGATGGGGAACCACTCTCTGCAGTAAAGTTTTTCGATCTCTTTTTGCATTCGAAGACCACCAGTTCTTTACACTGTTTATGACAATTCATGCCACAATCTAGAAGTAAATGCAAACAGAAGTATGACACAACCTCAGTCACCCTGTCAGACTCTCCCCTGACCTTCAGGCCTTCAAGAAATCCCTTAAAACCCATCTCTTCAGATTAGTGTACCCCATACCGATGCCGACCCATCCTTCTCCTCACCTACCCACACATCATGATAGATGCCACTTCCTTGGCCCCATCATTCCTGAACCATTGAACCATAATTAGAGGTTTTGGTTTATTGAATGGCCTCGGTGTTTTGTTTCACATGGTATTATAGGGATAAGTGCAGATGACAGTTTTTTATTGTTATGTTTTATACAGTCTCCTGATGAAGTGAGACGGGATGCTCTTATGAAACGCGTCGAGTGGTTTCTCGAAGGATTATCGACCAGTGTGCCGGGAGGCCCCAGAGATAGACGGTTCTGGAAAAGCTGCGACCGCTGGTTGGCGGATCATGGACGGCTCCGGACGTTGATTGCGGGAGGTCTTAGCCACTGTGGCATACGTTTATATGCACATTTTGTATGTGCTTGGGAAAGTGTGAGTTTGTTTTTTGTCATTTTTAAACAAAGATTTTTTATTAAAATACTATACTGTGAATTTCTCTCTACACTTTTATTCCAGAACAAAGTAGAAGTGGAAAACAGAACTGGTGGCTCAACTGTATCTGGGTGTCCAATATATTTGGTACAATTTTGCAGCTGTCCCGTTCCGTGGTTTTGTTTTTAATCCCAAAGTGGAAATGTTTCTGGGGAGGGTATAAAAGAAAACCCACCAGCTTGTCTCGTGACTGAGAAACAGCATGAGCGTATATGGTTGCTCAGGGAGCAGCTTTTTGGCTTCGTTAGATAGGACCTGCCTTACCGGAGGTGCCTTGACGCGACAGGTGAGCTTACACTTCAATGGCCATTCAAGTAAACCGAAACCTCTAATTGTGTTTTGTTTCACACGTTGTTATAGGGATAAGCGCAGATGACGCTTTTTTCTTGTTATGTTTTATACATGTTACTGGGCTGGATACGTCTGGTAGTTGCAGCCGCCCTGTTAGGGCTCAGGCGCAACATTGTTTTCTGTATGTATGTTTAGGAAACACGTTCGGGTAGGACGGCGACTTTAAATCCTGTTGGCCCTTTATAATACGTTAATTATACGTCGTGCTGTATAAATACCAACCTTTGCAGCGATATCCTTGCTTAATTACTCCCCAAAGCTGGAAGAAAAGGAAGATCGTTACATAACTTCACAATTTCGGTAAAGCATAACACGAGAGATGCAGGACAGATTCTGTCATCAGAATGTTTGGGGCCCCTTACTTAACCCCTTCCCTCAGCTGTCCTTTTCAGCAAACTATTTAAAAATAAGTCAATTTGGCCTCAAATCCTTCGGCCCACCGGGAAATTTGTTGGTATCTTGGTGTGCCGGTCCTGGGTGACCTGGAGAAACCCTTACATCATTGGCTCTTTGACAAGCTGCACAGGGTTTGGCGACTGGGCCCCCTGGAGCCACTGAGCCCCTGAATATATCACGGGCTGTCTCCCCTCTGATGGCAGCCCTGTATTCCAGGGAGACCCAGATAACAGAATGAAAGGGAACCTGTCCTAGTTACCGCCTCTTCTGCAGGCCATCGACTCATCTGACACATCGGTAGCCTCTGTTGCTGTGCTATTGCTATAAACAAGATGGCAGCGCCCTGCGCACAAGGTTGACCGGTGCCCTTTAACGTTGGGTTAATTCTGTGAAAGTCAGCAGGTCGTTAAAGAAACATGAGTGCTGGTGAAACCTGGATACTCACAAACCCGGCGCAGTTGTCGCAGAAGGTGGGGCGCATGTATGTGGTTTCTTGGAAGTTGTGCAGGAATCCCAGGCCGAGCTTGGAACAGATCGAGCTGGCTCGCATGAAGTACGCGGTGATCTCCTGTCGACTTATCAGACCCTCGCTGCAAAGAGACGACTTTATGACCACGTGCTTCCAACGTTAATTTCTATGACAAATCATTTTCGTCAAAGACTTAAGGGGTTTTTCAGAGAGAGCCGAAATGTAACGGGACACTGAAATTAAGCGAACGGAGACATTTCGGGGCCATTCGGCTATTCAGAGAGCAGGCGGTTTGCCAAATTTTGGCGAATTACCTGCACGTACGGTGCCTGTTCGACGGCAGTGAAATCCCCCATAGAGAAGCAATGATTAATCTATTCAGTAACACCGAACAGCAGAGAAAAGTTGCCGAAATGCCCTGCTGTTCAGTGTTTTCATTCGACAGGTTTATTCAGGCGAATCCCATAGGCTTCAATGTTAAAAATATTCTCTTTTTAATCCAATATCTAATAAACAGTTTATTCTTTTATTCTGCAGCAAAAAGTCTCTTTACTTATTGATTTTTTAGGATCTTTTAGGCATTTTTCAGTATATTTTTCGGCAAAATGGTTTTCCTGTTTTTTTTAAATCGGTTTTTCTTTTTTTCTGTAACAGACCTTTTTATTATCATTCATAGGATTTTATACTATATGTAAATTCCAGACATTTTCCTTCAGTAGTTTTTTTCGCAAACACTGTTTTTAAATTTTCACACTTTCAAGCGTACTGTTTTTTGGTGGTTTTTTTTTACCCTGTTCGTCAGCTTGTCGGCTTTTTACGGCGGCTGGTCTGCGCTCTGATCGGCAGCTTTTTCCAGCGTGTTCGCCGTGGCTTTTGTGGGGGCTTCTGTGGGTTTACGGTGAGTGTTCGCCGGGTTTGCAGCGGGTTTTCCCTGCACTCCAGGGACCATGCGGTGAATGCTGAATACACCGCAGGGTGGGGAACTTTGATTCCTCGAAGTGTGGGGAACGAGAGAGCACCGATAGGTCTGCGACATTTCGGTGCTCTCTGAATAACCCCTCAAGATATGACGACTAAAACTATGACTAAAATCCACTGGTAAGTGCCGTAATATACGGATATGCCCCATATCGCTATTATTTTGAATTCACACAACTTCTAGGGTAATATTGGGAAGAAAAAGCCAAAACGAGTATTATGCCGAGCATTAGCTGGGTGCTGTTTAAAAAAAAAAAAAAAAGAAGTGCCCACAGCAGCAGGGGCACCCAAACTAAACCAAATAATAATAACCTAATCTCGCTCGGGGAGTCCATAGCATGGGGCTGTACAGCCGCTGCAGAGATACAGATCCTGCAGGGTGGGCACGCTCCCTGCACTGCACACCCAAATAATGCCAACCGGGGTGAGGGCAGCATTACTATGATGCTGGTGCCAGGGGCACATTGACCATTCGGACACCTCTTGAGGGCCCGTGGCCCCTCTGCAGCCATCCCCAGGGCCCCTCCAGCAGTGAGGTAGCGAGGAGGATTGGAGGCTCAGCAGCCGCAAGCCCCACATCTCAGCTTAGTAAAACGGAGACGTGCAAAGGATGGCGCTGACACCCTGCTGTGCGCCGCTGCACAGAAAGCTGCCCCGGCTCCAAACATCTCACTGAGACCAGAGGAGTAGAGCGACATGAAGGCGGCCAAGTAACCTGTTGAGCAGGGCCGGCCCGACAATGGTGCACTATTGGAGCAGCTGCTCCAAGCGGAAAAATCTGGGGGGTGGCATATTTTTGCAGCCACTGCACTTTTTTTCCAGGCGCATGTATAATTCTTGTTGCTGCTGAGAGCCAGCCCTGGGCAGCTCAGAGAACCTGTACACCTATCAGCACATAGACAACCTGCCACTGAGTTTGGGAGGGGCCTGGGCCCCCTGGAAGAACAGGGTCCATGAAGATGCCATGGGCTGTTACCCACATGATGGCGGCCCCGATCATCACCATCATGACCAAAGGAGGTCTGTCACATCTGTGCATGCGCCAAAATGATTTTTACCCAATTTAGCACCACTAGCTTCATTAAACAGGAGCTTGTGGTGCCTTTTCCCCTCAGGCCTCCTGAAAACCGGGTGGCAGCTTAGGGCTGCTGGGTGATCGGGAGGAATGGGGGAAACCATGCGTCAGACGAGGGCATGGTGTGACTTGGCAGGTGACAGCAGGATCACGAAGGCCAGGCGCGACGTTTTGTGTGCGTTTAGAATTAATAGAAATGCTTTTACCAGCGTGGTTACCTGTCTTTGTCCATTACACAGAAAGAGAACGGGAAGCTGGCCGCTATCTTTTCAAAGTCCTCCTGGGATATGTATCCGTCCTGATCCAGGTCATAATTCTTAAAAACAGACTGTGGGAGAAAAACAAAACCATAATACAATGTATCCTACAAAACGATTCTTCACAGATACATGTGTAGAACTCAGAACTCTAGCTGGCCTGTATACCTTGCGGGAAACATACACACGGCACAGCATTACATGCGGATAAAATATAGCCGGTATTAATCCCTTCACTTTTCCGCAGTTTTTCATTAAATTATTGGCAGGACCCTGCGGTTTAATGAAAAACCAAAACCAAGAACGTTACCATTACCCACTCGTCCACACTGTAAACAATGTATCATAGAATCCATCCAAAACATTTTTACACTCGGTAATCTTATTCGACAGGCAGAGGACACCACCTGCTGGTCAAAAAACACTACTACATGTAGACTAATACTATTAGACTATTCCTTTGAAAGAAGAACGGAACTCCAAGCTGCCGAAACGTTTTCAGCACATCAGATGTCACGGCTGACATGGTTACATTTTAGGGGCATATTCTGGAGGCGATTTGCAGATTTTTATTATTATTGTTATCGTTTATATAGCGCCAACAGTTTCCGCAGCGCTTTAGAATAACCAAAGGGAACGAGATACAGATAAACTGACATATGATGGAAACACTAGGGGCCCTATTACATTCTTAACGCAAAAACGCACGCTAAGACTGGGTTTACACCTACGTGTTTTTTGACGCGCCTAATATGCACGTTTTTTGGAGGGACCGGCAGAGGGGGGGGTACGCGAGGTGCGTCTGGTGAGAAAAATAAGCCTGGCACCTGCATTCATTACAGATTGCAATGGGGCAACAGATGAATTTCATTTGCAAGAAACAAAATTCCTTTGCCTCGCATCTGAATACTACCGGATGGATGTAACTCTGTATCTCAGGCACTTTGGAAGATTCTATCGTTACAGTGAAGGGGTAAAAGCGCAGCACTGGCGTCATGGCCGGAATTCAATCTCTCTAAGCTTGTATCTTAAAGGAATATTCTATTGAAAAATACAGTTCCCTTTTTTTTGCCCTTAAATAGTTTGGCAGATCCCGCTGGCAGCCTCTACCCAATTATTTTGTAACTTTTCTCCCCCCTGTTTTTGGGTTATTTTACTCCCCTTTTCTCCCTCGCTGCGCGCTGCTCCTCCTCTTCGGCTCAGGGACTCCTGAACCCAGAAGTCCTTGAAGCTTTACTACGCAATATAAGCTTCTACACCACATGCGTGGCATAGGAGCTGCAATCTGAGCACTGCTATGGGACTTCCACACATGTTCCGCTGCGCCTGCGCAGAGAGATGGATCGGAGCTGCACGCACATGTACAGATCTGACCCATCTCGGCCTCTCTGAGAACGCTCGCTACAGCGATTGGTCTCAAAGGGTGACGTCGGCCGTTCTGTGTGTGTGTGACATCACTAGGGACCGAACTGATGACCGGCAGCCGGGAAATTTAAAGTTCTGGCTGCTGGTGACGCTGGCTGGGGTGGAGGAAACTCCTCCGCTTCACCCAGCGATTCTGCCAGATTGAGGGGGGGGGGCTCCTCACATTCTGACCACATTAAAACAATAAAGGGGGTCAGGATGAGTAAAGTGTCCCTTTAAGGTTATAGCACATGTTTAAACTCGCGTCCATATCCTCCCTGCTCCCTGTTTTGTTTTTCCATATTTTTTCCCTTGATTATGGCGACTGAGATTGATACAAACCGATAAGATCACAGATACAAATGCCTACTGTGTGGATTTATCTATCCCAGGAATGATTTTCCACTGAGACAGAATCAGTAAATCTAATCTATGGGGTAAATACAGGAGCCTCGTGGACCCTGACCAGGGCCGGATTTATAATTAGACAGAGTAGGCATGCGTCTACCGGTGCCTGCCACAAGACGGCGCCTGCCACAAGACGGTGCCTGCCACAAGACGGTGCCTGCCACAAGACGGCGCCTTGCTCTGTATAAAAACGAAATTAAATTTACAATAATTTAGACCCCTGTATCTCTGGATCCCTAGAGGCTAGAGGGACATGTAAGGTATCATCGGAAAGGCCGGATTTTGGCCTTTCTAATGATACTAAACATTATCAGGGTTATATAGAAATATAATAACCAATAAAATATAGACATTTCCGTTTTTGTCTAATGCAGCACGACTACCGTTCACTTTTCAGTTATAAATGTTGCTGCATTAACTCGCCTTCGCATTTCCCACACTGCCAGCGAGTGTGAAGTTGATGGGATAACACGTTGTTTCATCGGCAACCTAGACAGTGGCGCTGTGAGGAGAGACCAGGGGACTTTGGAATCTGCATCTCTGAATTTTTCACCACACAAGGTCAAGTGAGGTGTCATTGGAAAGTTCAGAGTCTGGTCTTTCCAATTATATGAAAAAGACCATCTTAGATTGTAAGCTCTTGAGCAGGGTCCTCTCTCCTACAGTTCTGTGTGTTGAACCTGTATGTATATTTGTTACTCTGCCTCCCATTGTACAGCGCTACAGAACCTGTTAGCGCTTTATAAAAACTTGTAACTGTAATGTGTAAAAAAAAAATGAAATCCAAAATTCACTTTTTTCGCTCTTCTTAGGCTAGGGTCAAACGAAAGCATTTTTACACACGAATGTAAAAAAGTGCGTCCGAACGAATCAACGTATTTTTTCACGGAATGCGCGAAAACGGTCATACGATGCGCATTTTTCGTGCGTGATTTGGATTGTCAATAAAACTCTTTTTGCATCTGGACGTTATGTAGGCCGGACATTAGCAGTGTCTGACATCTCCTAATCACGCAAACACGCCGCTATGCCGCAGCTGCGCACTCTGTACGTCCGTACTAGCGGTTCAGCGTTCTCGAAAAAATGCGTTCGTTTTCTACTTGCGTTGCGCGGCCGGACTTTCGTGCGACCGTACATCGTATATTGGCTGTCATTGCCCGTCATCTACTGCTAGTGCGGCTGTGATTAAGTGCGCCAGAACGCACGTTAAAAGTGCGCTGGTCTGACCCCAGCCTTAGGCAGCGGCGTTATGTGCTTTTACTTATAAACAAACAATGTCGCTGCACTAACTCACCTTCTCATTTTCCACACCGGGACCAAATGTGGAGGCGATGGTGCAATGCGTTATTACATATTAGTTCATCTAAGGCTAGGGGTCAGACGAGCGTGATTTCTACGGACTGTACGTCCGTGCAGTACGGACATCGTCAGTACGGAAGACGCAGTAGTGGCCACACAGTCTGTTTTTTCACTGAAGTTATTTTTGACGGATGTAGGAGGGAAAAATAAATTAAAATGCAAAACCATTTTGTCCGTGAAAAATGCTGGACGTATAAATGCAGTCCGTCTGACCACGTTCCATCACTCACACACAAAGCTATGCGGACGTTGCGGACGCAGCGCACTTTGTGCGGCCGTTCTAGCGGTTGTACGTTCTTGCCTGCCTTGCGTCCGTGGGCTGCGGCCGTTGTGCGTCCGCAGTTCAGTGCGGCCGTACTTCGTGTGTCGGGCTCCGATGGGCTTCCTGTCATGCTATCACGGACATACTTTTAGGCGCAATCACGGACGTGAACACTACGCTCATCTGACAGCAGCCTAAAACGCAAGCTCTGTTGCGAGGAGAGCGGGGCCCTTTGCACACCTGCATCTCCATTATTTACACCCCACAAATTCAAATTAGGGGAGATTGGACGGGTCAGAGTCTCGCCTTTCTAAGAATTACAAACATGACCATGTAAAAAAAATATACACAAAAAAAAGACAAAAACACCCCACCCTCCCCCCTTTTTGTTTCCAAGCAAGTTTTAATATCCTGAAATTAAAATTAAAGTGGCATCGACAATTGAAGTGGTAAAATAGTCCATGTCATGAAAAAGACCCTCAGCCGCGCATGTATTTCGATGCCCGGGATTTTGGTTGCTCTGGGCTGAAATGGAGCAGGTTTAGAAATTAGGGTTAGGGTTAGAAATTACGGTTAGACTTTTGCTTCATTTTAAGGCCCCTTTATTTGATATGAGCGAAGTGAGAAACTGTTTTTCTGTATTATTTAAATGTTATTTATTTTTGTTTTGGGGTAAATAAAAAAATAAGTAGTTTTGGCAATTTTGTGTTTAATTGGTTTTTAATTTTTTTTTGGGGAGGGGGTAGGGGCTCTCCAGATTTCTGTGCACGCAGGCTCCTGGGATGTCCGGCCCTGGTCATTTCACTTTTACCTCTGGCACGTAAATTTTTGGACGATTTTACAACAAAATGTTGCCCGTCTGTTTAAATTAAACCTGGGGGCCAAAGGCGCATTTTAAGTTCTCAAACAACATTTCTAGACGCTGGCATTCACGGGGTGCTACTCACATCCACCATCTTCTGGACATGTTTGCTTATAGTTTTGGGGTCTGGCTTAGGGGACACTCCAGATGCCCAGTCCACCACCACTGGTGGCTTGCAAGGTGTAGCAGGCTGCACAGAGAAAATTAAAATGTGGTTACAAAGTCATCATAAACAAAACAACAAGTAATATGGTAAAAAAAAAAGATACAATAAACGCACATTATATGTATTTCTCAAGCTCGTGTTGCAATCTTTACTGTAATCAGCCAGTGGTTCCCGACCTAATCCCCCCCGGCAACACAAACTGGTCTGGATTTATTCAGTATATTCAGAGATTGGCGCCATTGATACGCTATGAATCAATAACAAGCACCTGAACCTTTTGGCGTAAATGAAAAATGCCAAAGAAATTACAAGACGTAAGACTCTTCTGCATTTCCACTTTAACCCCTTCACTTCCAAAATAGAGTTAACTCGCTTTTGCAGTGTAATACATTGCAAAGCAACCAATAGCATATCAACACCCCACATTCACAACAACCTTTTAAAGCAGGATTAGTGCACTCCCTGTGGCGAAATGAAATCCTTTGTTTTATCTCTCTCCAGGCACCCTGGAGCAACATAAAACAAGGATGCCTATAGCAGCCTCAAAACTCACTGTGACAAAAAGTTCGAACAGTTTGCTGCTGCATTACAATAACCAGGGATTTGTCAGAATACAGGGGAAGCTGTGGGGTCAGTCGCTGCTGTACAGGGATAAGATTCAGGGGGTTATAATGAATGTAAATCCCTGTACAGTACAAATACAAGGTGATGCTGTAATTGCCATACACAGGCATTATGCAGCACATACAGATACAAGGTGTTGCTGTAATTACCATACACAGGCATTATGCAGCACATACAGATACAAGGTGTTGCTGTAGTTGCCACACACAGGCATTATGCAGCACATACAGATACAAGGTGTTGCTGTAATTACCATACACAGGCATTATGCAGCACATACAGATACAAGGTGTTGCTGTAATTCCCATACACAGGCATTATGCAGCACATACAGATACAAGGTGTTGCTGTAATTGCCATACACAGGCATTATGCAGCACATACAGATACAAGGTGTTGCTGTAATTGCCATACACAGGCATTATGCAGCACATACATATATTGCATTGCTAATAATCTCATTATGTTCACTACAAATCCCCATAAGCAGGAGATCTCACCATTTTATTATCTGTCTGCAGCACATTTACTGACACAAAAAACATTTCTGCCTGTATGCCCATAATGCAGACCCCGTGTGACATTGTGCCAGATAACATACGCCATCTAGAGTTTAGAACCTTTCATCCCAGTAATATTTCTGTAAAGCATAAACCAATACAAAGTTGAGCAAATTTACATAATTTAAATGTTTTAATTATCTCAAAACAAGAATTTCTGTGTATATTTTCTATTTTACCCTATGTTTAGGCTAGGGTCAGACTAACGCATTTTTCACGTTGTCCGTGAAAATGTGCGTTCGAAGAATGGACGTATTTTTTCACAGAATACGCAATAGCGGTCATACGATGCGCAGTTTCATCCGTGATTTTGTACGGATCATCAATAAAACACTTCTTGCATCTGGACGTGATGTTGGCCGGACATTAGCAGCGTCTGACATCTCCTAATCACGCACACACGCCGCTAGCGGACGCAGCGCACTTTGTACGTCAGTACTAGTGGTTTAACGTTCTCGAAAAAATGCGTTCATTTTCCACTTGCGTTGCGCAGCCGGACTTTTGTGCGACCGTACTTCGTATATTGGCCGTCATTGCCCGGCATCTGCTGCTAGCACGGCCGTGATTAAGTGCGCCAGAACGCGCGTTCGCACTGCCTCAGTCTGACCCTAGCCTTAGTTCTTATCTTCGCATCCCATTTCAAATAATTTTTTTTAACAAAACAAAAAAAATTGCTTGGCAGTGAAGGGGTTAACACACTGACATAAACGATAACCTCGAGAGCGGTGGCTGTAGCCATTTAGATGTGTCCGTCTTGCGCAGCAGAATTTCACTTTAGAAGAAGAAGTTAAAATGTTTTTAAAACACATTCTGACGTAAGGCAATAACACCAGGTTCACAGATTAGGTCTGTGCATATAGGTGAGAAGGCACTGCCAAAATACATAGGCTATAAATAAACTTATCTTCACAGTCGTGTTTCACCTCATTCCCAACAGATTCAAAAAAGCTCCCACCCAAATGGGTCAAAAAAAGACTCTGACATTCTAAAGAACAAAATCAACTATATCAATCTCTTAAAGGGACACACTACTCATCCTGACCACTTTATAGGTTTATAGGGTCAGGATGTGAGGAGTGCCCCCTCTCCTTCTCTCTAATAGCACAATATATCCCAACCTGTGACAATATATCCCACCCCGTGACAATATATCCCACCCCGGGACAATATATCCCACCCTGTGACAATATATCCCACCCTGTGACAATATATCCCACCCTGTGACAATATATCCCACCCCGTGACAATATATTCCACCCCGTGACAATATATCCAACCCTGTGACAATATATTCCACCCTGTGACAATATATCCGACCCTGTGACAATATACCCCACCCTGTGACAATATACCCCAACCTGTGACAATATATTCTGCCCTGTGACAATATATCCCACCCCGTGACAATATATTCCGCCATGTGACAATATATCCAACCCTGTGACAATATATTCCACCCTGTGACAATATATCCGACCCTGTGACAATATACCCCACCCTGTGACAATATATTCTGCTCTGTGACAATATATCCCACCCTGTGACAATATACCCCAACCTGTGACAATATATTCTGCCCTGTGACAATATATCCCACCCTGTGACAATATATCCCACCCCGAGACAATATATTCCGCCATGTGACAATATATCCCACCCCGTGACAATATATCCACCCTGTGACAATATATCCCACCCCGTGACAATATATTCTGCCCTGTGACAATATATCCACCCTGTGACAATATATTCCACCCTGTGACAATATACCCCACCCTGTGACAATATACCCCAACCTGTGACAATATATTCTGCCCTGTGACAATATATCCCACCCCGTGACAATATATTCCGCCATGTGACAATATATCCAACCCTGTGACAATATATTCCACCCTGTGACAATATATCCGACCCTGTGACAATATACCCCACCCTGTGACAATATATTCTGCTCTGTGACAATATATCCACCCTGTGACAATATACCCCAACCTGTGACAATATATTCTGCCCTGTGACAATATATCCCACCCTGTGACAATATATCCCACCCCGAGACAATATATTCCGCCATGTGACAATATATCCACCCCGTGACAATATATCCACCCTGTGACAATATATTCCACCCCGTGAGAATACATCATGCCCCCTGACAATATATCCACCCTGTGACAATATATTCCACCCTGTGACAATATACCCCACCCTGTGACAATATATTCTGCTCTGTGACAATATATCCCACCCTGTGACAATATACCCCAACCTGTGACAATATATTCTGCCCTGTGACAATATATCCCACCCTGTGACAATATATCCCACCCCGAGACAATATATTCCGCCATGTGACAATATATCCAACCCTGTGACAATATATTCCACCCTGTGACAATATATCCGACCCTGTGACAATATATTCTGCTCTGTGACAATATATCTCACCCTGTGACAATATATTCCACCCTGTGACAATATACCCCACCCTGTGACAATATACTCCACCCTGTGACAATATATCCAACCCTGTGACAATATATTCCACCCTGTGACAATATACCCCACCCTGTGACAATATACCCCAACCTGTGACAATATATTCCACCCTGTGACAATATATCCCACCCCGTGACAATATATCCCACCCTGTGACAATATATTCCACCCTGTGACAATATATCCCACCTCGAGACAAAATATCCAACCCCGTGACAATATATCCCACCACATGATAATACATCCCGCCCAGTGACAATATATCCCACCCTGTGACAATATATCCCACCCCGAGACAATATATTCCGCCATGTGACAATATATCCAACCCTGTGACAATATATTCCACCCTGTGACAATATATCCGACCCTGTGACAATATATTCTGCTCTGTGACAATATATCTCACCCTGTGACAATATATTCCACCCTGTGACAATATACCCCACCCTGTGACAATATACTCCACCCTGTGACAATATATCCAACCCTGTGACAATATATTCCACCCTGTGACAATATACCCCACCCTGTGACAATATACCCCAACCTGTGACAATATATTCCACCCTGTGACAATATATCCCACCCCGTGACAATATATCCCACCCTGTGACAATATATTCCACCCTGTGACAATATATCCCACCTCGAGACAAAATATCCAACCCCGTGACAATATATCCCACCACATGATAATACATCCCGCCCAGTGATAATATATCCAGCCCTGTGATAATATATCCCACCCCCTGACAATATGCCCCACCCCGTGACAATATATCCCACCCTGTGACAATATATCCTGCTCCCTGACAATATATCCCGCTCCGTGACAATATATCCCGCTCCGTGACAATATATCCCACTCCGTGACAATATATCCCACTCCCTGACAATATATCCCACTCCGTGACAATATGTCCCAATCCCTGACAATATATCCCACTCCCTGACAATATATCCACCCTGTGACAATATATCCCACACTGTGACAATATATCCCACTCCGTGACAATATATTCCACTCTGTGACAATATATCCCGCTCCCTGACAATATGTCCCACCCTGTGACAATATATCATGCTCCCCGACAATATATCCTGCACCCTGACAATACGTCCCACCCTATGACAATATATCCCACCCTTGTCCCACCCCATGACAATACATCCTGCCCTCTGACAATATATTCCACCCCGTGAGAATACATCATGCCCCCTGACAATATATCCAACCCCATGTCAATAGATCCTGCCCCTGACAATATATTCCACCCCGTGAGAATACATCATGCCCCCTGACAATATATCCAACCCCATGACAATACATCCTGCCCCCTGACAATATATTCCACCCCATGACAATATATCCCGCCCCCTGACAATATATTCCACCCCGTGACAATATATCCCGCCCCCTAACAATATATCCCACCTCCTGACAATATATTCCACCCCCTGACAATACATCCTGCCCCCTGACAATATATCCCACCCTGTAACAGGCGCCATTGTAATCATATAAATCATATATATAATATGCACAGAGAGTATTTTTCTAGTTTTCAGATGAACCAGGAGTCGCTGAATGGGCAAATACATTGGAAGACTGAATACAGATGGGTTGTAAACAACGTGGGATAGACACACTAAGAGTGAAAAACAGAACCCGGGAATAACACTCGAGCTTCTGGAAAGGATTGGGCAAACAGATGGGTAATGTAAATCTATTAATTAACCCCTACCGGTGCACGCTGGTTCCTTGGCTCCCGTGCGTACGATAACTCATACATCTCATCCTCGGTGTAATATAGATCTAGGGATAGCTGAAAGTGTAACAAGAAAAATTAATTCTGGGCAATGTACACAAACCTAACCTAATAACCTTGTTAAACACACAATAGTAGTAAACCTACCCATACAAACCCAATATAATAAAATTCCAAATCTACAATACATACACAGGGACCGCATAAACAAACATAACAACACCATGTATTAAAAGTCTGGTCATAAAAGGTAATCTTAGCCTTATGATACATAACACTGGGACCACCTTGAACAACAAATGCAAGTCAAGCAATCAAAGTAAAGCCACCGCCACCTAATCACAATATATATATATATCTCACGATAGAAGCTACCACGGTAATTAATTACCTGCCATTGTACAGAACAGTGCAAAAAAAGCACAATATTTAAGAACATGAACCCAATTATCCATATACTGTGACATCACCCCCTCTAGGGAAAGTGGTAAAATTATAATAACCTTAATAAACCATTTCCATGTGTAATAAAAAGTAATAATTATTTAAGGGATATTCTATTGAAAACAGAATTCCCTTTTTTCCCCTTAAATAATCGGCAAATCCTGCTATTTTAGGCAATTTTACTCACCTTTTCTCCCTCGTTGCTCGCAGCTCCTCCTCTTCGGCTCAGGGTCTCCGAAACCTGGAAGTCCCTGAAGCTTTTCTGCTCTCCTATGCAACTTGCGCATGCACAGATCTGATCCATCAGCTGCCTCTCGGAGAACGCTCGCAACGGCGATTGGTCTCAAAGGGTGTTGTCTGCACGATATGTAGTTGTCGATCTGGTGACCGGGAAATTCAAAAATCCAGCTGCTGGTGACGCTGGGTGGGGTGGAGGAAACTCCTCCACTTCACCAGCGATTACACCAGATCAGTGTAGAAGGGGGCACCCCTCACGTCCTGACCAGTTTAAAAAGTGTTCAGAATGAGTAGGGTGTCCCCTTTAAATATTAAGGCACTTTTTGTGATTACAGAACGGAGAACAGTATTACTTAAAACAGTATAGACTTTGGGAATGACCTGTGTCTGTCTCTGCTACCGTGACGAGCAAAGTGCACCGATAAGACGGTAAGTGGCAACAGGCTAATTTTTCATGACCCGATATCCCTCAGCTTTCCCAATTCGGACAGACTTACTGTGAGTAAATGTACCAGGTCCATGTTGGCGTCCAGTGGAGGAACGATGTTCTGCAGCTGGATGAGCTCATTGATATAGCTGTACAGAGAGTGCAGCTTCAGCACGTTAACCTTATTATCCTCTAGAAAGTCCGGCATGGCCTCGTGCAACGAAATCAGGTCTTTCAAATGGACCCCAAGTATGGGGATTTTGAAATTGTTGCATTCGCTATATGCTTTCCGGTAATTGTCATAGTTCCTGCAGGAGGACAGGAGCTCTGTCATCTCATTGAGGACCTGTAATGGACAAGGAATGGCCTGGTTGAGTGCGACACAGCCTCGGGTTGACGTATTCATGTTCCAGATATTATGGGCATTTGTCAAGATTGTTAGAGACTCTAAAAAGCAGGCAACCGTCAACAATGAAAGGGTTAATGACAAACCGACCATGCAGACCATGCATGGTGCATCCATAGACGTCTGGCGTTAAACGCACCTTGCTGACCTCATGAGGTATGTGTGAGGTGGTTTCCTTGAGTCTGGAAATCGAGCTGTGACATAGACCTCCGACGACCGCCATCAGGGTGTTAAAGTTTTGTAGTTGCTGGAGTTTCTGGGGAGAAGCCAAGAAGCGCGGTGAGAGCAAACATGCGACAGCATGCAAAACGTTCCATCCCATAAAAAACGGTCCCCCCCCCCGGCGTAAAGGCTGGCAACGGACAGGATAGATAGTGGAATCTTGTGCTAAATGAACACACCGGGTGGGGGTCACAAGGATTTAACAGTTACCCCAATATTAAAATGCGTAAAATTCACCTGTGGTTAACCTCACCTCTCTTCCTCTAGACCAGGGCTGTCAAACTCCGCCCCCCCCCAGATATTTCTGAACTAAAGCTCCCATAATTCCCTGCCCATCAATTGCATTGGGAAAAAAAAAATTCTGGGAACTGGCATCAACATCTGGGGGGTCATGAGATCGATAGCCCTGCACCAGAACGTACCTGCTGCAGGAAGCAGTAAGTGGCGCCCCCTAATGATCATCGTACGTGCGATTAGCGTGCATGCAGCCAATCAGAGGCGGAGTAACCGAGAGGCAGTGGAGAATCGTTTGGGTTGAATAAACCCAGACGGTGCTAAACTCTGAAAGGCTGTCCAGCAGCAGTAGATTGACATGATTCAGGCTGGGAGGGGGGTGCTCTCCACTTTTAAGGGCTGTCTCAGCACCCAGGTATCATGTGGTTATGGCAGAGAGAGTGACCCTATAACCCTTTCACAAAATACCTCTATACTATATTCTGCTTTGAATTACAGCAAAAAGCAAGCCTATAAAACACACATATATACCTTTTAAATTCAAGGTTTTTGTTAAACTCTCTGTGAGCACTCACTCTACAAGGAGCAGCCCCCACCCTCACTGTAATAAACAGTACAACAACTTTGCTGCTGCATTACAATAACCAGGGATTTGTCAGAATACAGGGAGAGCAGTGGGGTCACTCACTATACAGGATTAGTGCATTCCCTGTGGCAAAATTAAATCCTTTGTTTTATCTTTCTCCAGGCATCCAGGAGAAACATAAAATAAGCTGCATAGAGCAGCCACAAAACTCACTATAACAAAAAGTTTGGACCAGTTTGCTGCTGCATTACAATAACCTGGCATTTGGCAGTATACAGGGAGAGCTGTGGGGTTACAAGCTGCTGTACAGATATAAGATTCAGGGGGGTTATAATGAGTGTAAATCCCTGAACAGTACAGATACAAGGTGTTGCTGTAATTGCCATACACGGGCATTATGCAGCACATACAGATACAAGGTGCTGCTGTAATTGCCATACACATGCATTATGCAGCACATACAGATACAAGGTGTTGCTGTAATTGCCATATACAGGCATTATGCAGCACATACAGATACAAGGTGTTGCTGTAATTGCCATACACAGGCATTATGCGGCACATACAGATACAAGGTGCTGCTGTAATTGCCATACACATGCATTATGCAGCACATTCAGATACAAGGTGTTGCTGTAATTGCCATATACAGGCATTATGCAGCACATACAGATACAAGGTGTTGCTGTAATTGCCATACACAGGCATTATGCGGCACATACAGATACAAGGTGCTGCTGTAATTGCCATACACATGCATTATGCAGCACATACAGATACAAGGTGTTGCTGTAATTGCCATACACAGGCATTATGCAGCACATACAGATATTGTATTGCTAATAATCTCATTATGATCACTATAAACCCCCATAAGCAGGAGATCTCACCATTTTATTATCTGCCTGCAGCACATTTACTGCCTCTGCCTGTATGCTGATAATACAGACCCAGTGTAAGCAGGAAATCTCACCACTATGATAGGTGCGTTTGTGTGCAAGACTCACCTGTGCTACATGAATGAATTTGATGAGGACCTCGGCACGGAGCTGTGGAGTTGGCCTGCTCAGAACCATTAACTGGACCCACTGAGATATTCCGTTACACAGAGCAATGGAACGTTCCATGGTTGGGATATCTTTCACACAACTGTGCAGTACGTAGTTCTGGTAATCGGAAAACTGAAGAGGGAACAAGAAAACACGTACCTAGAATCACTTCGTACAGCAGGACTGTCCAACTCTGGCCACACAGATGTTTCTGAACTACATCGCAATTGAATCTCTGGCCTTGATTGCCTTCAAAGAATTCAGGGAATTGTAGGCCATCAACATCTGGATGTGCCGGAGTTTGAGATCCCTGTTCTACAGAGTGAGGCATAGATCTATATGTTTCCCCGACACCTGTGTCCAAGGAATAGGAGGTTCAGGGCTAAAAAGGAGCAATAAAAGGTGGGACTTGGTAAAGAGTTTAGGATGGGTAACGTTACCGCAATGCGAATAACTCACAGAGATTCTGCGGAAGGATTTAAACTCCAAGTAGGTGAGGTGTTCGGCCAGTTCCTGTGGCTCTAGATGGTCAAACAGCAGAGATACTTTCCTCTTTTTGCTACAGTTGGCCTTTATTCTCTGCGTCAGTTTTCTGGACCAATCGCGAGAGTTTCTAAAAATCGAATTATAAACAATTGCTGTCTAATTACGGTCACAAACATCGACTCCAACGATTGGAACGCGACGACATGACAAGTTGCTTACATCTGGGCTGTGTCAAGCAGACGCCAGTGCGATTCTTCTCCGTCTGCTTTTACAAGGTCCTGAAACTCTTCCATTGTTTGAGTGAGCTTGGAGTCCACCTTGAACATGACCCATAGTTCAGTGATCCAATATCTAAACACGAAGGGAAAGCAGGAAAATAATGATGATGGTACTGGACGAGTCAGGGTTTATGTTCTGAAACCCACTGCTGTAAATTGAAAATCTTATTCTGAAGGGGACGCATAATTCTGAGAACAACAGCGCTAGTGTCGTGTCCTGCCCTACGTTGGTTCCTCAGGTCTCATAAGGCTTAGGCTTGATAATTCCATTACAGAGGAGACAGAACCATATGGAGATCAGTCTGCTATCATCCAAAAGGGAGGCCAAGACTGAAATGCCAAGGCAACCTCTTCTGCACAAGAGGAACCACAGCCCTGACAATCATTTTGGCCTTCTTAAGCCTCATCAGGAGGGCACAGTGGATACCGCACTAGGCACCTTGCACCAGGGGTTCACGTCTGGATTACCATTACTTTGAGTATTACCATTACTTTGCCAATGCCCAGTGCCATGGGATAAACATAAGAAGAACAGTGGCAGAGCCGGCACAGCAGCAATGTGATCCTGACAGCCTCCTCTATGTCAAGTGTCATTTAATTCTGGACCATATTTTGGAGTTGTCCATCCCAGACTTCCACTCCTGGTCTTCCCAGCCTCAGCATGCGTACACAGGTATGTACAATGAGCACCGACTCCCTGTACTAGGTGGTTGCACCCACCAGTCAGTGCTTCAGCATTTGCAGTGGAAGGTGCTCCTGTACATAGATGCTCCTGTTCTCTGAAGCTTGTCCTTACCCTGCATCTTCAGCCTGTTCCCACAACCTATTCCTTTGTGCCAAGACCTCCTGCGACCCTTTCTCAAGTTCCTATGAGATCCTCCACGAGCCTCATGCTCCTTCCAGCCAGCTATCTTCCTGCCTTGCCTGCCCGCCGTCTCTTACCTTTTGTGAGTTCCTTGTGTGTTGCCATCTGCGTCTTGTGACTAGTCTCTATACCTGCTGTGCCCCATATATTAAATCTCTGCTCAGTCCTTCTCTTGTCTCACAACTCTGGTCACTCTATTCCTGTCTTGGCAACACAGTAAACCATCTGGTTGAGGACGTGGGACAAGTTACCCGTTTACTAGCCTTGCCGTATCCAATATACCATTCATGTGTGTACTTGCTTGCCCAATAAACCACTTGGGCTTTACTCACCTGCCTTTGGTGTATCACTGCATATTGGGTTCATAACTGGTACAGAACATGAGAATCTGGAGACCGGGCAGCGGCACTATAGGCATGCCGTATGGGGAGTCCCTGCTGGATGGACTGTTATAGAAAGCTATAGCATATGCGAATCAAACTCCTATCGGCCCCCGGGGAGCTGTTAAAATTTTCACCATACATGATTGCCTATACTTTTGATAGACAGAACAAACCGGGCACCAAATCACGTCACGAAGGCCTTCAAAAACAATCCCAGTTAATGAAACCCTGCTTGAGTTTCCTTACCTTATAAAGTAGCATATTTTGAGGCAGAGAAACACGGATCTCTTCTCCAGAGCATCCTGATATGTTCATACTTTAGGTTAAGGAATAGACATGTGCAGTGTTACCGTTCTTACGGAAGACAAAGCACCCAACCTCACAGGCACCGACCGATGGCGCAACGACTAAAGAACGATTGTTAAGTCCAAGGGCTACTTTTATAACCAACGGGGCTGCCGTCCGAGGGGGTGGCAGCCCATGATGTGTTCAGGGGTCCAGTGGCTCCAGGGGGCCCTAACCTTTGCCAAATGCAGCTTGTCTATGTGTCGTATATTGCTGTATCAGTGCATACATATGATATAATGATATATCTGGATATTCTGGGCACATTTCCATCCAGTCACCTTATAATAATGGCTGCAGATTGTGTTGGCTACAGAGTCTTCCAAACCACGACCGCGTCATAGAGTCACAGCCGTATGTCACATTATCCAGTATAATCATCTTACTAATGATCTGCGACAAAGGATATAGTGTCCTGAGCTTGGTGAGCAAGTCCGATGAGGGGATCAGGAAGCCGTGCATGGTGATCATGATTTGTAGTAACTCGTTGCTCTGACACACGTTGCCGTCGTTATCTGAAAGGGAGAGAGGAAGATTTGTAACGCGACGTGAAAACAAACACCAAAATCTGCAGCATAACAGGGTTATTATTTTGGAACCCCAAGCATGATAACCAAAGCCAGAGCCGTCAAACTCCGGCCTCCTAGAAGTTTCTGAGCTGCAACTCCCATGATTCCAAGGCCATTCTGGGAATGTAGGCCATTACGATCTGGGGATGCTGGAGTTTGACAGCCCTGACCTAAGCCTTTTCTAAAAGAACGCAGTGGGATGATATACGAGGCTTCAATAAAGATCTATGGCAATGTTCCGGATGAATGGAAATTCCTAGTGATGAGGAACAGGTTTTGTTAATTCCCTCTTAACCTTGAGTTGTACCCCTGACCCATCCCCTTGTGCCCCATGACCTATATCCTCTCACCCTCTAGTGCCCCTGCCCTGTTCATCTCACTTTCTTTGTGCCCCTGCCCCATCCCTCCCACTCCCTTTGAGCCCCTGCCCCATCCCTCCCACTCCCTTTGAGCCCCCGCCCCATCCCTCCCACTCCCTTTGAGCACCCACCCCATCCCTCCCACTCCCTTTGAGCACCCACCCCTCCCTCCCACTCCCTTTGAGCCCCCGCCCCATCCCTCCCACTCCCTTTGAGCCTCCGCCCCATCCCTCTCACTCCTTTTGAGCCCCCGCCCCATCCCTCCCACTTCCTTTGTGACCCATGCCCCATCCCGCTCACTCCCTTTGAGCCCCCGCCCCATCCCGCTCACTCCCTTTGAGCCCCCGCCCCATCCCTCTCACTCCCTTTGAGCCCCCACCCCATCCCTTTCACTCCCTTTGAGCCCCCGCCCCATCCCTCTCACTCCCTTTGAGCCCCCACCCCATCCCTCCCACTTCCTTTGTGACCCATGCCCCATCCCTCCCACTCCCTTTGAGCCCCTGCCCCATCCCTCTCACTCCCTTTGAGCCCCCGCCCCATCCCTCACTCCCTTTGAGCCCCTGCCCCATCCCTCACTCCCTTTGAGCCCCCACCCCATCCCTCCACTCCTTTTGAGCCCCCGCCCCATCCCTCACTCCCTTTGAACCCCCACCCCCATCCCTCCCACTCCTTTTGTGACCCATGCCCCATCCCTCCCACTCCCTTTGAGCCCCTGCCCCATCCCTCTCACTCCCTTTGAGCCCCCGCCCCATCCCTCTCACTCCCTTTAAGCCCCACCCCATCCCTCTCACTCCTTTTGAGCCCCCATCCCATCCCTCTCACTCCCTTTGAGCTCCCGCCCCATCCCTCACTCCCTTTGTAACCCATGCTCCATCCCTCTTGCCTCCTTTTTGTTCCATGCTCCATTCCTCACCTCGTGACCCAGGCCTTATCCCCCTCACTCCTGTGACCCATGCCTCCTCCCTCTCACCCCCACAACCATGCCTCATCCCCTCACCCCCGCAACCATACCCCATCCCCTCACCCCCTGCTACCATGCCCCATCCATGCAGCCATGCTAACTCACTTTGAACCCCCACCCCATCCCCCCCACTCCCTTTGTGCCCTCATTTCATCCCTCTTACTCCCTTTGTGACCTGTGCTCCATCCCTCTCACCCCCTTTTTGTCCCATGCCTCATCCCTCTCACCCCTCGACCCATGCCTCATCCCTCTCACCCCTCGACCCATGCCTCATCCCTCTCACCCCTCGACCCATGCCTCATCCCTCTCACCCCTCGACCCATGCCTCATCCCTCTCACCCCTCGACTCATGCCTCATCCCTCTCAGCACTTTTTGCAACCCATGCCTCATCCCTTTTACTGCCTTTGCGACCATGCCCCATTCCTCTCACCCCCTTGGTGCCTCCGTCCGTCCCACTACAAAAATAATTTAAAAAATTTGAATTAAAAAAACAATAAAGTGGTCATTGTTAAAATACTCCAACGGTAACATGGGCTTTACTGCTAAAACACGTTTCGCCAATGATGGCTTCCTCAGTTAGCATAAGGGGTCCGTTGGAGCATTTTTAACAACTGACAAATCTCTGTTTGTTTGTGTTGAATATTTTAGGAGTTTGTATTCTCGCAGTCACTCGGGGGCAGCATGGTGGACATGGTTTCATCTTAAACCTTTGATATTTGGCCGTCACTGTATAGCATCGCTCGCTGCACACTTTGCATAAAAATATATTCAGATAAATATAATCATATGCGGAAAAAAATGAAAGGCTTAGGTTAATACTTCTGCAAAGTTCCGGCTGATAGCAGTCTGAAGGATACCCTAATCTGATCACAGCGCCGGCGTCTACAGAACATAGCGCCGGCGTCTGCACAGGTAGCACATTTCAGCTGTGTAATTGTGTATTTCCCAGGTGCTTGCTATTCGCAGCTACAATGCTAACATAAGCAGAGCGCTGCTGCTGCTGCAGCTGAACCGGGGAGTATTTTTATGCCCACGGCAGGAAGCCACTTGGTTCTTTCACACCCTTAATCAGGCTTCCTCTCCAACTTTCAGTCTCTTTGTTTTCACTTTGGCAGAAGTGGTTTGGGAGGCACGGATCATGCACAAAAAACAAAAAAATGGGTATAAAGTAACATAAACTAATATGATAAAACGGTAACCGATGATAGGAGTAATGAACATCGGAAAGCCCCATCTAACTGTACGAAAAGGGACAAGGCTCCTCAAACCAACTGTCAATGTGCTTCTAGTGGTCGTATAGGGATTTCTGTCTTTACACGTTGGGGTTATCAATGGGAAATGTGTCTAAGTGTATCTGTTCCACAAATCATCACAATCAGCAACAGATTCAGGTGAACAAGGCCACCATCGGGGGGGGGGATGATAGCCCATGATATGTTCAGGGCCCTGTGGTTCCAGGGGACCCCAGTCTTTGCCAAGCCCCATGCAGCTTGTCTATGTGACACACAGAGATGTAAGGACCCATCTAGGTCAACCCGAACTTGCCGGATGGGATCCGGGAAGCTTCCTGGTGGGCTGTGGAATCTGGGGTTCGTCACAGCACTGTGACTCCTTACGGAGGGAGCAATTAGTGCGGCCGGCTCCGGGTAGAGGTGCAGAGCAACTGCTAGGCCACCAGGGAATACTTTTTACCCCTTTGTGGACCACCAGGAATTTAGATCTCTGCAGAGGAGGAGAGAGGAAGCAAAATGTTTTATTTTTAATTAAAATATGACATGGGCCGGTGAGGGAAGGGGGGCCCCAAACTGGTGGATCAGTAAGGGGGCCCCCCAAGATTTTTTGTACCACAGTCAGGTGGTACAGAACAGAAAACAGGATATTCAATCTACAAATGGAAACTGCATCCCACCGCAGACCCATTTTCTTTATTGGTGTAATATCTCCGGCCTAACGCCAAGGAAGAGAAGGGAGGAGAAAGAAAGGGACAGCGATAAAAAGAGAGGGGGCAAGAAAGGACTAATAAGGGGGCCCCCCAAGATTTCTGATGGCAGACCTGCAGGTGAATGTTTTTTTTCACGACTCAAAATCCTATATTATTAACAAAACCTGAGAGTCATTGGATTGACTGGATGTTTAGTCAAGCATCCAGTCTCACTGCAGTTATTTGACACGTGCTGCTTAGGCGGAGGTCACACGGGTACACTAAGGGCTCTATTAACTACTTTGCGCAGAACGTCGTATTACAATGTCCGCGCAAAAAATCCGCGTTAACGTCTACCGCGGGTGAACCTGCGCGGACCCTTTGCGAGCGAAATGTACGTTGCGCGTCCTATACTTAACTTTGTGAGTACAAATGCGTTTGTGCGCTGGTATGCGGATGGTATTACAATCTATGCGCAAATTTTAACGGACGTTTGCGCGCATTATTTTAGGCTGGGGTCAGACCAGCGCACTTTTAACGTGCGTTCTAGCGCACTTAATTACGGCCGCACTAGCAGCAAATGACGGGCAATGACGGCCAATATACGATGTACGGTCGCACGAACGTCCGGCCGCGCAACGCAAGTGGAAAATGAACGCATTTTTTCGAGAACGCAGAACCTCTAGTACGGACGTACAGAGTGCGCTGCGCCCGCTAGCGGTGTGTGTGTGATTTGGAGACGTCAGACCCTGCTCGTGTCCGGCCAACATAACGTCCAGACGCAAAAAGTTTCCTGGTTTGGATACGTAAAAAATCACGCACGAAAATGCGCATCGTATGACCGTTGTCGTGTATTCCGTGAAAAAATACGTCAATGCGTTCGGACGCACTTTTTTACGTTCGCGGGGAAAAATGCTTTCGTTTGACCCTAGCCTTAACGTCTTTTAAAAGCTGGTGTTAACGGCAAATCTGAACGTTCTGGCCGAACCCAAATACACCAGCCCAAAAAAAAAATACAACAAAGTATAGTTACACATTCTACACATACCCAAACAATAAAATGGAGAAGTTGTGCGTGTTTTTATTATTGATGCAGCATATATACTCAGATTGATTTTGACAGGCGCGAAAACTGAACGGGAAACAATTGTGGTTCTTAATTCTGATTGGCTGAATCGCGTAAAAAAACAGTCTGCCCACCGATTTCTGCGCGCAACGTTAATGTGCGTTATTTTTTGACGGATTAAAAAATGCGCACGGATTGTAATACTACTGTTATTTTTCGCGCGTTAACGTTTAACGCTGCGCGCAAAAAAATTGTGCTGCGCAAGCGCTTTTGCACGATGAATTGAATAGAGCTCTAAGTGCGTTTGTTGTGACCCCCCTTCCTTCCCAGCGTCCGTCGTAGCTTTTCGATGGATCGGCTGGTAGGGCCGCGCGATGCAACGGACATGGATTTTACCTCCCCAATGAAGTGCCACGACGGACGTCAGACGGGTCTACAAACGGATGCCGCCCTAGGCAGATGCCTAGAGGCTTAATGGGCGTGCCTGCCCTGGGCATATTTGGGAACCACTATAAGTCTACAGGGTAATCCAGATGTGGACCCCTTGCTCGATGTGCCTAGAGTGGTGTCAGCTATACCCTCCTGACGAGGCCTAACAAGGCCGAAACGGTCGTCGGGGGTTTGCTGCATCTCTCGTTGGTCTCTCTTGGTATTCAGTACTGGCCGCTCTTTCTGGGTGTAGCGTCTGATTTGCAGATGGAGCAGTTGTCCCTGTAATGGCACAATTGAGCTAAAACCTTGTGAGACCTGAGCGGCCCCACCGTAGAGCAGGCCACTAGTGCCGTTGCTCGTTCTCCGGAACCTCACAAACCTCTCTTTTCTCACTATTTGGGAACCAGCACTTAACCCGTTGCAATGGGCATGAGCAGAGGAACAGCTGAGTAATCTGAAGGCTTTTCCTGGCATATGTACAAACGGGGCGCTCTATCGACGGGTGAGATCCGGTCTCCTGAGACATACTGGCTCCCCACTCACTGGCACAACTGAACGCAGTGATCTACCTGGTCACTGAATGTGTTAAACTGTTGCTGCGGTTTCCTTGGAAAGCTGTGATACATCTCTATCAGTATTATTATTACTGCACTGTTGACAGATGCAAAATGTAAATGTTACACTGTATGTTTGACACTCACAGACCACAGGGTATTTTTACCAACGAGATTGCATCTTGACCAGCAGATCTATAGATTGGTAAATTGATTCAGTAAAGCCCACTAAGGGGAGACATCATTTTAGCATTTTAGCACACTAATCTCTTACTTAGAGCATCACGTCATGGAACATAAAGCGGAGCGAAAGAGGCCGTTTCTCCATTTCAGTTCTTGTATTGTGGCAGGTTAGCGGCACATTTCCTGCTGTGTTTCCATTCAGGGAAAGTTGTTGTATTAATGCTAATGCGATTGCAATTTACCTCCATTTTTTTCCTCCAGAGTGGCAGACAATGGAAGGTTACTTTTGTTAATTTTCCTCCCACATTTCCCAACACAGAATCAGTTCCGGGGGGGGGGTGTTCCAGCTCTCCAGGTAACATGCAGAGCAGCCCCCGGTTTAGAAGAAAGAAAAAACAGACAATGCAATACTCAAGGACAGTTCTTAGCAGACTACTTTGTTGGGAAGAACAGTTCCTCGGGTAAGAAATACAACAATTATTGTTGCAAAATTATTATTTTTTTTTAAATGGTAATAAAAAAATAATAATAAAAAAAATCTTCACAGAAAATTGTAATATTATTTGGCGAGATTAACTGATGCACCTTAACATAAAAAGCTACAATAAAAATATAGCACTTTAAATCAAAAGCTAGAATGACTAACCTTGGCCCTAGGGTTGCCGTGTCGGCCATGTTTTCCTGGACGCATATAACTTATTCATGCTGATGGGCAGTGCATGAAAAATATGCCACGCCGCAGCATGTAGAATCCATACGCTACAGGTAAGAAGTCAAAGAGGAATCCCGGGTGACCTGCCTTGATTTCCTTCCTGTGTTATAAGAATTATTGTATAAGTTGCAGGGCAGCACTTTTCCCTTTGCTCCCCTTTGCATGAAATGGTATTGTGTGTCCAGGAAAACATGGCTGACCTAGCAGCCCTACTTGGTCCCCTAAATGCTTTTGAACTACTTTTGTCAATTTAATTTTATTGAAAAAGTAGTTAGGAAACGTGGTGCCACGCATCATGGGAATTGTAGTGCAAACACATGAGACTCAGAATGTGCAGAAACCTGGAAAGCATACTTGTGCATACTTGGAAGCAGGGAGGGCCGAATAGCAATAACACAACACTGCCTCCCACCACCATTTTTTGCCGATTAAGTGCAGGGAGAGATACGTTGTCCACATACACAGCCAGGGTCGGAATAAGATCTTTATGGGTCTGGAGCTGAAGATTTTAGTAGACTTATTTATGGTAGTGCCTGAAATGAAAACATATTTTTATATAATTAGATATATATAATCAGGTAGTGTTGACAGCTGTGTTGATATATAGGTTGGTGGATACACGGCCGTGTAGATATATAGGTTGGCAGATACACACTCATGTAGATATATAGGTTGGCAGATACACGGTCATGTAGCTATATAGGTTGGCAGATATACGGCCATGTAGATATATAGGTTGGCAGATATATGGCTGTGTTGATATATAGGTTGGCAGATACACGGCAGTGTAGATATATAGGTTGGCAGATATACAGCCGTGTTGATATATAGGTTGGCAGATACACGGCAGTGTAGATATATAGGTTGGCAGATATACAGCCGTGTAGATATATAGGTTGGCAGATATACAGCCATGTAGATATATAGGTTGGCAGATACACGGCCGTGTAGATATATAGGTTGGCAGATACACAGCTGTGTTGATATATAGGTTGGCAGATAAACAGCCATGTAGATATATAGGTTGGCAGATACACAGCCGTAATGTTATATAGGTTGGCAGATATACAGTTGTGCAGATATCTAGGTTGGCAGATATATAGCACACAGACCACAGCCGCCCCTTTTGCAACCGCTCCAAGCATAATCATCATGATTTTTGTCTGTCTGTCTATATATGTCTACATGTGTCTACATCTACATGTGTCTTGTGCTCAATCCCTCCTTAACCCGAACAAGCCGCTTTTTCATAGAAACTTTGCATTAACCTCTTAATGCTCAAAGAGAAGGGAAGTCATTCATGCCACGTTTCCCCAGAGGTTTCCCCCACAGGGTTTTTTTCCTCTACAGCCTGTTAAAGGATGACTCGGTGGGGGTCCAGAGGTCGCCCATATTATGACTATTTCAAGGTCAAATCCAAAATAATATATTTATGCTTTGCTATAGCACATAAGTCACCGATCGATTCTTTATATGCAACTAAAGGACTTTCATTGCCTTAAATTTACTTAATCTAGCTTTATTTTAAATATATATGTTTTGTTGCTTTTTTAAAAACAGAGAAGGGAATCTGAGAAGATTGGAGATGGTTTAGAGGTACAATGCATTTTTTTTCTCATTTGTGGTGAGATGGGGTGCTCAGGGTATAAGCTTATACACACACACAATACAGAGAGTATTACAGTCCTACTTAAGGAAAATATTTCAGTGTTAAACAGAATGCCAGAGGGATGTCGATACAATAACAAGATAGATCAGAGGATCAGAATGATTTTCAGCACTTGCTGATTGTTGAACATAAGCAGCATCAGTGTCACTCAGATCATGGCCAGGAGAAGCAGCGGATTGGGTCGCTGGTCGCCGCGGGATGAGAGGTGAGTAATGGATTTATTAAGGGGGCTTTAGCTGGTCCTAAATGATTCTGCAAAAGAGGAATCATTTGGCAACAGCTTTTAGGACTCGGTAAAAATCCGATTAGCCCATCGGCGCAGTAATTAACGCTAGGACTTTGTAATACCTTACTTATCCTAACTCTAATTACTGTTTGCACTTCCCATGTTAAGTATGGGGTGCGCAAAGTAAGGTAAGCTCGCACAACCTAGCGCAGTCACCAACGGATTTTTAACCTGTCTAGTATTAGGGCTGTAATACAGGGGGCATACGTTAAAGTCACTTATCCTGATGTTAATGCTTACATATCCGAAAGCTACAGTGGGCTATATTATAATCTTCACGCAAAAAACCTTGCGCAAAGCTAAAGTTAAACTTTTGTGAGCACAAATCACGGTTGGAATTACAATCCTCACGTGTCTTTTCATCCGTCAATCAAACAGGACACGCCCAAATGCTCGAGCAGTACCGTCGAGCGCAAAAATAAGTGTGCGCACTGTTTTTTTGTCGCGATTCAGCCAATCGGAATTAAGAATCACAATAATCTCACGTTAAGAAATTGCACCTGCCACAGTCAATCTGAGCATATATGCTGTAGTAATAATACATGCACACACAACTTCTCAATGTTATTGTTTTGGTATGAGTTGAATGGGCAACTATACTTTGCTGCATTATTTTTTATGGGCTGGTGTATTTGGGTTTGGCCAGGTTGTTTAGATTTGCCATTAACACCAGCTTTTCATAATCGCAAAGATTTTTCCTTTTAACGCCCATGCGGTAATTTGCGCTAATAGATTGTGATACCACGTTAATCGCAGCGCACGCTTGCGCTCATAATGTTAAGTATAGGACGTGTGGAGAACAGTAAGCTTGCGCATGGTTCGCGCAAGTTCACACACGGTAGACGATTGCGCGCAGTTGTAGTGTTAATAATGTAATACGGAATTAAGCGCAATTGTTTTTAACGCGCGCGTTAACCATGCCGGCGCTGCCGTTAACAACAAGATTGTAATATGGCCCTTAGTGTTCAGTATGTAACCGAGCCCTAGGGTGGTTAAATAACAAGTGTTACAACAAGCTTATATAACAAGAGTGCTGCCTAAACAGAACCAACAAGTGCAAAAAACCTACAGATAAATTACCCTCCTAACAGAAAAAACTGTGGAAATGATCCATCGGCCAATAAGATAAATGTTAAAACAATGGTGAAAAACAAAAAGTGCACATGCAAGTGTTCCATTGAACTGAGACCATATAGAAAACAATTCTTATATTGCCAATCGTCAGGCCTCCTTCACAACGTTGATGGTCTCAAAATTACAAAAGCACAAGTAAAAACAACCACTGGTTCCCGGCTCTGCTTTAAACGCGTCTGGTCATATATAAGGTGACACTTTGCTTCTTTTTTACTGCAACCTCTCTATCGCTGATGACCACAAAGAAAGAAGAACGGAGACAGTGCTCCTACTGTAACAGATCTTCATATACAATGATGATTTATAAATGTAACAGAAAACCACTCACCTATCCTGGAGCCACAGGAATAGATAACAACGCTGATACTTTTTATGGTCATTATCTAACCCTTTGATGGAGGTTCCGATTGATGTAATGACTTTCTGGGATCGGGGAATACTTATGGTTGTCCCTTTATATGTGAGTAAATCCCAGGGACTGCTTACAAATATATATATAACCAGAAGACATAAAAAATGATATAAGAAATAACACCTCAAAATTTGGCTCAAACAATGTGAATCCATGTACTCTGATGACAACTGCGCAGGCCTGTGGGGGCAGTGACATGGTGTGGGGAATAATTTCCTGGCATATGTTCATTGATGCCCCTGGATTCACACCTGGATGCCAGCACGTGACGTACATAAACATTGTTGCTGACCTACTGGATCCATTCATGGTGACAGTTTCTCCTATATGTATTTATATTATAACTTTATTATTATTAGTCATACCTTAGAGGCCTAGACTGTTTATTTTTCGTTGTACATTAGACCGCATACCGACATATTTATATTATTAGTACTAGTTGTGACGTAATATTAGTCTTATCTTAGATCGCTGACATATTTATTTTGTTATCATTAGTGCCTTCGAATATCTATATTATTAGTTGTTCCATAGACTACTGACATTATTAGAATTACCCTCTTATTGTATTATTAGTCATAGCCTTGATTGCTGGCTTATTTATATTAATATTATGTAGTCGTACCCTACGTCTCAGACTTATTAATATTATTAGTCATAACCTAGACCGCTGACTCCTATATATTATTATTAGTCATACTCTAGACTGCTAACATATTAATATTATTGGTCGTACCTCAGTAATATTAGAAGTTATTGGTTAAGGATATGACTGATAATTACAATAATAATAATGTAAATAAACAGTATAGGGTAAGAGTAACAGTTACAGACTCGTAGTAATAATTGTCATTGTTTTTTGCCGACTTCACGCAGTCCACTGTTTATTGGATAAACCCCATGCCTGGCATTCTGGGAGGTTTTAAATATTTAATCTTCATTATAAAGAGGTCTCCCCCCCCCACAGAGTTCCGCAGCAATAAAACTCACAATAATGTGCAGTGTGTATGAGCGAATCACAGAGCTTCACAGCAATAAAACTCACAGTAATGTGTGGAGTGTATGAGCGAATCACAGAGCTCCACAGCAATAAAATTCACAGTTATGTGTGGTGTGTATGAGCATATCACAGAGCTCCACAGCAATAAAACTCACAGTAATGTGTGGTGTGTATGAGCGTATCACAGAGCTCCACAGCAATAAAATTCACAGTAATGTGTGGTGTGTATGAGCGTATCACAGAGCTCCACAGCAATAAAACTCACAGTAATGTGTGGTGTGTATGAGCATATAACAGATCTCCACAGCAACAAAACTCACAGTACTGTGTGGTGTGTATGAGTGTATCACAAAGCTCCACAGCAATAAAACTCACAGTAATGTGTGGTGTGTATGAGCATATCACAGAGCTCCACAGCAATAAAACTCACAGTAATGTGTGGTGTGTATGAGCATATAACAGATCTCCACAGCAACAAAACTCACAGTACTGTGTGGTGTGTATGAGTGTATCACAAAGCTCCACAGCTATAAAACTCACAGTACTGTGTTGTGTGTATGAGCGTATCGCAGAGTTCTACAGCAATAAAGCTCACAGTAATGTGCGGTGTGTATGAATGTATCACAAAGCTCCACAGCAATAAAACTCACAGCAATGTGTGTGGTGTGTATGAGCGTATCGCAGAGTTAGGCTGGGGTCAGACTGAGGCAGTGCGAACGCGCATGCAGGCGCACTTAATCACGGCCGTAGTAGCAGCAAATGCCGGGCAATGACGGCCAATATACGAAGTACGGTCGCACAAAAGTCCGGCTGCGCAACGCAAGTGGCAAACGAACGCATTTTGTCGAGAACGTAAAACCGCTAGTACGGTTGTACAGAGTGCGCTGCGTCCGCTAGCGGCGTATGTGCGTGAATTGGAGATGTCAGACACTGCTAATGTCCGGCCAACATAACGTCCAGATGCACAAAGTGTTTTATTGATGATCCGTACAAAATCACGAACGCAAATGCGCATAGTATGACCGCTATCGCGTACTCCGTGAAAAAATGCATCCATTCGTTCGAACGCACTTTTTCACAGACAACGTGAAAATGCGTTCGTCTGACCCTAGCCTTATACAGCAATAAAACTCACAGTTGTGTGCGGTGTGTATAAGCGTATCACAGAGAACCACAGCAATAAAACTCACAGTAATGTGCGGTGTGTATGAGAATGTTATAGAGTTCCACAGCAATAAAACTCACAGTAATGTGCGGTGTGTATGAGCATATCAGAGCTCCACAGCAATAAAACTCACAGTAATGTGCGGTGTGTATGAGGGTATCACAGAGATCCACAGCAATGAAACTCACAGCAATGCGCGGGGTGTATGAGCAGATCACAGAGATCCACAGCAATAAAACTCACAGTAATGTGCAGTGTGTATGAGCATATCACAGAGCCCCACAGCAATAAAACTCACAGTAATGTGCAGTGTGTATGAGCATATTACAGAGCTTCACAGCAATAAAACTCACAGTAATGTGCGCTGTTAAACGTCTAACTAGAAATAGGAACCTGAATACACCTTTAGAAAAAACATAACAGACAGAAGGGCAATTACAATATACCAAAAAGATACAGAAAGACAATAAGAGTGAACCGTGGCTGCCAAAATGGCAGCATCAGAAGCAAAACCCCTGGTGCAACGAAACAGCTGCAAAAAGGACCCAAGCTTGATTAGCATGTATGGTATTGGATGATAATGCGCCCAGCATCTCATTTCACACCATCAGGGTTATTCAGAGAGCGTGAAAAGCAGGAGAATGACTGGAGAATGAAAAATTCTAGGTCAAAATAGCCGATTTGGAAAGTGAGATTTTTCATTCTCCAGTCATTCTCCTGCTTTTCACTCTCTCTGAATAACCCTGCATAAGAAGATGCTGACAGACATGTATTGTTCCACAAGTGTTCAATCAACAGGCACCTCGAGTTTGGTCATAAAATATAGAGAATAATCCTTTATTCAATATTACGTCTGTCTTAATGTATGTGTGTGCCATGGATATAAATGAAAGATCTGGTAAATCTGAAGAAAGATAGTAGAATTCCGGTGGGAAATCGTTGCCCTGCATTTACCACAATTAAAACCCTCTTTAAAAGCATTCTCTTTTCTTTCCCATGGGCCACAGATGGCTATTAAAAAGATACACTACCAGCAAAAAATACAACGTCCTTATTGTGTTAATTTGATGTTGCTGATATATTACATGTGTTTGTTTTTCTCTTGTATGTTTAGTTAAGAAAATATTTTACGCTATATGTGTCACTGGGCGCATCCATTGTGTGATATAAGATTGCCATAAGATTTTGGTAAATGTTGCACCATGGGAAAAATCCACAAAATGGAAACAGGAGATAAAAATCCTAACTTTATTTTTCCTTTTTACATGCAATTACTTGTAACATAGAAAAAAAAAAAGCATGTGCTTTACAATGTGCTTTATAAGGTGTTTTATAAAGGCTTTTATAATGTGCTTTATAACATGCTTTATAACGTGTTTCATAACGTGCTTTATAATGTGCTTATAACATGCTTTATAATGTGTTTCATTACGTGCTTTATAATGTGTTTCATTACGTGCTTTATAAAGTGATTTACAACGTGATTTACAAGGTGTTTATAAAGGCTTATATAATGTGCTTTATAATGTGTTTCATAACATGCTTTATAATGTGTTTTACATGTTTTATAAAGTGTTTTATAATGTGCTATAACATGCATTATAATGTGCCTTATAATGTGTTTCATTATGTGTTCGATAATATGCTTTTATACGTGTTTCATAATGTGTTTTATAATGTGCTTTATAACGTGCTGCATAACGTGTTTTACAATGTGCTTTATAAGGTGTTTTATAAAGGCTTATATAATGTGTTTCATAACATGCTTTGTAATGTGTTTCAGAACAGGTTTCATAATGTGCTTTATAACGTTTTTTAAAATGTGTTTTATAATGTGCTTATAACATGATTTATAATATGTTTCATAACGTGCTTTATAAAGTGTTTCATAAAGGCTTATATAATGTGCTTTATAATGTGTTTCATAACGTGCTTTATAATGTGTTTTACATGTTTTATAAACAGGGTTATCCAAAGAGATTCGAATTGCTTGAGAAAGGTAACCGAACGCTGAAATCAGCGTTCGGTTACTTTTCCTGGCCATTCGGCTATCCAGAGAGCAGGCAATTCCCAAATCCTGTCGAATTGCCTGCACATACGGTGCCTGTTCGGTGCCTGTTCGAGGGCAGTGAAATCCCCATAGAGAAGCAATGCTTCGGCTATTCAGAGAACACAAACCAGCAGTGAAAGGTTCCCCTAATGCCCTGCCATTCGGTGGTTTAATTCGGCAAATTTATTCAGGAGAATCCCATAGACTTCAATGTTAAAAATATTCCTGTTTTAATTCAATATCTAATAAACCGTTCATTATAAAATTCTGCAGCAAAAAGTCTCTTTATTTATAGATTTTTTAGGATACTTTAAGCATTTTTCTGAATTTTTAAAAAAAAAATTAAAAGTCCGATTTTTTTTGGATTTTTTTTCAGTTTGCTTATTTTTTTTGTAACAGCCCTCTTTATTATCATTCCCTGGACCTCCTGTGAAAATTTCAGACATTTTCGCTCAGTAGTTTCTTTGCAAACAGCGTTTCATTTTCCCAGATTCATACAAATGGTTTTTCTAATTTATTCACTGCCTCCTCTACGTCACAGCTGCTTCGGCTCTGTGTGATTCGGCTCCTGTTCGGCTCCTGTTCGGGTTTTTCAAAGGTTAATCCAGATGTTTTTGCTTGTTTTCAGCGTGCATTCGGTTAGTTTTCGTCGGGTTTGCGGCAGCTTTTCCCTGCAATTCGGGGACCTTGTGGTGTTTGCTGAATACACCGCAGGGTCACCGAAATGCAATCGGCAAAAGGAACCGAATTGAAGAGAACGAAAAGTCACCGAACGTGCGGTGACTTTTCGAATCTCTTTGGATAACCCTGATAGTGTTTTATAATGTGCTATAACATGCATTATAATGTGCCTTATAATGTGTTTCATTGTGTGTTCGATAATATGCTTTTATACGTGTTTCATAATGTGTTTTATAATGTGCTTTATAACGTGCTGCATAACGTGTTTTACAATGTGCTTTATAAGGTGTTTTATAAAGGCTTATATAATGTGTTTCATAACATGCTTTGTAATGTGTTTCATAACAGGTTTCATAATGTGCTTTATAACGTTTTTTAAAATGTGTTTTATAATGTGCTTATAACATGATTTATAATATGTTTCATAACGTGCTTTATAAAGTGTTTCATAAAGGCTTATATAATGTGCTTTATAATTTGTTTCACAACACGCTTTATTATGTGTTTATAACGTGCTTTATATTGTGTTTCATTATGTGTTTTATAATGTGCTTTTATACGTGTTTTATAACATGCTTTATAATGTATTTTATAATGTGCTTTATAACGTGCTTCATAACGTGTTTTATAATGTGCTTTATAACTTTTTAGAATGTGTTTTATAACGTGTTTACAATGTGTTTTATAATGTGTTTTATAATGTGTGTTTATAACGTGTTTTATAACGTGCTTTATAATGCGCTTTATAATGTGTTTTTGTAACGCACAAGTAATCTAGTTACAGCTTATATTAGTGGTAGTGTCCATTTAACCTTCGCTCCTCTGCCATAGGTTTACCTTTATTACAATATTGAATATCTTCTCAGAATGGGTCGTGTTTGGGCCTTACACACCTTACAGAGAAGCTTATGTAAAAAACAAACGCATGGGGTGACACCTTTATAAATATCTTAACCTTATAGCGCCAATTGGTCACTCACAAGATTGGATTTGATTGCAGGCACATCACAACACATGAACCATATGAAAGTCTTCTCATATGTTCCTTGCAACACATGAGCAGAACTGTATTCCACATAAGACCATATACTGTATATATTCCATATAAGTCCCCGCTGACACGGACCAGGAATGAACAATTAAGAGTTTTATTAATTAAAAATAATTAAGAGTAACTCACCAAAAGTTTGGATACACATCTGTATGAGCTCGTCCAAGCTGGCTCCTTTGGAAAGCTGTCCCAGAGGCATCATCACCCGTAAGGGAGCGACGGCGGGCAGTTTGGAGTGCGTCGTACAGTGGATGATCTGCTTCAGCTCCAGGGCGAGTTTGGGGATCGTGGTACCGCCATAAGTAGATCTACTGGGGAGGGAAGATAAAAGGCTGGACTGAGCGTCACTTACAGCAATATCGATAGGACGAGGTGCAACCACGAAATAATTTACACCCCAGGAGAGCAGAGGGGACGGGAGAAACCTCCCGATTCTTATTTATTTCTTCTAACGTCCATGATAATTTAATGTATGTGTACTTTTTCTGATCTATGCAAACCCATTTATACAGGGGACAGGTCCTGAGAAATGAGTTGTAGGAACTCACCATCAAGATATCTGTCCCCAATTAGCACTATCATCTCACGCTTAGCACAAACACACACTCAAATCTGCTATATTTCTATATATATGTGGGTTTTAGCAAAAATATATTATAAATCTAATGTTTACTGTAACAGGGAAAAATATAACCGACAACCTGAACGTTAGAATGTGAGGGACCAATGGGAACTCTGTTCATTCTGCAAAAAATGTGGGGAGACTGCCTTCCTGAACGTTTCCTCTCGATTTCACCCCTGTATTGTAATTAAAATATAATGTATACATTGTTTCCTGATAAAGATCTAGACGATCAAATAAACATCAGTCGAATGAGAAGAATTAGGTCAGGGTGAAAATGAGAAAGCCGCCTCTGTTAAAGGGACACTCTACTCATCCTGACCACTTTATTGTATTATAGTGGTCAGGACGTGACGAGTGGCCCCACCAGGTCTGGTGCAAGTGTAAGTTTCCTCCACCCCTCCCAGTATCACCAGCAGCCGGGCTTTTGAATTTGCCGGCTGCGGGTCACCAGATGGGTCACACACACAGAGAGCGGCTGACTTCACCCTCTGAGACCGATCGCCGTAGCGAGCGCTCTCAGAGAGGCAGCCGATGGATCAGATCTGCGCATGCGCGTGCAGCTCAACTATGAACAGGGTTTGCAGAGAATTCAGAGTAACAAACATGGTATAAAAGCCGAATGTTATGTCATTACACCACAAGAAAGAGATTAATTAAGCCGCAGCGTGATGGCGGAGACGATGAATAACCTTGACTCTGTCAGAAAGAGAACACTGTGTCAATATTACAACATTTGTTATACTTCTATTTAAAATCACTTAGGCTGTTCATAACATTTAAATATCTTAGCTTGAAAGTGTGTATACTGTTTTAACACCTTCACCACCAAGCAAAAATAGCATAACATTAATTTCAAACACAGGATGCGAAGCTAACAATTAAATCTAGAAAATAATATCAAATTTTAACAGAAATTGTTGTTCGGAACAGGGGCGTACCTAGAACATTTGGCCCCTGGGGCAGATTCTATATTTGGCACCCCGCCCCAACTTTAAAATGTAAAAAAATACCCGCACTTTATTTTTAATGTTTTCAAAAATATTTATTGCACAAATTGTTTGTCAACTCACAGTAATGTGCAGTGTAGGAGCGTATCACAGAGCTCCACAGCAATAAAACTCACAGTAATGTGCAGTGTGTATGAGCGTATCACAGAGCTCCACAGCAATAAAACTCACAGTAATGTGCAGTGTGTATGAGCGTATCACAGAGCTCCACAGCAATAAAACTCACAGTAATGTGTGCTGTGTATGAGCGTATCACAGAGCTCCACAGCAATAAAACTCACAGTAATGTGCGGTGTGTATGAGCGTATCACAGAGCTCCACAGCCATAAAACTCACAGTAATGTGCAGTGTGTTTGAGCGTATCACAGAGCTCCACAGCAATAAAACTCACAGTAATGTGCGGTGTGTATGAGCGTATCACAGAGCTCCACAGCAATAAAACTCACAGTAATGTGTGCTGTGTATGAGCGTATCACAGAGCTCCACAGCAATAAAACTCACAGTAATGCGGGGTGTTTATCACGAAGCTCCACAGCAATAAAACTCACAGTAATGCGGGGTGTGTATGAGCTTATCACGAAGCTCCAAAGCGATAAACCTCTGATGGTATAGGCAGTGAATATGAGCGCGCGCAGGATCCAAAGCAATAAAACTCTCATAGGAAAGGCAGTTAAAAAGAGCGCACACAGCAATTTTTATTATTTTTTTATATATTTCCCATGCCGTCCATGAGGGTTTTGGCCTGGGCAGTGTGAGACTGTCTCCCGGCGCTGTGAGCATTCCCTGGGTCTCCTGAGCCCTTGAATCTCCCGAGCGCTGTAGGGCCAGGCTCTGTCTCAGCCACACTCACGTCATCAGGTGTGGCTGACATTGAGAGCCACGCGGGCGCGTTACAAATGACGCGTCTGCCGCGAGAAGCTGCCTGGCAGCTCAGACTCTGCCTCCCTCGCAATGTTCGGTAGTGGATCACTAGGATCCACTTCTGAGCCGCCGAGTCACTTGGTCCCTACATCCGCTGGACCGCCTGCAAACCGAACGGGATCGGAATGCAGTGCGAGACGGCGGTAGCAGGCCTCTTCCAACCTGCGGGCCCCCCAGGGTCAGTCCGCCCGAGTGGAAGTGGCACCCCTTAATCAGTGGTACCTGGGACGAACTGCCCCCCTCAGTACGCCACTGGTTCAGAGATAGTTAAACCTTTCTAATATTGTAAATTTTTATTTTTTAAACATATCTATCATATACAGAATCTTTGCTGAGATGAAAGGTTCTAAACTGTAGATGGTATCACACGGGGTCTGCATTATCAGCATACAGGCATAAATGGCCTTTGTGCCAGTAAATGTCCTGCAGACAGATAATAAAATGATGAGATCTGCTTATGGGGATTTGTAGTGATCCTAATGTGATTATTAGCAATGCAATATCTGTATGTGCTGCATAATGCCTGTGTATGGCAATTACAGCAACACCTTGTATCTGTATGTGCTGCATAATGCCCGTGTATGGCAATTACAGCAACACCTTGTATCTGTATGTGGTGCATAATGCCCGTGTATGTCAATTACAGCAACACCTTGTATCTGTATGTGCTGCATAATGCCTGTGTATGGCAATTACAGCAACACCTTGTATCTGTATGTGCTGCATAATGCCCGTGTATGTCAATTACAGCAACACCTTGTATCTGTATGTGCTGCATAATGCCCGTGTATGTCAATTACAGCAACACCTTGTATCTGTATGTGCTGCATAATGCCTGTGTGTGACAATTACAGCAACACCTTGTATCTGTATGTGCTGCATAATGCCTGTGTATAGCAATTACAGCAACACCTTGTGTCTGTATGTGCTGCATAATGCCTGTGTATGGCAATTACAGCAACACTGTGTATCTGAATGTGCTGCATAATGCCTGTGTATGGCAATTACAACAACACCTTGTATCTGTATGTGCTGCATAATGCCTGTGTATGGAAATTACAGCAACACCTTGTATCTATTCTGTACAGGGATTTACACTCATTATATCCCCTGAATCTTATCCCTGTACAACAGCGTCTGACCCCTCAGCTCTCCCTGTATTCTGCCAAATCCCTGGTTATTGTAATGCAGCAGCAAAGTTTCTGAACATTTGGTTACAGTGATGTTATGGGCTGCTGTTTACAGCTTGTTTTACAGCATACAGAGTGACAGGAGTGAATTGTCACAGTGAATTTTGTTTCTGCGCAGGGGGCGCACTAATCCTGCCTTAAAAATATATGCAAATATTGTTTGTTAAGCTAGTGAAGGCTTTTCTATGTGTTACAATGCATAATCGAGTTAACTCAACTTTGGCAGTGAAAGGTTAAAAGTATCATTCACTTTTAAAGCTTCCCAATCAGTGACAGAGTTCACAGAAGGTCACAAGCTTACTCATTATGCCCCGATAATGTAAGAGGTATAGACTTGCTATTCCTGTCTTTTCTGACTGTGAAGTCAGAAGTTGTTCCATTCAGTCCATATCATGAACAGAATGTCTAGCCTAGTTAAATGACACATCCAGCATGCACATCTGATGGTTTATAGGGAGATATTCAAGTTTCCCTAGGTAAAAAAAATGCATACTGATTGGCTAAGATGCTTGTTTGGGCAAAGCGCTGCAGAATTCACATAGAATGATTTATAGAGAATTCAGGAGCTTCATAACAGTTTGATATTATTTTTTTAAGCAGATTGTACAACAAATGCTTATACCAGCTATTGAATATGGAGATGTAGTGTATGCAGCTGCCCTGCAAACACACCTTCATAAACTTACTACATTGTATAACTCATGCTGCCGCTTTGTGCTACAATGTAATGTCATGTAGACTCACCATTGTGTCATGTTAAAAGAGCTAAACTGGCCGTCGCTGGAATCTAGACGCACCCTTCACCTTTCCAACCTGGTGTTTAAGAGGTTTTCTGGGAAGCTACCACCCTACCTGAATAGACTGCTTCCCCCAGCAGTTCCTTCATCCTATAACCTCCGATCCAGGACCAGCACCTTACTTGAGATACCACAATACAAAAAGAAAGTGTCTCCATCCTCATTTTCGCCATCAAATGTTTCCCAGTCTAAAGTCCCTTAAAATATCTCTATTAACATACCTTAATACAGAATGCACCTGTAAACATGTAACATAGTGACTATATACAGAATGTATCTGTAAACATGTAACATAGTGACTATATACAGAATGCACCTGTAAACGTGTAACACAGTGACTATATACAGAATGCACCTGTAAACATGTAACAGTGACTATTTACAAAATGCACCTGTAAACATGTAACACAGTGACTATATACAGAATGCGCCTGTAAACATGTAAAATAGTGACTATATACAGAATGCACCTTTAAACATGTAACATAGTGACTATATACAGAATGCACCTGTAAACATGTAACACAGTGACTATATACAGAATGCTCCTGTAAACATGTAACACAGTGACTATATACAGAATGCACCTGCAAACATGTAACATAGTGACTATATACAGAATGCACCTGTAAACATGTAACACAGTGACTATATGCAGAATGCACCTGTAAACACGTAACACAGTGATTATATACAGAATGCGCCTGTAAACATGTAACACAGTGACTATATACAGAATGCACCTGTAAACATGTAACACAGTGACTATATACAGAATGCACCTGTAAACATGTAACACAGTGACTATATACAGAATGCACCTGTAAACATGTAACACAGTGACTATATACAGAATGCACCTGTAAACATGTAACACAGTGACTATATACAGAATGCACCTGTAAACATGTAACACAGTGATTATATACAGAATGCGCCTGTAAACATGTAACACAGTGACTATATACAGAATGCGCCTGTAAACATGTAACACAGTGATTATATACAGAATGCGCCTGTAAACATGTAACACAGTGACTATATACAGAATGCACCTGTAAACATGTAACACAGTGACTATATACAGAATGCACCTTTAAACATGTAACAGTGACTATACACAGAATGCACCTGTAAACATGTAACACAGTGACTATATACAGAATGCACCTGTAAACATGTAACACAGTGATTATATACAGAATGCGCCTGTAAACATGTAACACAGTGACTATATACAGAATGCGCCTTTAAACATGTAACAGTGACTATATACAGAATGCACCTGCAAACATGTAACATAGTGACTATATACAGAATGCACCTGTAAACATGTAACATAGTGACTATATACAGAATGCACCTGTAAACATGTAACAGTGACTATATACAGAATACATCTGTAAACATGTAACACAGTGACTATATTCAAAATGCACCTGTAAACATGTAACATAGTTACTATATACAGAATGCACCTGTAAACATGTAACAGTGACTAAATACAGAATGCACCTGTAAACATGTAACATAGTTACTATATACAGAATGCACCTGTAAACATGTAACACAGTGACTATATACAGAATACACCTGTAAACATGTAACATAGTGACTATATACAGAATGCACCTGTAAACATGCAACATAGTGACTATATACAGAATACACCTGTAAACATGTAACATAGTGACTATATACAGAATGCACCTGTAAACATGTAACACAGTGACTATATACAGAATGCACCTGTAAACATGTAACACAGTGACTATATACAGAATACACCTGTAAACATGTAACATAGTGACTATATACAGAATGCACCTGTAAACATGTAACACAGTGACTATATACAGATTGCACCTGTAAACATGTAACACAGTGACTATATACAGAATGCACCTGTAAACATGTAACACAGTGACTATATACAGAATGCACCTGTAAACATGTAACACAGTGACTATATACAGAATGCACCTGTAAACATGTAACAGTGACTATATACAGAATGCGCCTGTAAACATGTAACAGTGACTATATACAGAATGCGCCTGCAAACATGTAACAGTGACTATATACAGAATGCACCTGTAAACATGTAACACAGTGACTATATACAGAATGCACCTGTAAACATGTAACACAGTGACTATATACAGAATGCACCTGTAAACATGTAACAGTGACTATATACAGAATGCGCCTGTAAACATGTAACAGTGACTATATACAGAATGCGCCTGTAAACATGTAACAAGTGACTATATACAGAATGCGCCTGTAAACATGTAACAGTGACTATATACAGAATGCGCCTGTAAACATGTAACAGTGACTATATACAGAATGTGCCTGTAAACATGTAACATAGTGACTATATACAGAATGCGCCTGTAAACATGTAACAAGTGACTATATACAGAATGCACCTGTAAACATGTAACAGTGACTATATACAGAATGCGCCTGTAAACATGTAACAAGTGACTATATACAGAATGCACCTGTAAACATGTAACACAGTGATTATATTTCATACATATTTATTTTCTGCGTTAATCTGTATACTTGCATTTTATTACTTTGTATTTCTGTAACGACTGTAACAATTCAATGTTCTTGAACCCAGGAAATACTGAAAACGAGAGAAATCTCAATGTATCCTTCCTGTTAAAATACTTTATAAATAAATACATTTTTCTTCTCTATAGCATGCATTAAATCAGATGCAGCTTCCAAACGGACATGTCCCTCCAACACAATTTTGCTACAGCACTGGGCGAGTATATTGAACCAAAGCCACGAGTGCCCACGCACCTCAGTTAGAGAATTCACATCGTACATACTGGATATGTTCCTTCCAAATAGCTCGACATCACAGGTTCTCGATTCATTTTTAGAACTTGTGAGGAACTGAGACTGCAAAACATCCCAGATCTGCTTTCTTTATCTACAGCGCTTTCATTATTATTATTATTCACTTAATATTGTTGTAATAACAAAAGAGTGTGGCCTTAACCACTTCCCTTCTGGAAGATGAAAAGAAAAAAATATAGGGCAGTATTACAAAGCTGGTGCTAACTTAACCAGAGCTGATGTAAACTTACCAGAGCCATTATATTCTATGGGACTGTTAAGTTTACATCAGCTCTGGTTAAGTTAGCACCAGCTTTTAATACTGCCCTATATTTTTTATTGGTGGGATTTTAACCATACAGAATACTCCGATGTATTTATTTTTTAAGATCCTGATGGCAAGATTGTGTCCTTCACAAAGAATTCCTAGGTGATGCAAAATGGGTAGATTGTAACACTATAAACACCTGCCATCGTAGCAACCTCTATGCTAGACTCCAACAGGGTTATTCAGAGAGCGGTGAAAAGCAGGAGAATGACTGGAGAATGGAAAATTCTAGGTCAAAATAGCCGATTTGGAAAGTGAGATGAATGGGAGAATTTTTCTGGTTTGGCTATTTCAACCTAGAAGTTTCCATTCTCCAGTCATTCTCCTGCTTTTCGCCACTCTCTGAATAACCCTGCAACTCACGTGTAAACTTCCCAGAGCCATTAAAGTCTATGGAGATGGTAAGTTTACACCTGCCCTTGTACCCTTTACACCTACTCAGAATCTAGCTTGGTGTCATACGCTGCTAGCCAGAATAAAGAGTTACTTGCCACCAATGATTCCACCCATTAGTTTAATTACCAAACCCACAAGGTCATGCCTCCCATCTCATGCTGTTATTGGTCACCGTTTCCTCTACCTAGTTCTGTCCTTGCTCTCATAAACCCAGGACGGTTTTCCCACTAGGCAAGCTAGGCAACCGCCTAGGGCGCACTGCCACCTAGGGGGCACAGCTGGCCCCAACCCATGTTCCATTATTATACCCGTTCCTCATTATGCAGCTCATGTAGCCAGCAGTGGTGGCTCGCAAAGCTGACATTGTCGGCTCGCGGACCCCTGCTAGCGGCGCAGAAAGTGGACGCCTTATGGTGATGCGCAGGTGCCACCAGATGACGTCTGGGCATCACCAAGGTGGATTAAAGAAAAAAAAGAGGCAGAAGAAAAAGAGAAAGGCACAGAAGAAATTTCCTCCAGTATTCTTGCCCCTGCACCCTTAAATTGCACCCCTCCCATCCATGCACAGCTAATGCTGGCACTGCACCCACTGACCTGTACCTATACCCCTGAACCTGGCCCTGTACCACTAATGTTGCGCCTGCACCCCCAGAGATGGTCCTTCTTTTCTAATCATGCCTCTTTCCCCCTAAACCTGTCCTTATTCCTGAAATTCTTCCACTAACCCTAAACCTGTACTGTTTTTGTACTTGCAATCTTCAACCTACACAGTCACCTCATTCTTCTGTCTGAAATCAAAACTTTCCCCATCTAATATGTTCTAGTCCCACTCTGGTCTCTGCACCCTTACGTTCTGCTCCTAACACTGCCCCTATACTCAAACCTGACGATTTCCCCTATGTCTGTCTTTGTTCCCCTAAACCTGTCCCTGTACCCCTATTGCTCTCCTCTGTTTTACACTGAAAGCCTTCCTGCATGCTCTCTCAGTGACAGCTGCAGAACAGCGCCACTCTGGTAAAGTTTGGTATTGCATGTCAGGAGATTCTGATATTGATCCGATCACAGTTACAGTTACAAGATTTTATAAAACGCTAACAAGTTCCGTAGTGCTGTATGGAGCTTCAGGTTAAAACTCATCAGGGTACAATTAAGCCGAACCCCAGTCAATGGTAGCAGTGAATTTTTAAGCTCTGGTTCTATTAGTGTTCACGAATAATGCATTTTCAACTTCTCAAGTATATTAGACATAAGTGTGCAAAGGGAGCGTGCTGGGTGTGCGCAGTAGAGATGGGAATTCGTTTCGGAAAAATCCGGAATTCAGAACGAAATTTGATAATTCATATTCGGAAGTACTTCCGAATAACGAATCGATACGCAGACGAAACGAAACGAAACGATATGATACGAAACTAAACGAAATGGTATATAACAAATTTATTTCGTTTTACACTGTGTCATCATCATAAAAGAAAAATTTGAATAATTGATATCGCCTATCGAATTTGAAATGAACTATCAAATGGATATCAACTTTCGAATTCGATTCGATACGAATCCGATACGATACAATACGAATCAATCCGAAATGAAACGAAATACGAAACTAAATTAGTTACGAAATTCCAAAAACGAAAATTATTTAAAAACGTAACGAAACAAAACAAATTTTTCAGCCTTGCACATCCCTAGTGCGCAGGCACATCCTAATGTTAGGTAACGAGGTCCTCTTTCACCTTCTACATTGATATTTTAGTTGTCCCTTATCTGGTTCATGATGAAAAGCATAAGAACTGACTGACCTGATTACAGCTTGTTATTTCTAATTTAAAATATGCATTTTGTGCAAAATCTTCTAAGAATAAGTTTTGAATAAAGGTTTCCTGGGTGTGCACCCCAATGTAACAGGCTGCGCACGCTAGTGTGTATAGATAAGACTTATGGAGGCGTCTTGATGTACACGGCAATGACTCAGACTTTGGGCTCTATTACATAGTTATCCCCTTAACAACAGGTGGGCATGAGCCACTAATTTGGCCCGCCCACGCAGCTGATGCTCATCATTGGCTGCAGTGGGACCGCCTGGCTTCAGGCCGTCCCACTGAGCCAATAGTGCACACCGGCTGCATTGAGGGGCCGAGGTGGCCCATCGAAGACAGCAGGGCATACCTGTACACAGGGCCGGCACTGCCGCTAGGCGAGCTAGGCGGCCACCTAGGGCGCAGCGCCGCCTAGGGTGCCGCCGAGCTCCACAGGCAGGGCCGGCCTGTCCATGCAGCAGGCGGCATGAAGCGCCCCGCGCCCCTGCCGCAAAACATAGGAACCCCCGCCTCATTCAGCAGGCCAGCGCCCGCCCCTACACCTCAGCGGCCCGCCCCCACTCCCCCTCCACGCTAGCAGCGGGGTTGCGGCTGCCCCGGAGGTGCCTGCACAGCACTGGGCCTAGGCAAGCACGTTTGCTGCAGGGCCTGGGACGGCGCTGAGCGCGGTAGCTCCCACGCCGCTCTCCCCCTTGGCACACGTTTGCTGCGGGGCCTGGGACAGTGCTGAGTGCGGTAGCTCCCACGCCGCTCTCCCCCTTGGCGCACGTTTGCTGCGGGGCCTGGGACGGCGCTGAGCGCGGTAGCTCCCACGCCGCTCTCCCCCTTGGGACCGCCAGGACGGCTCATTGAGGCCTGCGGGCCATCCCCGAAGCCTGGGGAGACTGCACCAGGCCCGAGGAGACCGCACCAGGCCCGAGGAGACTGCACCAGGCCCGAGGAGACCACCAGGCCTGAGGTCTGGTGAGACAACCAGGCCCGAGGAGACCACCAGGCCCGAGGCCTGGGTAGACAACCAGGCCCGAGGAGACCACCAGGCCCGAGGAGACCGCACCAGGCCCGAGGAGACTGCACTAGGCCCGAGGAGACCACCAGGCCCAAGGCCTGGGGAGACCATAAGGGCCCGAGGATTCCACCAGGCCGAGGCCTGGGTAGACAACCAGGCCCGAGGAGACCACCAGGCCCGAGGAGACCGCACCAGGCCCGAGGAGACTGCACTAGGCCCGAGGAGACCACCAGGCCCAAGGCCTGGGGAGACCATAAGGGCCCGAGGATTCCACCAGGCCCGAGGCCTGGGGAGACCACCAGGCCCGAGGCCTGGGAGACCACCAGGCCTGGGGAGACCACCATGCCCAAGGCCTGGGGAGACCACCATGCCCAAGGCCTGAGGGAGACCACCAGGCCCGAGGAGACCGCCAGGCCCGAGGCCTGGAGAGACCACGAGGCCTGGGGAGACCACCATGCCCGAGGCCTGGGGAGACCCCGAGGCCTGGGGAGACTAGCAGGCCCGAAGCCTGGGGTCATCACCAGGCCCGAAGCCAGGCCTCAACCAGGGCTGTGAGGGTAAGTTTATGTGTGTGTGTGGATTTTTATGTGTGTGTGTGTGTGTGTGTGGATTTGTATGTGTGTGTGACTTTGGGTGGGGGTATGTGGACCTCTGTGATACGCTCATATGCGCCACCCGTTACTGTGCATTTCATTGCTGTGGGGCTCTGTGATAGGCTCATACACACTGCAAATTACTGTGTTTTATTGCTGTGGATTCTGTGATACGTTTGTAGCGCTGTCTAAGGATTGTGTTTGCTGCATTTACTTGTTGTGGCCACCAGAGGGAGACAGGGGCAATATGGACTATGCTGGACACAAATGGAACTACAATTTCCATCGTGCTTTGTGGTGGAGACAGGAAGTGGGTGGGAGAGAGAGGAAGGATGTCCACAGCCTCGTGCGGCGGAGAGGCAGAGTGAGCCAAGCGACGAAAGGTGGAAGACGCACGTGAGACTGCCAAGGATCGTGACCAGGCCGGAGAGCAGGCGCTGCCTTGCGAGTGCTGGAGATTGGGACAGTGACTTTGTAGAGACCTATCTACGCACCGCCAAGAGGTTTGCATAGAAATTTAGTTCCGGTTGGACCCCGAGTAAGGAGACCACGACGATCCATTTGGATTGCAGGCGGTAGGCCGTAGTTTTGCATTGTGGAGATCGGACAAGCAAGAGCGTTGATCCGGTGGCACAGAGTCCCAGTGGTAAAGCGGAGAGACATCCTTGATCGGGCAGCGGAACAGATTGTCTAACGGATGGGTGAGAGGCCTTCCAGGCTGCAAAATTCCAAGTATAACAAAGCACGCTGCATTATTGTCCAAATCTACAGGGCCCCAACGTGACTAGTCGAAGATTTGCTCATTTCATTCACTGGCCAGTTGAATACAGTACCCGGGTACCCGAGATCATACACACACACACCTTTTTGAGACATTACTTTCACGGGACTTACACTCCACAACTGAAGGGGTTAAACTTTTCTTTTACCGCCGCGTGTTTTTTCCCAGCATTACGAAATCCTGTCATTCATATACCGTATCTACATTATATATGCCTCTTTATTGGGATCAGTAAAGTATATAATCTATAAAATCCACAACAGTGTTGGTGTATATTTATTCCCTAGTGCGGTGAGACTAACCCGAGGTTAATTCAGCGGCTCCTCCAGGGGTGAGCGCTACACGTTCATACACACCACCTGTTACTGTGAGTTTTATTGCTGTGGAGCTCTGTGATACGTTCACACATGTCACGTGTTTTTTTTTGAGGGGGGGCGCAGGTAGCTGGTCTGGCCTAGGGCGCAAAATAGCCTAGCACCGGCCCTGCCTGTACGCCCCACGTCTTCAAGGCCCACCTGCTGGGCGGATGTCATAGCACGTCCCGCGGCGTCCAGGGGTTAACGCTAACAGTGGCATTCCAGTGAGTAAGCGTTAACGTCAGGATAAGTGACTTTTACCTTCCTGATGCTAAACAGTGAAAAATTCCTTTGGCGCATCGGTGATGGAGCGAGCCTACTGTACTTTGCGCATCCTATGCTTACCATGAGGAGCGCAATCAGTAATTAACGTTAGGATAAGTGTGGTATTGCAAAGTCCTAGCGCTAATTACCGCACCGATGGGTTAAACAGATTTTTCCAGTCACCCAGAAGCTGGTGCTGATTCCGCTTCCGTAGAATCAGTTAATGAGGGAAGCAAGTCCCCCTTGCTAAAATAGTGGGGAAGCGCACTCCTATGCGCGCACTCCTATGTGCTGGCGCTTGCCTTGACCTCTGGCAATGTATCAGAAGCGTTCCGTTGTAATTAATAGATTTCACGTACGCCGCAGCTTTTTGCAGCAGAATTGATGTAGCTCATTCTCTTCATTTTAATTTCCACTAATTTTCAAAAACATAATTTTTTTTTTAACCGAGCTTCATTGTCACAAATACATGAAGTCAGAATGCCGAGTCCAAGTAAACAGGAACGGCGAGAAGATGCCAACTGCTAGCAGCAGCTGTCACATTACATGTAAGTCCGTCTAATTAACTGAAGCTGCTCTTTGTTTCTGTTTTCACACACTCCCTGCAGCCGCGTCTTTAAAGCCAGTCAGTGGTTTGACGTGTATTTCATTTTCAATTCCTTTCCTGGTCTCCAAGACTTTCTAATGTGACACCAAAGGTGGTTATGGTTTATATTACCAGCTGGATGGAGTAGAGGTAACATCACTGCTCTATAACCGTGGAGACTCAGGTTCAAATCCCAGCCAGAGCACCTCTTCAGTAAGTGTCCTTGGGCAAGACACCTAACAGAACATGCTTGCCTACCACACAATATCGGCTGTGGATTCCAGTGGTAACGACTCCACCCATCGACCCTGGAGAAGAGAGTCAAAATACCATTCAGCACATCCCTCCAATACAACTGTGGAGAAGACTCGGCTCCACGAGAAGCGGGTTCAACCTAACCACCAGGTCGCTGTTCTACAATCATGGAAAGACGACTCGACCCCACTCAGAAGACGCCACCAGCGAGTGTCCTTGGGCAAAACACCTAACGATATGGATGCTCCTACTTCACAAAATAGTTGTACATCAGATTGTAAGTTCCCTTGGGAACAGGGTCCCCCTGAATCAGGCCGTATCATCCACGTGTGGAATTCCAATGTATCAACCCCTTGTACACGGATCTTGTAAAGCGCTGCGGCGCTGTGGCGCTATATAAATAAAGGATAATAATAATTCTACGTGTGCAGCGCTCAAAAATTTGTCTCAGTTCAGTTCGGATCGTTTCAGAATCCGAAAATAAATCGGAACCAGTCCATTAGGAATATCAGAAGCTTCCGACATTTCGGTATTGGAAATGTCCAATATATTCTTCCGTTTCCGTTATTCGGAACCTTTATGTAGAAGATATAATAAAAAGTTGATTAAGGGACCTTGGGCCAGGGCTAGGGCGAGGCTTTGGGCTAGAGTTATTTTAGGGTTAGGGTGACAGTTTAAGGGAGTCATATGATTAGGGGTCAGGGTTGGGTTAGAGTTTCTGGGTGTCACATGATTAGTGCTAGGATTAGGTGTAGGGTTAAAGTCTGTTTTTTCCTTATTTCTTTTACTATTGTGATTAAATTCAACCTGCCCGATTACAAAATCAGAAAAATATCACATTGATTTGCATTTTTTTTTATTCGGAAAATGATTCGATCCGGACATCGGAATTTTGGATCGATCCGAATTGCCGACTTCCAGATATTTCAGACCATTTCCGAATAGGCCCGAACCCAATCGCACCTGTCTAATATATATTCATGACCCAATGACTTTTACAATGGATACGTCCTCATATATACTACTGCAAACCGCTGCATTTCAACCAGCTATTATCAAGACATTTGGAAGAAATGGAACTGCGAGGTTTGCTCTCAAAATGAAACAAAGAGCGCTTAAAAGGAGGTGAAAAATTCATCAGAAATTGAGAAGATTGAAGGTACACCTTGCACAACCAGATGCCTCTTCTTCAGAAAGTGCTCATTGCTCCAAAAAAAATCATATAAGTTTACCATCAGAGACACCCTAATGGTGGTTGAATCGGTTAAGTGGCCAACTATCGTTGGCGATGTAGTTCCAGAAAACCTAGAGGGCCAAAAAGTTGCTGACCCCTGTAATAGAAGGAAAGGAGAAGCAGGTTCAACCTCACCCCCCATGTCTCTGCTCTACAATCATGGAAAGCAGACTCTGATCCCACTCAGAAGACACCACCAGCAAGTGTCCTTGGGCAAGACACCCAACGATATGGATGTGTCTACCTCACAATACGTGTTAAATTATTGTAGCGCTGCTTTAAAGACTGTGTTCTGCTGCATTTAATTATTATGGCCACCAGAGGGAGACAGAGACATACTGGACTATGCTGGACAATAACTGAACTACACCTACCATCATGCTTTGCGTGAGGACAGGAAGGGGGTGGAGGAGGAAGAGGAAGGAGATCAGCAGCCTCATGGAAGGCATGGGCAGAGTGAGCTGAGCGGTGAAAGGTGGAGGACGCACGTGAAAACTGTCAAGGATCGCGACCAGGCTGGAGTACAGGCGCTGCCTCACTGGTGCTGGAGATCGGGACAGTGACCGGGCTGAGACCTACCTACGCAGCGCTGAGAGGTCTGGATGACAATCTGGTTCCAGCTGGACCCCGAGTTAGGAGACCGCGCTGATCGATTGGGAGTGCAGGCGGTGGATCATTGTTCCAGTTGCGGAGATTCGACCAGCAGGGAGCGGATCCAGTGGCACAGTGTCCCAGTACACAGCGGAGAAGATCCTTGATCGGGTGCTGGACAGTTCGTCTATCGGATGGGTGAGAGGCCTCCCAGGCCGCAGTTCCCAAATAAGAAACGCACGCTGCAGTATTGTTTACATCCACAGGGCCCCAACGTGACTAGTCGAAGATTGGTTTGTTTCATTCACTGGCCAATTGAATACAGTACCCGGGTACCCGAGAAGATACACATACACATTTTTGAGCTATTATTCACGGGACTTACACTCCAGAATTGAGGGGGTTAACCGTTACTTTTGCCGCTGCGTGTTTTTCCCGCGTTACGAATCCTTGTCATTTAAATACCGTATATACGTAATATATGCTGCTTTATTGGGATCAGTAAAGCATATAATACATAAAATCCACAACAGTGCTGGTGTATAGTTATTTCCTAGTGCGGTGAGACTAACCCGAGGTTTATTCAGCGGCTCCTCCGGGAGGGAGCGCTACATTATCATATGGATTGTAAATTCCCTTAGAAACAGCGTCCTGCTGTATCATCCATGTGACGTTCTCATGGAGGTAAGAAAAGACACCAAACCGCCTCTTGGTCCAATGTCCATTAACACCAACTTAAGCCAGAGTGTTTTTTAGAAAAAAGGTTTAAGACGGCCAAATACATTGCAGTGTAGAGATAAATGTTGCTGTTGTTGATCCGAAAGAAGGCACAAAACCCTATTAGTAGTTCTTTTCAATTGGTTCACAAAAGAGTAAGAGCCTCATACATTCTGTAGTAGCTTTCTTTTCCATGGAACGTTTCATTTCACGACGAGCCAGTCTATTTTGGGATGGATATACTGTAGTTGAACGTTTGTTTTTTTAAATCTGCACATTTAGTTGTTACTTTTACATAAATAGCTTCGGAAACAAAGCCATTTGTGACCTCAGAAAGTGTCTATTGGCGCGGTATTGTCATGTCAACCCTACCAAAACAAACCTTTATGTGGGAGAACGAATATTTGATGAAGTATCACTTCCTTGTAATGGGAAAAGTACAGAATACTTAAAACACAGAATAAATATTTTAACAGATCTCAGTACATCGCGCAGGATGCTGCGAGGGTGGTCACAACGGAAGCACTTGGTGCGCCCATGTGACCCCAGCTTCAAGGACTGTGTTCAGGTCCTTTTACCTCTTACATTTACCATCTGAAAGGGAACGCACCAGGATTGCCCATTGTCCTCTTTGCACTGTCCGGTCCTCAAAGCTTGTACATAAACATCTGTTTGCAGTCCGATACCTATCAATTCAGTAGCGGTGGGTCTGATTATAAATGAAGTTCTTCGATTCTGATCGAAGATTCGCAGACTGTTAGTTGTATTTCCATTTGGTAATCTTGTTTGTTTTCTAGTGAACAAGAGATCACAGATGGTTTCATACCTATTCTGATACTTCTATGCAGCCCAGTTGACACAACTTGTGTTGGGTGGAATGGAAGTTGACTTGAGGCTTGTGGTACCTTTGGAATGCCTCCATGGGTTACATTGGACTTGGAAAAGACAGTATGTCCATCTGTACCAAGCAAAGGGACTCTGTCAGATCAGATGGTTTCGTGACGGTGTATTTTCTACCAATACCTCTGCTTCCTTCTTAGTTCTTGCTCACATCCGGTCTTGAGAAGGTCCATTCTATTATGCTGGAAGAATCATGAGCCAAGTACAACGCTATTATTGCAAACGCAAAGTGAATTCCCCTCACCTCAGCGAGGTCTCTAACATTCCAGCTGTGAGTATTTAGCTTGGATCGACAAGTCTATCGCTGCACAGAGATGAGGTTCCAGGGGTGTCATCCCAGTGGAGTAACGAGTGACCCCAGACCTATCCTTGTGTTCTGACCTCTCCAAGGCTGTTGTAATGCAGCAGAATGTTTTGTTACAGTGAGGGTGGGGGATCGACTGTCTAAAATATTATTTCAGCTAAATAATGAACCATACCCAACCCTCTCGGCACAAAATCAGGCTTGCGGCACACACGTCTGAGCAGTTCATCATAATTATATGATGCCACCCATCTACTTCAACACCGATACATGGAATTTGCACAGCGTATCTGTCACGGATTCCGCACGGATATAAGTATATGATCCCTGTACGAAGGATTGCCCTAATATTCTGATCATTATAGTGGTCGGTTTATAGCGACTACGTAAGAGAACAGACAGAGGAAAGAATAAAGCGTATGTATTGTTGCAATCAGATGTCAGATATATGTATACACAATAATGCAGAGGCAGCGGACAAAACACTGGAGTAGTAGATCGCCAGAGCTAGAGTTCTAAACACAAGAGTAATCTATTTCCAAAGCCAGAGGTCTATAAACAAGAGTAATCGTTTTCCAAAGACAGAGGTTTATACGCAAGAGTAATCGTTTTCCAAAGCCAGAGGTCTATACACAAGAGTAATCATTTTCCAAAGCCAGAGGTCTATACACAAGAGTAATTGTTTTCCAAAGCCAGAGGTCTATACACAAGAGTAATCCTTTTCCAAAGTCAGAGGTCAAAGCACAAATAAATAAATTCAATCAGAAACACTTGGGGGCACTGTGGGAATCTGAGAACACGACAACACGCTGCTCTGGGCTAACTGAAGGGCTTATATTCCAGATTGCGCGCTTTCCTAATGTGCCCCGGCCTTCCGGGCATCACATGATTGGCACCGGCATGCATTTTATCCGGCGCTTGGCAAGCAAGCAGCATGGAGGAGGCTGCTGGGCGCCGGAAGTACGTGACAGTATCACACAGCCAGAGTCTTCAACGCACTCAGGATTACCTTATTTTGGCTTGCATAAGGGGTGTGCTGGGTGTGTCCAGGTTACACCCTAATGCCATATGAAGAGCTTATCTTAGATGCCCTTCTTGATATTTTGGAAGCTGCTCTGGTTCATGATAAACAGAATTGACTACTGACTGTATCTTTGCGTAACGGGTGGTTATTCCTAACAAAAAAAAAAGTGTAGTTTTATGGAAAAATAACAAAATATATATATGTATTAAAATAAAAAATTGGTTACACAATTTGTAAATTTCTTCTCTCTTTGTGATGTTCCACCCTCAGTGTTTTGGAGAATTCATTTGTCTCATATGGTATTCATGATACAATATATGATTCAATCATTCCGTTAATAGTTTTTGAATTGTATTAAAAACCCTAAACAATTTCACACCGTTACACAGGGTGATAATAAGCTGTGCGTCCATCCAGTTCAGCCTTTCACACAATCAGCTACTGATGTTGATCCAAAAGAAGACAAGAACCCCAGTCTGAAGCGCTCACCAAAATCAAATATTTTAGCATTTATTTGAAATGTGGGATTTGCAGTTAATGGTAAAACAACAAAGACAGTTAAGAGCAGGGCCGGCCCAACCATGGAGCGGTTCGGAGCAACCGCTCCAGGCGGCAGATTTTGGGGGAGCAGCAAATTGTTGCCGCTGAGCCCATGCACTATTTTTTAAACAGTGCCGTTACGCTGGCATCTATTGGAGGCCAGCGCAGTGGGGCCGCTCTCCGCCGAACATCCAGACTTACTCCCTGTCTGGGCGCCACCTGCCGGCATCACCAGACCATTGCATGCTGGGAGTTGTAGTTCTAGACTGGATTACTGAATATTGCAGAGAACCAGTCTAAAACTACACCTCCCGGCATGCAATGCTCCTGTGATGCCACTAGGCGGCGCCTGGACAGTAAGTGAACAAGGAAGTTCACAGATGGGGGGGGAACAGCGCCTGTGAAGGCAGAGAAGAAGGCTCTGGGCTGCATGGAGGCCGGAGGGAGACAGAACCTGCTGGTAAGTACAAGTCTGTCTCTCTCACCCCCCATCCATTCCTCTCACGCCCATCTCCCCCTCCTTCCTGCACTCCCATCTCTCTCCCCTCTCCTTCCTGCACTCCCATCTCTCCTTCCTGCACTCCCATCTCTCTCTTCCCCATCCCTCCTGCACTCCCATCTCTCCCCATCCCTCGTGCACTCCCATCTCTCTCCACCGTGCACTCCCATCTCTCTCTCCCCTCCCTCCTGTAATCCCATCTCTCCCCCCTCTCTCCTGCAATCCCATCTCTCCCCCCTCTCGTGTGTGTGTGTATGTCTCTGTGATACAGTAATGTGCAGTTTGTATGAATGTGAGTTTTATTTGCTGTGGAACTCTGATACAGTAGTGTGTCAGAGATCCACAGCAATAAAACTTGCAGCAATGTGTATGAGTGTATCACAGAGCTCCACAGCAATAAAACTCACACTCATACACACCACACATTACTGTGAGTTTTATTACTGTGGAGCTCTGTGATACGCTCATACACACTGCACATTACAGTATCAGAGATCCACAGCAATAAAACACACAACAATGTGCAGTGTGTATCAGCGTGAGTTTTATTGCTGTGGAGCTCTGTGATATGCCCATACCCACCACTCATTACTGTGAGTATTGCTGTGGAGCTCTATGATACAGTAATATGCGGTGTGTATGAGTGTATCACAGAGCTCCACAGCAATAATACTCACAGTAATGAGCGGTGTGTATGAGCATATCACAGCTCCACAGCAATAAAACTCACAGTAATGTGCGGTGTGTATGAGCGTATCAGACCTCCATAGCAATTACACACTGCACATTGCTGTGAGTATATCAGCGTGAGTTTTATTGCTGTGGAGCTCTGTGATACGCTCATACACATTGCACATTACTGTGAGTTTTAATGCTGTGCAGCTCTGTGATACGCTCATACACACTGCACATTACTGTGAGTTTTAATGCTGTGGAGTTCTGTGATACGTTTTTACATGTCACATGTTTTTTTTGGGGGAGGCAGCATTTCATCCGTCGCTCCAGGCAGCACAGTGGCTTGGGCCGGCCCTGGTTAAGAGATTAAAATGAAAATTTCGCCATTTTTAGTTTTTCATGTACTAGTTTATCCTTTACAGAAATATTGCTGGGATGAAAGGTTCTAAACTTGAGATGGCGTCCCTGATCTTACATCTGGAGAGAGGAAATGTACAAACTGTGTGAAAAAATAAAAATAAAAACGGGTCTAATAAAAAAGGTCCTTTAAATTTTTTTTATAAAAAAAAGCCTTTTAAAAAAATTACAAGAAAAGGTTTTTGTAAAAAATAAAAATAATAGTCTTCATTTTTTTTAAAAAAAAAGACATTACATTCATTTAACCCCTTAAGGACGAAGGGTCTTTAAAGTCAACGCATTTATGACCTTACAGTTAGAGTTTAAAACCTAAGGGATTTGGCTGTTTAAACCTGTTGAATTGGAATCACTGAAATCAGGTAATTTCACCAAAATTTGACATTTCTGTGAATAAAAGAATAATTAGTTGTCTATGGACAATTTCGGTGCCTCCAAGTTTCAGCGTAATGAACCATATTTTGCTGTCAGTTTGCCTGTATTTGGAAAATCGTATTGTATTGTACTTATTGCTTATTGTATTGTACTTTTTGTATTGTGTTGGACTTATTGTTTATTGTATTGTACTTTTTGTATTGTGTTGTACTTATTGCACTGTACTTTTTGTATTGTGTTGTACTTATTGTATTGTGTTGTACTTATTGCTTATTGTATTGTACTTTTTGTATTGTGTTGGACTTATTGTAATGTGTTGGACTTATTGCTTATTGTATTGTACTTTTTGTATTGTGTTGGACTTATTGTATTGTGTTGGACTTATTGCTTATTGTATTGTACTTATTGCTTATTGTATTGTACTTTTTGTATTGTGTTGTACTTATTGCTTATTGTATTGTACTTTTTGTATTGTGTTGTACTTATTGTATTGTGTTGTACTTATTGCTTATTGTATTGTACTTTTTGTATTGTGTTGTACTTATTGCTTATTGTATTGTACTTTTTGTATTGTGTTGTACTTATTGTATTGTGTTGTACTTATTGCTTATTGTATTGTACTTTTTGTATTGTGTTGTACTTATTGCTTATTGTATTGTACTTTTTGTATTGTGTTTTACTTATTGTATTGTGTTGTACTTATTGCTTATTGTATTGTACTTTTTGTATTGTGTTGTACTTTTTGTATTGTGTTGTACTGATTGCTTATTGTATTGTACTTTTTGTATTGTGTTGTACTTATTGTAGTGTTGTGCTTATTGTATTGTACTTTTTGTATTGTGTTGGACTTATTGTATTGTGTTGTATTTATTGCTTATTGTATTGTACTTTTTGTATTGTGTTGTACTTATTGCTTATTGTAATGTACTTTTTGTATTGTGTTGGACTTATTGTATTGTGTTGGACTTATTGCTTATTGTATTGTACTTTTTGTATTGTGTTGGACTTATTGCTTATTGTATTGTACTTTTTGTATTGTGTTGTACTTATTGTATTGTGTTGTACTTATTGCTTATTGTACTTTTTGTATTGTGTTGTACTTATTGCTTATTGTACTTTTTGTATTGTGTTGTACTTATTGCTTATTGTATTGTACTTTTTGTATTGTGTTGTACTTATTGTATTGTGTTGTACTTATTGCTTATTGTACTTTTTGTATAGTGTTGTACTTATTGTAGTGTTGTACGTATTGCTTATTGTATTGTACTTTTTGTATTGTGTTTTACTTATTGTATTGTGTTGTACTTATTGCTTATTGTATTGTACTTTTTGTATTGTGTTGGACTTATTGTATTGTGTTGGACTTATTGCTTATTGTATTGTACTTTTTGTATTGTGTTGTACTTATTGTAGTGTTGTACTTATTGCTTATTGTATTGTACTTTTTGTATTGTGTTGTACTTATTGCTTATTGTATTGTACTTTTTGTATTGTGTTGGACTTATTGTATTGTGCTGTACTTATTGCTTATTGTATTGTACTTTTTGTATTGTGTTGGACTTATTGCTTATTGTATTGTACTTTTTGTATTGTGTTGTACTTATTGCTTATTGTATTGTACTTTTTGTATTGTGTTGTACTTATTGTATTGTGTTGTACTTATTGCTTATTGTATTGTACTTTTTGTATTGTGTTGTACTTATTGTATTGTGTTGTACTTATTGCTTATTGTATTGTACTTTTTGTATTGTGTTGTACTTATTGTATTGTGTTGTACTTATTGCTTATTGTACTTTTTGTATTGTGTTGTACTTATTGTAGTGTTGTACTTATTGCTTATTGTATTGTACTTTTTGTATTGTGTTTTACTTATTGTATTGTGTTGTACTTATTGCTTACTGTATTGTACTTTTTGTATTGTGTTGTACTTATTGCTTATTGTGTTGTACTTTTTGTATTGTATTGACAGCTTTGTGAATACACAAATTGCCACGAAATCGCAGATACGGTGAAACCCACCAGTCGCAATTCGGTGGCGAATTCGGCCGTTGGTGAAAATATCCTCACAGTAAGGCTAGGGTCAAACGAAAGTATTTTTACACGCAAACGTAAAAAAGTGCGTCCGAACGCATTGATGTATTTTTTCACAGAATATGCGAAAACGGTCATACGATGCGCATGTTCGTGCGCGATGTTTTATGAATCCAAACCAGGAAACTTTTTGCGTCTGGACGTTTTGTTGGCCGGACACAAGCAGGGTCTGACGTCTCCAAATCACACACACACACCGCTAGCGGGCGCAGCGCACTCTGTACGTCCGTACTAGAGGTTCTGCGTTCTCGAAAAAATGCGTTCATTTTCCACTTGCATTGCGCGGCCGGACTTTCGTGCGACCGTACTTCGTATATTGGCCGTCATTGCCCGTCATTTGCTGCTAGTGCGGCCGTGATTATGTGCGCCAGAACGCACGTTAAAAGTGCGCTGGTCTGACCCCAGCCTAAATAGAGAATTGCGAGTATTTATTTTTTTATCTTTTCTATTTTCGGGATAAGGACTTTTTGGAAAGCTTTGGTAGCCAATCATACTGCGCGAACTGAAGCTGAGTTGCACAGAAGATGGGACAACAAAAGATACATTTAGTCCTGTGACTAAGGGTCGGAGATGATGGTGATGATGATGATCCATGGATGCAGGATTTCTCACGCGCAGCCCCCACTCTCTGGAACGCTCTCCCTCGTACTGTCAGACTTTCCCCTAACTTCTCTTCCTTCAAACGCTCCCTTAAAACGTTCCTATTTAGGGAAGCCGACCCCCCAACTCACTGACGCAACCATCAATCACTCTCACCTTACAGTCCTCTCCTCCTGTTTCCAACCCCAACCCTCCCAGATTGTGAGTTCCTACGGGAATAGGGCCCTCATCTCCTCCTGTACTGTTTGTCAAATGTTGTTCAATGTATTGTAACCCTGTCTATACTGTGCTTATTGTACAGCGCTGCGGAATATGCTGGCGCTTTATAAATTAATAATAATAATAATCGTGGGACGTTTTCAAGAAATAACAATAAGGAGGTGAAAAAGGTGATTAATAATCCAGTATCCAACCCAGGTCCTTGACGTCGAGCAAATGTTAAACTCCAAGGACTTAGTGTGAGGTTTCTGGGGACAGCGAATTTTACCTAGATTTGAGAAAAATCTCTAGATGGCAGCAATCCACCCATAACAGTCATTCTTCTTCTTCTACATGATGACATGTAGAGCGTTTCTTTCAGGCAGCTGGTGAAAATCTGGCATGGATCTAGGACAGGGCTGTCAAACTCCAGCGACCCCCCCCCCCGCCAGATGATGATGCCTACAATTCCCAGAATTCCTTCAATGCAATAGATAGGTGGGGTATCATGGGAGTTGTAGTTCAGAAACATCGGTGGGGGAGTGGTTGGCCGCACTGATCTAGGATATGCAATATGAACTACACATGTCTACAATGAGATGTTTCCCAGTATACAGACCTACTCTGATCATTCTCAGCCATGATGTAATCAGCAGCTGTCCCATGAGCAGGAGGTGTGCGCATGTTAACCAGAAAGCTGTAGTTTTAACCCCTTAGGGGCCAAGGGTCTTTAAAGTCAATGCATTTATGACGTAAACGTTACGTCATTGGTCTTAAGGGGTTAAAATAGCAAAATTCAAGTTAACTGTTTCTGTTGGAATGAATGTTGCAGGATTAGTGGTCACCCCCAGACATCCCGCTGTTAAACATTATACACTCAGTGATGATGCCAAAATGTTGGGATAATGTAAGAATTGTATTACTGCTTACTACCCTAAGAGAAATAACCAAGTGCATAAACCTTAAGCCACCTAAGGATGATACCCCCCCACCCACCCATTGCTCCATATCCACCAGAAATGCCAAGCGCCTATAAACTTGCGTTAGCAAAGAAAAATAAATAAAAGGACTGAGCGCAAGTCTGTGGCTTGAGAAAGGCTGCCAGCCGGCCGAAACGTTGCACGGCTTAATCAATAAAAGGACTGGGCGCACGTCTGTGGCTTGAGAAAGGCTGCCAGCCGGCCGAAACGTTGCATGGCTTAATCAATAAAAGGACTGGGCGCAAGTCTGTGGCTTGAGAAAGGCTGCCAGCCAGCCGAAACGTTGCATGGCTTAATCAATAAAAGGACTGGGCGCAAGTCTGTGGCTTGAGAAAGGCTGCCAGCCGGCCGAAACATTGCATTGCTTAATCAATAAAAGGACTAGGTGCACGTCTGTGGCTTGAGAAAGGCTGCGAACCAGCGAAAACGTTGCACGGCTTAATCAATAAAAGGACTAGGTGCACGTCTGTGGCTTGAGAAAGGCTGCCAGCCTGCCGAAACGTTGCACGGCTTAATCAATAAAAGGACTGGGCGAACGTCTGTGGCTTGAGAAAGGCTGCCAGCCGGCTGAAACGTTGCATGGCTTAATCAATAAAAGGACTGGGCGCAAGTCTGTGGCTTGAGAAAGGCTGCCAGCCGGCCGAAACATTGCATTGCTTAATCAATAAAAGGACTAGGTGCACGTCTGTGGCTTGAGAAAGGCTGCCAGCCGGCCGAAACGTTGCATGGCTTAATCAATAAAAGGACTGGGCGCAAGTCTGTGGCTTGAGAAAGGCTGCCAGCCGGCCGAAACATTGCATTGCTTAATCAATAAAAGGACTAGGTGCACGTCTGTGGCTTGAGAAAGGCTGCCAGCCGGCTGAAACGTTGCACGGCTTAATCAAAAAAAGTGTGTGAACACATTGGGATTGTGCCCATTTTTTCTTTGCACTTGCTGTGGGGTTGGGTACCCTGGGACCCGTGGAGCAGGTGACATATGCCATTTTGGATATAAGCTTGCATTGCACATTAAATAGATTTTGAACACTTAATCGTCATCATTTATTACTTTGTATTTCTGGAACGACTAAAAATTTCAATGTTCTTGAACCCAGGACAATCGAGAAAACGAGAGAAATCTCAATGTATCCTTCCTGGTAAAATACTTTATAAATCAATCAATCAATCAAACGTGGAGCGTGGACACATTACAGATATGCGCCGAATGCTCTGATACATGTGAACCCAACACAATAAGCAGCGACATCGTATAGAATATAAGCTGGCATTTAATGGTTACCTCCATGATTTGGGAGCGAGGTCTGAGGATACATTGTTTTTATGTTCTACAACAGTGGCGTCTTACCTTTTGCCCTCCAGATGTTTTCGGAACTACATCTCCCATGATGCTCTGCCACTCAAAGCACCATGGGAAATGTAGTTCCAAAGCATCTGGAGAGCCAAGGTTGGACACCCCTGCTCTGGAAGATACACTTGCGCTATTTACACAAACATCAACAAATATAGTTACATTGTATTACAGTTTACGAATTCTTTCACAACACAAAACAAAAACAGAACACAGATCCCCCCCCCCCCTTTCTCCCACCTCCTCTGCTTCATGCACTGTGACCTTGCCCTACCATGCACAGAGCAGAAGAACCATCCACTGGCCACTTACTGAGAGTCCTTCTTCTTGCCTATGGTGCCCATGATGAAGATGTTGCTGTAGCCTCCTGAGTGATCTGCAGTTCCAGTGCTCTGCCTGTACCCCATGCTGGAGTGGAAGATCAGCCTGGGGCCGGCTACAGGTCTACACCCAAACACACCTCCTGATGCCCAGTTCTGCGAGTCCCCATGCCTCCCCTCTCAGCCATTGCAATCCTTCCCCAGGTGGCACTGAGTGGGTAGAGAGAGGGGGGGCTCAGGCAAAAAGCAGTCAGTGTCTGGAAGCCAACTAGTCCTCTCCAGCTTATGATTGGAAGCAGAGAGGTAGCCCTGATGCCAGCAGCAGCATGAGACTTAACTTCTCCCCTCTCCTTGTGACAAGTTAAACGGATACCCAGTGCTCCCTCCCCACTCCCTTTCACACACACTCACACTCTCCTCCCACTCAGTCACATACAATGAGCTTGGATTAACACCTTCCTGACATCTTCACTCTCAGCATCCTTCCAGCTTCTCTCCCAAGGATCCCTGCCCCCCCTACAGATCCGAATCTGGGGGATTGAAGGGGATGTGTAATGCTTTACATGTACATCAGCTGAGAGCTAGGATTCCATCAGCATTAACGTCTGTCCAAAAGGTAATAATGGCCGGGCAGGGCCGGTGATAGACTATTTTGCACCCTAGGCAAGACCAGCTACTTGCGCCCCCCCCCCGAAAAATTAACTGTTGAAACGCGCGGGGGCAGTGGACACACACACTGTGCACAGGGGCCACACACGGTCGCTCGGTGCCCATCTTACCCCTCTACTGGTCGGGCCCAGGATTGATCTGTGCCTTTTTCTTTCCTGTGCCTCTTGCTTTCTTTTTCCTGTGCCTCTTTCTTTCTTTTTCCTGTGCCTCTTTCTTTCTTTTTTCTCTGCCTCTTTCTTTCTTTTTCCTGTGCCTCTTTCTTTTTTCTCTGCCTCTTTCTTTCTTTTCCTGTGCCTCTTTCTTTCTTTTTCCTGTGCCTCTTTCTTTTTTCTCTGCCTCTTTCTTTCTTTTTTCTCTGCCTCTTTCTTTCTTTTTTCTCTGCCTCTTTCTTTCTTTTTCCTGTGCCTCTTTCTTTCTTTTTCCTGTGCCTCTTTCTTTCTTTTTTCTCTGCCTCTTTCTTTCTTTTTCTCTGCCTCTTTCTTCTTTTTCCTGTGCCTCTTTCTTTCTTTTTCCTGTGCCTCTTTCTTTCTTTTCCTGTGCCTCTTTCTTTCTTTTTCTGTGCCTCTTTCTTTCTTTTTCCTGTGCCTCTTTCTTTTTCCTGTGCCTCTTTCTTTCTTTTTCCTGTGCCTCTTTCTTTCTTTTTCCTGTGCCTCTTTCTTTCTTTTTCCTGTGCCTCTTTCTTTCTTTTCCTGTGCCTCTTTCTTTCTTTTTCCTGTGCCTCTTTCTTTCTTTTTTCTCTGCCTCTTTCTTTCTTTTTTCTCTGCCTCTTTCTTTCTTTTTCCTGTGCCTCTTTCTTTCTTTTTCCTGTGCCTCTTTCTTTCTTTTTCCTGTGCCTCTTTCTTTCTTTTTCTGTGCCTCTTTCTTTCTTTTTCCTGTGCCTCTTTCTTTTTCCTGTGCCTCTTTCTTTCTTTTTTCTGTGCCTCTTTCTTTTTCCTGTGCCTCTTTCTTTCTTCTGTGCCTCTTTTTTCTTTATTTCGTGACTTTTCTTTCTTCTGTGTCTTACTCGCTTTCTTCTGTGAGACTTTCTTTTTTTTTCTTCTGCCTCTTTTTTTCTTTAATTTGCCTCTGGTGGCGCCTGCAGGTCACCATAAAACACCCAAAATCTGTGCCACTAGCAGGGGTCCGCAAGCTGACAATTTTGTCTTTGCAAGCCACCACTGCCAGCTACACAAGTCGCACAATGAGGAACGGTGCAATAATGGAACCCGGGTTGGGTCCGGCTGCGCCCGTAGGTGACAGTGCGCCCTAGGCAGTTGCCTAGCTTGCCTAGTGGGAGCACCGGCCCTGTGCCCGGGAGTTAAATGGCTTGAGGCCCTATTCCATAGCTGCCAGTAAAAAGGAGACGCCAAGCAAGAAAACCTGAGCCTGCTGACTTTCCTTAACGTCTCTATTCCGGGGTAGGCGTTTTGTCAGCACTTGGCCCCTGAACGAAGAGCAGGGCAGCCCTATAACGGCAGTGGCGCTGCACGCCCCCATGGGTATCGACTGCTGGTTTCCACAGGACTCACAGAGACTTGCATGTCCCGGCTGCGAGCTCGCTTTCATGAGATTGAACAGCACTGCAAAAGGAATCGCAGAGGAGACTAGGAACTATATGTTGCTGTCGGCAAGAGGAAGCGGCATATTGCTTTGCCCTTTCCACCGCGGTACAAGAGGGGAGTATGGGATTTTTTTGGGGGAGGGGGGGTTAGGTCAATATATTAAGTGATGATTGGCGTTAAGGGATTCTGCATTTGCACAGCTTTTGTGGCGTTTCACAGTGAAATACCGTCTGCCGGGTGGAAGCGGAGGCTACCTTGGAGTAGCTCGCACTTCCATGTGGAGGTGTAACTTAACGTCTCCTATACCTGTCACGGTTCCCAGATCCCACCACGCAGTACTTAACACCCCACACTCCACAGAGCCCAGAAGCTACCAACAGAGTAGCTGTGAAAGATCTCTAACTGTCTGGTCCTTAGAATTGGCCAGGTAAACTAGCTAGACAGAAAGGGTTAACAACACGGGGAGTAGTCAGCCGAGCCAGAATCAGGAATACAGAGTTCAGAATGGTCAAATGGAATAGCCGGGTCGATATCAGAGCAGTGGCGTAGTACAAGAAAATGGTCTAGGGCAACAGAAGGCAGAATAGTCAGAAACAAGCAGAGGTCAATAACGGGTTATTTCAATATAGCAGTCAGGTACCAGGAGCTCAGGTACGGATAACCACGATCTGGCAACTGCTGAGAATACACTGAGGGTTTTTAAAGACCTTCACCAGGCCACGCCCCCACTCAAGCCGTGCCTCATGCAACCACCTCCCTGCCTGTCTCCATTTAAACCGGGCATTGGTCAGCGAGCAGCATCAGACATGCTGCCCTCAAGCACACAGGTAGGGCTGGAAGCTCCCAACGTTACAGTACCCCCCTCTCCACGGGAGGCCACCGGACGACCAACAGGACGAGCGGCAGGACGACCACCAGGGCGATCGGGGTGTGAGGCATGGAACGCCCTGACCAACCTAGAGGCAGACATGTCGGAAGCTGGAATCCAGGACCGGTCTTCTGGACCATAACCCACCCAATCGACCAAGTACTGCAGAGCACCCCTGCACAGCCTAGAATCCAAAACCCTCCTAACCTCATACTCAGATTCACCATCAACCTGAATAGGTGGAGGAGAGGAACGACCCGCGTGTACCTGTTACACAACAATGGCTTCAGTAGGGAGGTGTGGAAGACGTTGTGCATGCGAAGATGTTTAGGAAGGGCAAGAGCATAAGCCACAGGATTAACGCGGCGAATGATCCTATATGGACCTATAAACCGAGGTGCCATTTTCATAGAAGGCACCCGCAACTTCACGTTCCTAGTGGACAACTAAACTCTATCCCCCACGTTATAGGAGGGAGCTTGTAACCTATGCCTGTCAGCCTTGCGTTTCTGGACAGCAACATTGCGCTCCATATTTTCTCGAATCTGTCTCCAAATCTCTTGCAGTTGAGTGAGATGGTCATCGAGAGCCGGGATGACCTGTTCAGTAAACTGAAGCGGTAGAGCCGGAGGGAAAAAAACATAGATGGCAGAAAAAGGAGAGTGGCCAGTGGTCTCGTTAACGGCGTTATTACGTGCATTCTCAGCCCAGGGCAACAACTCCGACCAATTGTCTTGTTGTGTGTGGTAAAGCAACGTATGTACTGCTCGAGACCCTGATTTGCCCTCTCTGCTGCCCCATTGGTTTGTGGATGATATGCTGAAGAGAAGGCCAATCGCACCCCCATCTCTGCACAGAAAACCCTCCAGAAACGAGAGACGAACTGGGCTCCTCTGTCAGAGACTATTTCAGACGGAACCCCATGTATTCGTACAATCTCTCTAGCAAAGACAACCGCCAGTTCTTTGGCTGTAGGAAGCTTAGGTAGAGGGACAAAATGAGCCATTTTGGAGAAGCGGTCTACAACTGTCAGAACCACAGTATGACCTTGGACTTCGGCAAGTCCACAATAAAATCCATAGATAGATGAGACCAAGGCCTCTTAGGCAAGGGTAAAGGCTGCAATAGACCGACAGGCAAGGATTTACTGGTTTTGCTTCTGGCACAGACTTGACAAGCCAAAACAAACAGACGTACGTCCTGTCGCATGGTGGGCCACCAGAACTGTCTGGAGATACTGGTAAGAGTCTTAGTAATACCAGGATGACCTGCTGGTTTAGAATCATGAAACATTATGAGTAATTCTTGTCTTTCCTTTTCAGGTACAAACAACATATCTGGAGGCTTGTCAGGTGGAGCCCCTACTTGAACTGCCTGGAGGCGTTCCAGGAAAGGCGAGGAGACAGACAAGACTGTGGAAGCCACAATACGTTCAGGAGGAACTTTAGGATTGTGGTCTTGTGTATTAGATTCATACGAGTCATATTGACGAGATAAGGCATCAGCCTTTACATCACCTGGTCTGTAAGTCAATACAAAATTAAACCGAGACAGTAGCAATGACCACCTGGCCTGTCTTGCGTTCAAACGTTTAGCATCCCCGATGTTCGTAAGGTTCTTATGATCAGTAATTATCAATAAAGGGTCAAGAGTACCTTCCAACAAATGTCTCCACTCTGCTAGGGCAGACACAATAGCAAGCAATTCTCTGTTACCGATATCATAATTGCGTTCTGCTGGTGATAATTTTCTTGAAAAGAACCCACAAGGATGTAGAGGTTTTCCTGGAGACTCTCTTTGAGACAGGACAGCCCCAATGCCTATCTCGGAAGCATCAACCTCAAGAACAAACGGAATCCTGGGATCAGGATGCCGTAACACGGGAGCGGAAGTGAAAGCTTGTTTGAGGGCCCCGAATGCTTGTTTGGATTGAGAAGACCAGATCTGGTTCTTCAGACCTTTACGTGTCATATTAATGATAGGGGAGGCTACAGCGGAATAATTCTTGATAAATCTCCTATAATAGTTGGAAAACCCCAGAAACCTCTGTATGGCCTTGAGACCTTGACGGAGAGGCCATTCTGAGATGGCCGTGAGTTTAGAAGGATCCATCTCAAAACCTTCTGGAGTGATAATATACCCAAGGAATTTCACAGTAGTAATGTCGAATAAACACTTCTCTAGTTTGCAATAAAGACCATTGTCCAGCAATTTTGCTAAAACCTGTCTGACATGTACATGGTGGGTTTTCAGATCGGGAGAGTAAATCAATATATCGTCTAGGTATACTATAACAAAGGTTTGTAAGAAATCTCTGAGCACATCATTAATAAAATCCTGGAATACCGCTGGAGCATTACAAAGACCGAAAGGCATGACCAAGTATTCATAATGCCCACTCCTGGTGTTAAATGCTGTTTTCCACTCATGCCCCTCTTTTATACGTATCAGGTTGTAAGCTCCTCTTAAATCAAGTTTTGTGTATACTGCTGACCCCCTTAACCTGTCGAACAGTTCTGATATGAGAGGGATAGGGTACACGTTCTTAATGGTGATCTTGTTAAGCCCCCTATAAAATCGATACACGGGCGTAAATCTCCCTCTTTTTTAGACACAAAAAAGAACCCAGCCCCTGCTGGTGAAGAGGAACGTCGGATAAAACCTCTCTCCAAATTCTCCTTTATGTACTCTTCCATGATTTGGTTCTCCTTTATGGAAAGAGGATATACTTTGCCTCGAGGAGGCATGGTACCAGGATGAATATCTATGGCACAATCATATGGTCTATGTGGAGGCAGTTTCTCTGCCTCTCTTTTATCAAATACAGCCCTGAGGTCGGCATATTGGTCAGGAACCTCTGTAGACAATGGAGGAGCTGTGGGTGTGTTCAGGGCACCTACATGCTGAATGGGTATTAAACAAGTCCCAAAACAAGCAGGACTCCAAGACAGTATCTCTCCCTTAGCCCAATCAATAACAGGATTATGTTCCACCAACCAAGGGAAACCAAGTACAACAGGATTGGAAGGTGAATGGATAACTTGAAATATTTTATTTATTTATTTATTTATAAAGGATTTTACCAGGAAGGATACATTGAGATTTCTCTCGTTTTCAAATATGATTTCTTCTTTATGCAAGAGACCAGTGGTAAGAACCACTGTAACCGTATCGTGAGTAATCCTAGGGCAGGATAACGGTCTGCCGTCTATGGCTTCGACGGCTAAGGGTGTCTCTCTTACAACCAGAGGTAGAGAAATGGAAGAAGCGTAGTTAACATCGATAAAGTTGCCAGCAGCCCCAGAATCCAAAAAAGCGGTAGTATGTGTGGTCTTGGTCTCCCAAGCCAAGGATACTGGTAACATAAGTTTAGTGTCTTTGACAGGAGACATGCACGTCACACCCAAGGCCTGTCTCCTCAGCTGCCTTAGGTGCGGTAGTTTTCCGGCTTATCATGCATCTTAGGACGAGTAGGACATTGAAATCGTACATGTCCCCCCAAACCACAATACAGGCACAATCCCTCACGAAAACGTCTGGTTCTCTCTTCCTCTGTAAGCCTAGTACGGCCTAGTTGCATAGGCTCTGAGGGAGGAGATAACTCTCTGGGTGGTGCTTGAAAGACAGGGGCCAACCTAGGTAACGGTCTCTTGGGCTTCTCTCTTGGAGTCCTTCTGTCCCTTATCTGATTATCCAGATCTATACAATAATCAATGAGTTCACACAATACCTCAGGTAGTTTACGTGGAGCCAATTCATGCATCAATGACTCTGATAACCCCTCCATAAAAGCCAGAACCAGTGTGTCACATTTGTCCAGTTCACATCAGAGATCAAGGTTTTAAATTCTATGGCATAATCAGAAACAGTCCTGTTCCCTTGATGTATGCGGAACAAGGATTTGCCAGCTACCGTGGCCTTTCTGGTAGGATTAAATGTACGTTGTAACTCGGCTATGAATTCTTTATAATCCCGTATGATAGGCTTCTCTGCCTCCCATAACGGAGTCGCCCATGTCAATGCTCTGCCAGACAGATGATTAATAATGAACCCCACTTTGGCAATGTCAGAGAAAAACATCTGTGGATTTAATTTAAAATGAATATCCACATGGACCAAAAATCCCCGGCACTCTGAGGGAGTACCGTCAAACCTCATAGGAGCGGTCATGTGTACCTGGGATGTCTGAACGACAGGGGACACAGGTATATCAAGCGGGGGTGCAACCCCAGCTGGTTCCAGGTGAGCCGTACGAGTCAGGATAGTTTGTAAGGCAAGAGCAAACTGATCCATCCTATGATCCTGCTCATCCTGTCTGGATACAAAGTTAGCCAAGTGCTGTGTTAAGTCTGCGGGATCCATAGTGGCCAGATCGTAATGTCACGGTTCCCAGATCCCACCACGCAGTACTTAACACCCCACACTCCACAGAGCCCAGAAGCTACCAACAGAGTAGCTGTGAAAGATCTCTAACTGTCTGGTCCTTAGAATTGGCCAGGTAAACTAGCTAGACAGAAAGGGTTAACAACACGGGGAGTAGTCAGCCGAGCCAGAATCAGGAATACAGAGTTCAGAATGGTCAAATGGAATAGCCGGGTCGATATCAGAGCAGTGGCGTAGTACAAGAAAATGGTCTAGGGCAACAGAAGGCAGAATAGTCAGAAACAAGCAGAGGTCAATAACGGGTTAATTCAATATAGCAGTCAGGTACAAGGAGCTCAGGTATGGATAACCACGATCTGGCAACTGCTGAGAATACACTGAGGGTTTTTAAAGACCTTCACCAGGCCACGCCCCCCACTCAAGCCGCGCCTCATGCAACCACCTCCCTGCCTGTCTCCATTTAAACCGGGCATTGGTCAGCAAGCAGCATCAGACATGCTGCCCTCAAGCACACAGGTAGGGCTGGAAGCTCCCAACGTTACAATACCAAGTACAAGAGACATTAATTTACAGTAACCTCGCTCAGGGAATCGCTACATTCGAGTCACAAGCCCAGTTTGCAACAAGAGTGGAATAGCATTTCCCGACAATAAGATAACTACAAGAGATGTTCTGTGCAATGTTATCAATGAGCAGGGCTGCCAGAAATCTCCGGGCCCCTTACTGAAGTACTATTTGGGACCCCCTTTGCTTAACTGCATGTACATACATTGATTGATATATATCAATCAAATCAATCAGATTTGAGTGTGCATTTTAAGTGCAAGACAATCATTCCTAATGGTTTGGCTGTTTTGACCTAGAATTTTCACTTCTCCAGTCATTCTGGTTTTCACCTCTCTCTGAATAGCCCTGATAATAACTTGTCTTCACGCCTAATAAATGTGTCATGTTTACTTACTCCCAGAAAGAACAACAAATGACTTCAGTATTTTTGTTATTGTTCTCACTGGTAACATTTAGGAGAGGATTCTTTTAACCCCTTCACGCCGCCAGCCCTGGTATGAAGTCCCGGCGACGGGTGGGTTCGCACACCCTGGGGCGGCATAGCACTCCCTCTGGCTCACTGGAAACCCCAACAGGCCACCTCCTTTTCCTTTGCCGATCATTGGCTGCAGGGGAGGCTGCCTGAGTTCAAGCAGTCCTGCTGCAGCCAATGACATCGATCGGTTGCAGGGAAGGGAGGCAGGCGTTTTTTAGTTGCCAAAGAGCCGTGGGGCATGCTATGCCGCCCCAGGGTGTTCAGACCCACCAGCCTTTTTTGTGATCCCCCACAGGCAAGGGGTTAAAGGAATATTATAGTCATTTTGTACCAGCTGGATGGAGTAGAGGTAACATCACTGCTCTAGAACTGTGGAGACCCAGGTTGGAATCCCGGCCAGAGCACCTCTCCAGTAAGTGTCCTTGGGCAAGACACCCATCGGTACATACCTGCCTACCACACAGTGGGCCATATTACATAGTTGGTGCTAACTTAACCAGAGCTGTTGTAAACTTCCCAGAGCCATTATAGCCTATGGAGGTTTTAAGTTTACAACAGCTCTGGTTAAGTTAGCACCAGCATTGTAATATGGCCCAGTATCGGCTGTGGAGTCCAGTGGTAACATCTCTGCCCTTTGACCATGGAGAAGCAAGCCAAATACAAATTGACCACATCAAGTCTCGAGTTTACGAGAAGCGGATTCAACCTATCCACCAGGTCGCTGATCTACAATCATGGAAAGACGACTCGATCCCACTCAGAAGACGCCACCAGCGAGTGTCCTTGGGCAAGACACCTAACGATATGGATGCGCCGACCTCACAAAATACTTGTACATCTCATAGATTGTAAATTCCCTTGGGAACAGGGTCCTCCTGAATCAGGCCGTATCATCCATGTGTGGTGTTGTAATGTATTAACCCCTTGTGCACTGATCTTGTAAAGCGCTGCAGAGTTTGTGGCGCTATATAAAGGATAATAATAATAATCATTTTGTAACCTTCCTGATCGATTCGTCGTGTTAAAACAAGCATTTCCCCAATATCCATTGATTATTTATCCCCACGTTTGTTCCTGCAGTCTTCTCCTTCCTGACCTCAATGTAGGCGCTTTAATTACCAGTTAAGGGTACAGGTACGTGTATTTTACGTCATGGCAGAAGCAGTTGTTGGGTGACTATAACAGCTAAAACGTTCAGGCTTGTTTAACCTAGGGATTATTTATCTTCATGCAAGAACAATAAACATTTCAGCAGAGACGCTGGGATGGAAAGAGGATAAACAAACAACTCAAACTTATTCCGTAACAAGACGGTCTGTTAGTCTCTAAACAGGAGGCCCGGATCCACATTCCTCCCGCAGATACATGGGTTCACCTGCATGTGGACAAGGTGGCAAGTGACTCTCCCAGGTATTGAGAAATAACGTCTTCTAAGGAAACACACACCTTTTTCTGTAGAAAAGTAACGTATTTTACATCTGAACTAAATGTAAGAGGAAACAGACGTCAAGGGATATTCTGTCGAAAAATAGTTCCCTTTTTTGCCCTTAAATAAATGGGCAAATCCTGCTGACAGCTTCTACTCAATTACTTTTTCTTACTTTTTTTATTTCAGGTGATTTTATTCACCGTTTCCCCCTCGTCGCTTCTCCTCTTTGGCTCAGGGACTCCCAAAAGTCCCCGAAGCCTTTCTGCGCAATCTGCGCTCCTATGCAACGCTACGGGAAGTGTGCACTTTACGTACACAAGTTTCGTAGTGCCTGCGCATAGTGATGGATCGGTGCTGGATGCGCATGCACGGATCCGATGTATCGGCTGCCTCTCTGAGAACGCTCGCTACCACGATTGGTCTCAGAGTGGGTGACGTCGGCCGCTCTCTGTGTGACATAACTAGTGGCCGGCACACGGAAAATTCAAAACTCCCGGTTGCTGGTGACGCTGGTTGGGGTGGAGGAAACTCCTCCACTTCACCAAGTGATTTCTCCAGATAGGGGGAGAACACTCCTCACATCCTGACCACTTAAAAAATAATAAAGGAGGAGTAGAGCGTCCCTTGAAACTGCAAGACAGCTATTGTGTGCAAATGCTCAAAAATTAGGGGTTATTCGGAGAGCACCGAAATGTCGCCGACATTTCAGTGCTCGCTCATTCCCTGCAGTTCTCTTCACTTCGGGGAATCAAAGATCCCCACCCTGAGGTGTATTCAGCATTCACCACAGGGTCCCCGGAGTGTAGGAAAAACCTGCCGAAAAACCATCCTGAAAAAGCCGGAAAAAGTCGACGAGCCACTGAGCACAGCGCAGACCAGCCGCCGGAAAAAGTCATCAAGCTGACAAAACAGGGTAAAAAAAAACCCAGTTCGCTTGAAAGTTTGAAAATTGAAACGCTGTTTGCAAAATAACTACTGATCGAAAATGCCTGGAATTTACATGTAATATCCAATGAATGATAATAAAAAGGGCTGTTACAGAAAAAAGAAAAAACTATTTAAAAAAAAAATGGAAAAGAATTTTGTCGAAAAAATCCTGAAAAATGCCTAAAAGATCCTAAAAAAAAATCAATAGACTTTTTGCTGCAGAATAAAATAATAAACGGTTTATTAGATATTGCATATAAACGGGAATATTTTTAACATTGAAGCCTATGGGATTCTTATACTGAATAAACCTGCCGAATGAAACCACTGAACAGCAGGACACTTTGGCAAATTTTCACTGCTGCTCGGTGTCTGTGAATAGATTAACCATTGCTTCTCTATGGGGGATTTCACTGCCGCCGAACAGGCACCGTAATTGCAGACACTTTGCCAAAATTTGGCGAACTGCCTACTCTCCGAATAGCCGAATGGCCCCGAAATGTCACCGTACGGGGAAATTCCCGATCGGCTCTCTCTGAATAAACCCTATTGTCAGTTTTGGCGTTATATTTAACTTTTTTGTTTTTGCTAACACCTATATAAAGGCAGACATTGTAAACGTATTTTTTGGTATAAGCGATGCTGTCCCCTTGTCAATTCAGACACATTCCTCAGTGAACACACCCACATTATCGAGTACGTTTTCGGGAATCGCCTCCTTCCAATCACAATCCTTCCTGTGCGTCTGAAACACAGACACTTATTGTTTGGCAATCACAGGGGCCGCTTGCATCATGTCGCCCCCCCCCCCCTGCCCGTTTCTCAAGTGCAAACTAATAAGTCATAAGGAAAAGGACCTGCGGCTGAAATTCTGTGCCCTTCACCCAAGCAAACAATACTCAAGATAACATGTATGCGCTGATTACCCTGCGTGTCAGCCAGCGTGCTATTCGTGTTATCGCATGAAACAGCAGGAGAGGGTTTCTTTACTCTTTGAATCCGCATTCCACACCGGCTCAATACAGGGTTATTGTTACAGTTTCAAGTATTTATACCAACATTTATAGCAACAACAAGTTCTGTTGCGCTGTACAATGGGCCAGACCAGTGACGTGCGGTGAGGTCAGTGGCTGGTGAGGCACTGGCTAGTATCAGAGCCAGATCTACACATGGTTACACAGTCACAATTTACACATTTGATTATCGTTATATAGGAGAATAGAGTTTCACTATTTATAAAGTTCGCACCTTCTTTTTTTTTTTACAGCTAAGAGCATGCACTTACAATATCGACTAATAGAGGGCGCTATTACAACTCTTACTGTAAAAAAGTTTGCATACAGGTGCTTAATGTTGTAAGAGCATGCACTTACAATACTGACTAATAGAGGGCGCTATTACAACTCTTACTGTAAAAAAGTTTGCATACAGGTTTTAATCTTGTAAGAGCATGCACTTACAATACTGACTAATAGATGGCGCTATTACACACATGCTGATTGCTGAGCTCTGCCTGCCCCCCCCCCCACAACCGACGAGGACCAATCAATCCATGGGGAGCTCTGCCTCCCATGGGGGGGCATTTTTTTTTTTTTATTTTTTAAAAAAAAGATTGCTTGAGACCAATGGAGCTTTCCCATTGGCTCAAGCTTTCAATTGCTCTCATCGGTTCTGGAGGCACTGAAAAGCGTAGAACCAGCATGAGCTTCGCAATTAGTGTAGCATTCAGCTGCGCAAATTGCGTAGGCTAGGCTGGCTCAGTGCTGCCCCTGCTGTCTGTGTAGTGAATCACACACACACACAGCAACTGAAAGTGCAGGAGAAAAAAAAAGCGGAGGACAGAGAGAAGAAGCAAGCACAGCGAGGGAGCGTGGAGCAGGTGAGTATGAGAACTTTTTTCAATAAATAAAATTTAACTTACAGTTTAAATATACACATCACACATGTCATTATAGCACAATGACCACATTAATTTACTGGAATGCAGGGGAGGCTCTGCCTCCCCTGCCACCCCTGACTGCACGTCCCTGGGCCAGACATAACAAATATACATACAAGTTAAGAAAAAAAGGCTGTCACCTGCGCTTATTCCTATAACACCGTGTGAAACAAAACACAATTAGAGGCTTTGGTTTACTCGAATGGCCATTGGAGTGTAAGCTCACCTGCCAAAGTCGAGGCACCTCTAGTAAAGGTGAGTCCTAACCAATGAAAACACAGGCTGCTTTGTACAAAGTAAAATAAAATGCATCCTTTTTAACGCTCGCTAGTGCGCAGAAGAAAACGCTACTGTGCACCCGGCCTAGAAATGAATATATTAAGTTTGTAAATTTTCTACCAGTGCCAAACGGTAAATTAATGGCCAAGGTGAGGCAATGATTGCCGAGCACAACTATGTTCTAACCTCTCTGTGCAGAGGAGGAACTTATCACTAGTTTTATAAATAAACTTTAATACAAAAGCGATTACACACCTTTAAAAAGTCATTTATACCTCCAATTAGAAGCTCTCATCCTCCTTGTCGAAGACTAATGTGTGAAGAGTTGCATAAAATCACGCAGATGCTGTTGTTTGGTTATGTGCTACTTCGCTCTGCATAGATTATTACTGTATCCTGTAGAATTCCAAGCGCTCGCGGTCGCTGCGTGCTCAAAGCCGAGCGTACAGAAAGAATAGACAAGGAGACTTTCCATGCTGTAACGACATGGGACTTCGGAGAGCGAAATTCAAACAGAGGAGGAAGAACCTTCGCTGATGAAGCCTCCCCTGTCACTCTTTGAAATTAAGCCTTGTGTGAAACTAACAGGGTTATTCAAAGAGATCCGAATTGTGGCCGAAAGGTAACCGAACAGTGAAATTCAGCGTACGGTTACCTTTCCTGGCCATTCGGCTATTCAGAGAGCAGGCAATTCGCCAAATGTTGGCGAATTGCCTGCACATACAGTGCCTGTTCGAGGGCAGTGAATCCCCATAGAGAAGCAATGCTTCGACTATTCAGAGAACAAAAAACAGCAGTGAAAAGTTGCCGAATTGCCCTGCTGTTCAGTGGTTTCATTCGGCAGGTTTATTCAGGCGAATCCCATATGCTTCAATGTTAAAAATATTCCCGTTTTAATTCAATATCTAATAAACCGTTGATTATAATATTCTGCAGCAAAAAGTCTTTATATTTTTAGATTTTTTTAGGATCTTTTAGGCATTTTTCAGGATTTTTTTGCGAAAACAATTCCATTTTTTTTTTAATCGTTTTTTTCTTTTTTCTGTAACAGCCCTTTTTATTATCATTCATTGGATCTTATATGTAAATTTCAGACATTTTCGTTCTGTACTTTCTTTGCAAACAGCGTTTCACTTTTCGAACATTCAAGCAAACAGGTTTTTTTTTTTCACTCCATTCGTCTGCGGTGTTGGGTTTTTCCGGCGGCTGCTCTGCGCTGTGATCGGAGGCTGCTCGGGTTTCTCCGGCGTGTTCGGCGGGGTTAATCCAGATGTTTTTGCGGGTTTCGGTGTACGTTCGCTGGGTTTTGCGGTGAGTGTTCGGCGGGTTTGCGGCGGCTTTTCCCTGCACTACGACAGCCCTGTGGTGCTTGCTGAATACACCGCAGGGTCGCCGAAATGGGATCAACAAATCGCACCGTATTGAAGAGAACGAAAAGTCACCGAACGTGCTGTGACTTTTCGATTCTCTTTGAATAACCCTGTAAGCGAAACATCTGGGGTGCGAAGGTTCGCCATCTCTGCACTAGTTTTAGTAGAACATCTTATTATGGTTTAGATTTCAAAGCAATGAAGCCTGAATTACATCAAGACGCAAATCACATTTATAAGGATTTTTTTAACAAATATAGTGAAATGTAAAGGAAAATGTGCAATATTTGGATGCAGGCGCAGAGAGTGATCCATACCTTGCATGACCTTGTCTTGGGCTTGATAAACCATCCTTCAGAGGAAGTCATGGTGCTTCAACCGTTCCCCAGCGCCCCATCTGCAACGGATGGAAATAGGATTAGAAGAATTATTATTTCAAATGAATCTTAGGTACAGACAAAAAACTATTTTTTTTTCTGGACTGCAGATGCCTAATACAGAGCCTGGCATGCAAGGGGGAAAAAAATAAAAATCAATAAAATAATCTAATAATATCACCGCCGTCTGTTGGGTCTCTTAAAGAAAGTGTCAATATTCCACAAGTCTTATAACAGCTAAAATAAAAATACATTACATGGTGGCAAAATGATGACACAAGTATGAGGTCATCAAAAGAACGAGGTGGCACGAAGGGATGCTGGAATAAAGTAGGGTCTGGAGCTGCAGTAGATTGGAAAGTGAAGTAATATCCAGGGATGGCGAGGTGCCGGCAGGTGCACTTGTCTTCAGGTATGTGGGTGGTCAAACACAGAGTTAATTTAGACATGCTCAGGACTGCTTGCACTTTAGACACCACCAACCGAGGGGGTACCGGACAAAATCCAAAATCCCTACAACCAGGTTCCCTAATGCCAACATCCCGATGGCCAACTTACAGACAGAACAAGTGCCGGACATACCAACAGTTCCCTACACAGACAACTCCCTCATTTAATACACCTCTATATGGGCACCATTAGTTGCACGAAGCACATCAAGACGGTACTGGATTTCTTGCCATGTTGGCTGTAGCATCCCCTCATCAATGGTGGCATCAGTGATCCTCTGCTTTAGATTAGTGATGTCCCTTTGTACCTTTGTTCCATACACCTGTAGCGCTCACCACCGGAGGAGCCGCTGAATTAACCTCGGGTTAGTCTCACCGCACTAGGGAATAAATATACACCAGCACTGTTGTGGATTTTATAGATTATATACTTTACTGATCCCAATAAAGCGGCATATATAATGTAGATACGGATACGGTATATGAATGACAGGATTTCGTAATGCGGGAAAAACACGCGGCGGTAAAAGAAAAGTTTAACCCCTTCAGTTCTGGAGTGTAAGTCCCGTGAAAGTAATGTCTCAAAAGGTGTGTGTGTGTATGATCTCGGGTACCCGGGTACTGTATTCAACTGGTCAGTGAATGAAATGAGCAAATCTTCGACTAGTCACGTTGGGGCCCTGTAGATTTGGACAATAATGCAGCGTGCTTTGTTATACTTGGAATTTTGCGGCCTGGAAGGCCTCTCACCCATCCGTTAGACAATCTGTCCCGCTGCCCGATCAAGGATGTCTCTCCGCTTTACCACTGGGACTCTGTGCCACCGGATCAGCTCTCTTGCTTGTCCGATCTCCACAATGCGAAACTACGGCCTACCGCCTGCAATCCCAATGGATCATCGCGGTCTCCTTACTCAGGGTCCAACCGGAACTAAATTTCTGTGCAAACCTCTTGGTGGTGTGTAGGTAGGTCTCTGCAAAGTCACTGTCCCGATCTCCAGCACCTGCAAGGCTGCGCCTGCTCTCCGGGCCTGGTCACGATCCTTGGCAGTCTCACGTGCGTCTTCCACCTTTCGCCGCTCAGCTCACTCTGCCTCTCCTCCGAACGAGGCTGCGGATGTCCTTCTTCTCTCTCCCACCCACTTCCTGTCTCTACCGAAAAGCACGATGGAAATTGTAGTTACATTTGTGTCCAGCATAGTCCATATTGCCCCTGTCTCCCTCTGGTGGCCACAACAAGTAAATGCAGCAAACACAATCCTTAAACAGCGCTATACACCATATCTTTAACATAACCCCATAGAAAGAAGTCGTTTTTCTTCGGCGAGACATCAATTACTGCTAATGTTCACCTTCACCTTTTGACTGAATACGTGGCACCACAACTACATGACCTTCAACCAACCATCATTTTCCAGCAAGATGCTGCAGCACCACATTGGGGACGGCATGTTCGTGGCTTCCTAAATGAAACATTTCCAGAGCGGTGGATTGGAAGGGGTGGCCCAATTCTCTGGCCACCTCGTTCACCAGATATCACTCCCCTCCACTTCTTTCTATGGGGTTATGCTAAAGATATGGGGCCCTATTACAACCCCCACGCTAAAACGGGGGCGGGTAGGGAGGAAAAACTGCGCTCGCAGTTTTCCCCCTACCGCCCCCGTTTTAACGGGGGATTACAATGCAGGCGCAAACAATGCTGCCTGCATTGTTTGCGCCGGCTATGTCCCGGGATGAGTGCGGCAGCGCTAAGCGCAGCCGCATGCATCCTCTCAATGGAGTCCATAGGACTCCATCGAAACAGATGCTGGCGGTCACATGATCAGTAGGATCTCGCCTAGGATCGGCATAGGGATACACAGGGAGAGACTGGGGGGACTTTTCCCCCCAGTCTTTCCCTGCTCCCGCCGGCCGGAGGAGGCAGTTGGAGCCGTGGTCCTTTTCGCTGACCAGAGCTAGACGTTAATCAGCGCTGGGACTTTGTAATGCCAGCGCTGATTAACACTTTGCGCTCCCTATGTTAAGTATAGGGAGCGCAAAGTACAGTAACCTCGCGCAGAGGAGCGCAAGGTACCAAACGCTAACGGGTTTTTTAACCCGTTTGCGTTTGGATTGTAAAATGCAGTAAATCCCGCAGCAAACGTTAATGCTCAGCATGTGAGCGTTAACGTTTGCATTAGGACTGTAATAGAGCCCAAGGTGTATGGAACAAAGGTACAAAGGGACATCACTGATGCCATTGCCACCATTGATGAGGGGAAGCTACAGCCAACATGGCAAGAAATCCAGTACCATCTCGATGTGCTTCGTGGCAACTAATGGTGCCCATATAGAGGTGTATTAAATGAGGCAAAAACCCTTATATATATATATATATATATATATATAAAATGCACGAGATTGCAGCACTCAACCTTAACTACGCTTTCAGTGCGGGTGCATCTCAAGACAACATGATATACAACAAAACAGGAGGAGAGCACACCAAACATATTCAAACAATACAAACACCACAACAGCAGCAAAATTCATTTAAACATAGAGATTTTCCAGATTTAACCCTTTATATGCTTACACACATTTCTTAACCCCTTCAAAATCACTGTAGTTCTTAACCCTTGCATAAATTCAATACTGAGCTCTGTTGAACAATGGTGGAAGTCTCGTGCATTTTGTATAATATAGGGTTGACAACCCTTTGGGCAAGCACCCCTCCCTGTCACAGGTGCTCCACCCGCAGGTTCTATTTAAACCTTGATCTGCCGGGAGCTTCAGAAAGGATTGGGTCCTCAATAAGTAAGTTTATCCCATAAGAGCAGTCATTAGGTTAGTATGATAGGACCTGCCAGGGGTGGAATACATTGTCGCTGTTGGCAGGCTTACGCAATTCATGGCCATCCATTGCAAACTAAACTTCCACCATTGTTCAACAGAGCTCAGTATTGAATTTATGCAAGGGTTAAGAACTACAGTGATTTTGAAGGGGTTAAGAAATGTGTGTAAGCATATAAAGGGTTAAATCTGGAAAATCTCTGTTTAAATGAATTTTGCTGCTGTTGTGGTTTTTGTATTGTTTGAATATGTTTGGTGTGCTCTCCTCCTGTTTTGTTTTATATATATATATATATACGTCTCATTTTGTAATCATTTTCACTTATCTGTCTTTTCATTTGCCTTTGGAATAAATGTTTGAAATTGTAAAGAGACTTTATGGACGCCCTGTATGTTTTTTGATCATGAACCAAATCTAACCGCAAGATCTCTTGTATAAATATTTGATACAGGGAATATTTTATTTCTGAAAGCTTACTGATTCTATTTGATATCGTTCTGTCATAGTTACATGGGCTGAAAAAAGCCGCGCGTCCATCGAGTTCAGCATTTCACGCATCACCTACTGCTGTTGATCCAAAAGAAGCAAAAAACCCCAGTCTGAAGCGCTCGCCAATATGCAACATACTGGGGAAAAATTCTCTTCTTGACCCCAGATGGCGTCACATTTCTCCTTGGATCGAGAAGCTTTTACTTAAATATTATAACCCCTAATACGATCAGTGTTATTCGGAAAACACCTAAATGTCACTAACATTTCGGTGTTCTCCCGTTCGCTGCACTTCGGCGAGTTCGATTCGCCGACGCATTCAGCAATTCCAAATTAGCAACGTCCAAAATCTTTATATGATCAGCTGCTACTGTTACTTATATTTACATAGGGAAGTCCATGCTTGATGCCAGAGTCGAAGCGGAGGAGCTGTGTGCGGCGACGGAAAAAAGGGGAGTAAAGTCACCTAAAAAGAAGAAAAGAAAAGTAATAACTGGACGGAAGCTGTCAGCAGGATCCACCCAATTATTTAAGGGCTAAAGAAAAAAAAAAGGAACTCTGTTCAATAGATTATCAGAGTTATTCAAAGAGATCCGAATTGTGGCCGAAAGGTAACCGAACAGTGAAATTCAGCGTACGGTTAACTTTCCTGGCCATTCGGCTATTCAGAGAGCAGGCAGTTCGCCAAATTTGGTGACTTGCCTGCACATACGGCGCCTGTTCGAGGGCAGTAAAATCCCCATAGAGAAGCAATGCTTCGTCTATTCAGAGTTCAAAAACCAGCAGTGAAAGGTTGCCGAATTGCCCTGCTGTTCGGGGGTTTGATTCGGCAGGTTTATTCAGGCGAATCCCATAGGCTTCAATGTTAAAAATATTCCTTCCATTTTGTTCAGTGGATCAGCTTTCTCTTTACATCCAATGGGTTTCAATACCTTCAGCATCTTGTGATACAATTATATTGTTGCAGCTCGTGTATTCAAGGTGTGTCATTACCACTACTTCTGTAGTGGGTTACTGTTAAAAATATTCCTGTTTTAATTAAATATCTAATAAACCGTTCATTATAAAATTCTGCAGTAAAGAGTCTCTTTATTTATAGATTTTTTAGGATCTTTTTGGCATTTTTTGGGATTTTTTTGCAAACATTTTTTTCCGTTTTTTCTTTTTACGCGTTTTCTTTTTTCTGTAACAGCCCTTTTTATTTTCATTCATTGGATTTTATATGTAAATTTCAGACATTTTCGCTCAGTAGTTTCTTTGCAAACAGCGTTTCACTTTTCAAACATTTAAGGCTAGGGTCAGAAGACGAAAGCATTTTTCCGCGAACGTGAAAAAGTGCGTCCGAACGCATTGACGTATTTTTTCACGGAATGCGCAAAAATGGTCAGACGAGGCGCATTTCGGTTGTGATTTTGTACGGATTCTCAATAAAACTCTTTTTGCGTCTGGACATTAGCAGCGTCTGACATCTCCTAATCACGCACACACGCCGCTATGCCGCAGCTGCGCACTCAGTACGTCAGTACTAGCGGTTCAGCGTTCTCAAAAAAATGCGTTCAAATTCTATTTGCGTTGCACGGCCAGACTTTTGTGCGGCCGTACATCGTATATTGGCCGTCATCTGCTGCTAGTGCGGCCGTAATTATGTGCGCTAGAATGCACGTTAAAAGTGTGCTGGTCTGACCCCAGCCTTAAGCGTACTGTTTCTTTTTTTCTCACTCCATTCGTCTGCGGTGTTGGCTTTTTCCGGCGGCTGCGCTGCGCTGTGATCGGCTCCTGCTCAGGTTTTTCTGGCGTGTTCGGCGAGGTTAATCCAGATGTTTTTGCAGGTTTCGGTGATCCCTCACCGGGTTTTGCGGGGAGTTTTCGGCGACTTTTCCCTGCATTTCGATGGCCCTGTGGTGTGCTGGATAGACCACAGGGTCGCCGAAATGGGATTGCCAAATCGCGCCGGGTGGAGTAGAGGTAACATCACTGCTCTGCATGGAGAGAGCCTGTGGAGTCATGGGTTCGATCCCGACGAGCACCTCTCCAGTAAGTGTCCTTGGGCAAGACGCCTAACGGTACATACTCGCCACCCAGGACATACTTGAAAACGAGAGAAATCTCAATGGATCCTTCCTGGTAAAATACTTTCTCAAAAAAAATAAAGACACTGAACGTACGGTGACTTTTCGATTGTTTTTGAATAAGCCTGTATCCCTTTAAATCTGTATACGTTTGTTGTAGAGTATGCAACAATGTAGCCAGAATATCACTTCAAAGAGTTCTATAAATATATCCAGTATATTCACATTATCTGGGCGAGTTAGTCCCTTCCTCCCTCTCCTGGTGACTAAGGACAGACAGTAGATACTGTTTGGTATAATCTAGTCTACTTAATGCAGGATATACGGGAGAAAGATACTAGAAGGGGGGGGGTGAGAATGTGTCTCCTTTGTTTCTTGACTGCAAAGTGCTCAGTGATTGAGTTTGAAAGGCAGCATGGTATTCTTGTAAATGTTTTGTTTACGCATGCTGTGCGTGGGAGTTGTCAACATGTGATTTGTGCTTCCATACACGGAGTTCTGCCAACATGGACTCCAAAAAAAAAACAATGCACAGAACTGGAAAGGTTGGTGGAACCCAGCAAGGCTGTTTCCCAATACCCACTCCTTTCATTTATGCGATTTCTATCCAAGAGAAGGACGTGTTTGCTGCGGCACTGCTTTATGGGTCCTCTTTTATTTGTATGTAAAGCAAGGCAGAGCAGAGAAGTTGGTCATAAGATGATAACATCTGCTGTCCACCTTAACCCCTTCACTGCTGAGCCATTTCATGTCTTAAAAAAACACCACATTTTTCTTTTTGTTATTATTATTTTTATTATTTTTTTTCTTTACTTTATACATGGTCATGTTTGATATCATTGGAAAGGCCATGCTCTGGCCTTTCTAATGATACCAAATATGACCCTGCTAGCTGCCAATAGTCAGGAGATATCGGGGTTCAAAGGAACCCCTATCTTTCCTTAGGAGTCAATGAAGACGTTCCCCACACGTCCTCAGCAGTGCGACATTTGTTCAGACTAGATCATGTGCATTTCATTTGGTTACGAATATGTTTTCGTCTGAATCTTGCATTTTCGTATCTTTCCATCACTTGCTCCTCACTGTGTGGCTTTGGCCATAGAATGGAGTGAATGGGTCAGTCACAGACTCACATCATTGTATTGTATAGGATGTATTCAAAGGACATCACCAGGGGGTAGATTAGAAATCTTTTCAGCTCCCTGTCTTACTTCATGCAGCTGCCAGCTCTTATCTCAGGTAGCCTGGCGAACAACAGACTCCCTGCTGCGTTATCTAAACATTCCCTCTTCCACCTCATTAACTGTTGAATACTGTAGATGATAAACCATAACAGTAAAGTAAAACGTTTGCACAGATTTTGGTAACTGTTGCATCATGGGAAAAATCCACAAAATGGATAAGAACTTACTTTATTTTTCCTTTCTACCGTTAACTACTTAAAAAAACGGGAAAAAGACAGCAACAGGTGGTTTACAATGTGTTTGTAATGCACAGGTAATCTAGTTACAGCATATGTGGGTGGTTGTGTCCCTTTAAGGACTGCTACAACAATTGCAGGGTTATTCAGAGAGCGGTGAAAAGCAGGAGAAAGACTGGAGAATGGAAAATTCTAGGTCAAAATAGCCAAATCAGAAAAATTCTCCCTTTCATCTCACTTTCCTAATCGGCTATTTTGACCTCGAATTTTCCATTCTCCAGTCATTCTCCTGCTTTTCACCGCTCTCTGAATAACCCTGTTGGTGTAAGGCTAGGGTCAGAGTGGGGCAGTCGGAACGCGCGTGCAGACGCACTAAATCACGGCGGCAGTAGCAGCACATAACGGCCAATGACGGGCAATATACGCAGTACGTGCGTACGAAAGTGCGCCGACACCACGCAACAGCAAATGAACGCATTTTTATCAGAACGTGAAACCGCTGCTACTGACGTACAAAGTGCGCTGCGGCCGCATAGCAGCGTGTGTGCGTGATTAGGAGATGTCAGACGCTGCTAGTGTGCGGCCAACATAACGTTCAAACAGCCGGATTTCCCTAGACTTCTTTTTACCCCACCGTCATGAAATACGTCCAGAATTGCGCATCGTCTGACCACTTAAGCGTATTCCGTGAAAAAATGCGTGCGCACGCATCGACGTACATTTTGACGGTGGCTGCAGAAAATGCGCTCATCTGTCCCTAGCCTTAAGGGTTCTTGGTTTTGATGGATTTGTGGAGAAACCTAAAAGGTAAAACCGGTACACAACAACACGACTTACTAAGAAGACGATGATGATGTCCGTGGGGCGTGGTGGGGGTGTTTGTGGGACCTGTGCCATGGGTTTGGGGAGCGAGAGAAATAGAATGCCTTCCAATACTGTAAGTTTGTACATGAGAATGATATGCAGAAATAAGCCTCATCCACACATACGTAACCCTGCTTATGCAATCTCTATTACCAGACCCAATTATTTTTCTTTAGGAGTTGTCAGGAACCTGAGAGTAATGTTTATTCAAAAGTACTCACATCATTCCCTGAAGAGTGGGAGGTAATAACAGGAAAATGCTGGTGAAAGAATACATTTTAGGAGGTGGTTACGGCAAATAATGTGGATACTGTATTATGAAAATCAGAAGAGTGCATTTAATGCCAATGTTATGGCCGCATCGTAGAGGTCCCTTTCATCTTTAAGAGAGGTTAGGCTTACGCTACATTAACTACTAGCACTGACTGCTATTAAATGTAATTTATAAAACTGAATGGGCTATTGAAACTTAATAATACAACAGAGAGGCCTAGCTACTTACAAAGAAATATAAAATAAAAAGTTTGTATATATATATATATGGTTTATTATTGCAGAAGCCATTTGCACATCACAGCAATTCAAAGAACTGCATCACAGAGCTCCTGTGCCACATTCCCCGTATGCATCAAGGAACTCTGGGTAAGACATGCAAACGACATCTATCTCACTTTTTTGCATGTCTTACCAGAGTTCCTTGCTGCATACGGGGAATGTAGCACAAGAGCTCTGGGATGCAGTTCTTTGAATTGCTGTGATGTGCAAATGGCTTCTGCAATAATAATAAACCTTATTTGTTATTGCATGGAGGCTTTTTATCCCATTTTTTTGCCCTCCACCACAACCCAAATAAGTAATAAATATATCTCTACGTGTACGTATTCTTGAATAAAAAAATATATAATTTATTATAAACGATTAAGGCTAGGGTCAGACGAGCGCAGTGCGAACGCGTGTGCAGGCGCACTTAATCACGGCCGTAGTAGCAGCAAATGCCGGGCAATGACGGCCAATATACGAAGTACGGTCGCACAAAAGTCCGGCTGCGCAACGCAAGTGGCAAACGAACGCATTTTGTCGAGAACGTAAAACCACTAGTACGGTTGTACAGAGTGCGTTGCGTCCGCTAGAGGCGTGTGTGCGTGAATTGGAGATGTCAGACACTGCTAATGTCCGGCCAACATAACGTCCAGATGCACAAAGTGTTTTATTGATGATCCGTACAAAATCACGAACGCAAATGCGCATAGTATGACCGCTATCGCGTACTCCGTGAAAAAATGCGTCCATTCGTTCGAACGCACTTTTTCACAGACAACGTGAAAATGCGTTCGTCTGACCCTAGCCTCAAGATGGCCGTCGACCGGGTTCGCAGTCGAGCGATTGACTTGGCCATCCGACTACGGACAACACCTTCACACGACCAGGGTCGTCCACTGGAAGCGTCTGTGGATGACCCAAGTCGGTCGACGGACAGGCCGCCGAACAAAGAAAAGAAAAAAAGAAAATGCTGCCGAACGCTGCAGGGGAGAATTCCCCCCTGTCCCTGGTGTTGAAATAGGTTTCAGCACCAACCACAGCACCGCTGAACGCAGCCGGACTGAAGAAAAGAAAAAAAAGATGCGTTCAGCCAGGAAAAAAAAAACCTTCAAGGTTATTCATGGAGATCCGAACTTGCCCTGAACAGTGAATTTCCCCATACGGTGACATTTCGGGGCCATTCGGCTACTCAGAGAGCAGGCAGTTCGCTAAATTTTGGCGAATTGCCAGCAAATACGGTGCCTGTTCGACGGCAGTGAAATCCCCCGTAGAGAAGCAATGGTTAATCTATTCAGAGACACTGAACAGCAGAGAAAAGTTGCCGAAGTGCCCTGTTGTTTGGTGGTTTCATTCGGCAGGTTTATTCAGGCGATTCCCACAGGCTTCAATGTTAAAAATATTCCCATTTTTATCAAATATCTAATAAACCGTCTATTATTTTAATCTGCAGCAAAAAGTCTCTTAATTTATTTTTTAGGATTTTTTTTCGCCAAAATTATTTTTCCTTTTAAAATAGCAATTTTTTTTTTCTATAACAGAACTTTTTATTATTATTCATAGGATCTTATATATTAATTCCAGGCATTTTCATTTAGTGCAATTTCGGGGACAATTTGGTTCGGTTTGAATAACCCTGATTGAATTGAGACGTATCCAAGCCCGGGGCTCAGCAACCTTATCTCCCCTGATACTCGGGTACTGTTTAGAGTGGCGGAATCTCATGGGAAATCTAGTTTCAAAACATCTGGAGGGCTGTGGTTGAAAACCCCTATTCTAGCCCATACCCTTTCGGTATTTATAAGTCTAGTGTGGGTTCATTGCTAATAACCATAGTGACCCGAAGGGGATTTATATTGCTTTTGTGTAAAACTACAAGGGCTCTATTAACTTCTTCGTGCAAAAGCGCACGCGCAGCGCTATTATTTTTGCGCGCAGCGTTCTAAACGTTATCGCGCTTAAATTAACGCTGGTATTACAATCCGAGTGCATTTTTTCATCCGTCAAAAAATAACGCGTAACAAAAGACGAGCAAAAACGCGCGCGCATTAACGCTGCGCGCAGAAATCGGTGGGCGGACTGTTTTTTCACACGATTCAGCCAATCAGAATTAAGAACCACAATTGTCTCCCGTTCAGTTTTTGCGCCTGCCAAAATCAATCGGAGTATATATGTTGCAGCAATAATAAAAACACGCACAACCTCTCAATTACATTGTTTGGGTATGTGTAGAATGTGTAACTATACTGTGCTGTATTGTTTTTTTCGTGCTGGTGTATTTGGGTTCGTCCAGGACGTTCAGATTTGCCGTTACCACCAGCTTTTAAAAGACGTTAAAATTATGCGCGCAAACGTTGTCCGTTAAAATTTGCGCATAGATTGTAATACCATCCGCGTACCAGCGCACAAACGCATTTGCGTCACAATGTTAAGTATAGGACGCGCGCAGTACATTACGCTCCCGCAGGTACACCAGCGGTAGACGATAACGCGCATTTTTTGCGCGGACATTGTAATATGATGTTCTGCGCAAAGGCTTTTTCGCGTTAATGCGTTTTTGCGCACGCGTTAACGTTTGCGCCCAGAAGTTAATAGAGCCCCAAGTATGTTATTTTAATCAAGATAAATAAAAAAATTTAAGCATTCCGTGCATATGTTAAGACCTGTTTGGGGACCAAGAGCGATTTTTCGAATATCCGGTTTCATCCTACCTTTCCAAAGCAACCTTTTCCACCCTCCCTCACCCCGTGACTAATGGAGCCATGTTATCTATGATTCAGTCACCACTTTTCTTGTGTTATCAGTCGTGGAGCCGTCTGATCCGTGGCCTCGCTGATCTCATATTGCTCGACTTTCCCGTTTACTCCTACAGATTGCATGGCTGTAGGCACAGCTCGCAAAATGACCACAGGCGCTGGCGTTGCGGTGACTTTAGCAGCGTATCACAAACAAATTATGTAAACAAATAAATAAATTTTCAAATTAACCCCTTAGTGACCGGGTGGTTTTATGATTGTCAGTCCAAAAGTGCCCGCTGCTGCTTTTACGTTTCTGCGCTGTTTGTGTTTAGGTCAAATTTTCCTCTTACTCGTTTATGGAACCCACACATATTATACACCGTTTTTCTCACCATTAAATGGACTTTCTAAAAGATACCATTATTTACGTCATATCATATAATTTACAATAAAATAATATGAAATATGGTGAAAAAAAAATAAATGGAACAAACACACTTAATTCCCAAAATCTGCAACCGCCAAAAAAGACCCTGGCTAAATAGTTTCTAAATTTTGGCCAGAGATTAAAAATACCCAATTTTTACATGTTTTTTTGTTTTTAACCCCTTCACTGCTGAGCCATTTCACCTCTGTGCGTGAGCTCATTTTGCCTGTTTTATGCTCATCATGGTTTAAATGCCAGCTTAAGTCCTATTTTATTAAACCCCACCAGAAGAAATTGGCGCAGAATCACAATCCGGCAATGGGGGAGTTAAAGACAGGTACCTCTGAAAAGGGCAGACCCTCCCCTTTCCAGCTGTACTTTTCTGTTTTTTGTACGTGTAGCGGTTTGAGAGGGAGAAGGCTCTGAAGGGGGGGGAGGCCTGGTGATGACATCATCACGCACGTTGCTGGCGTCATCGCGACTGCTTGACCCCCTGTAAAGGTGGGGCAGACTTCCAGCCTGCCAGTCCACCACAGGAAGCCCGGACAGAGAGGGGAGTATAGGGAGGGAGAGAGGTTAGTACGTCCGCGGTCGTTAAGGGGCTTTCCCCACAGGACGTACTATGTACGTCAGTGATTGGGAAGGGACACTCTACTCATCCTGGCCACTTTATCTTTTTTATTGATTCGGCACTGGATCGATTTGGCGGTTTTGCACCGGATCGTCGGCTGCTTCTAGTGGGTTTTCAGATCGATTTCATATTTTTTTTTCTGATCGATTAGGCGGTTTTGCAGAGGCGTTCGGCGGCTTGTTCCCTGCACTACGGGGACCCTGCAGTGAATGCTGATTTCACCGCAGAGTTGGCAAATCGGAGTAGCCGCAGTGCCGGGAACAGTGACATTTCGGTGCTCTCCGAATAACCCTGATAGTGTGCGACTACTGGCACTAATGGATACTATTAATATTTTCACAACTGTATAACGCCCCCGGCCACACTGCAAAAACTGTTCAGGAATGGTTTGAGGAACATGACAAAGATGTCAAGGTGTTGCCTTGGCCTCCAAACTCCCCAGATCTCAATCCGACTGAGCATCTGTGGGATGTGCTGGAACAAATCTGATCCTTGTAGGACTTAAAAGGAGTTGGTGATGTGGCCATGTTTTTCTACTCTTAACTTTTTGTGTGTGGTGTGTGTGTGTGTGTGCGTGTTTTTATACATGTTGGGAGACATAGGTTTTTATAGGGCTATTACGGAGACTCCATTCTAGTCAGCGAGACTGGGGGTCTATATCATGGCGAGGAGGACGCAGGAACACGGTGCTCCTGATGTTCATGGGGGATTACGGGTTTTACTTGCAGCTCTCATCGTAATTCCGGGGATTAGTGTTTCTCGGCAATGTCTATGTAACTGTCCATGTTTCTCACCTCTAACGTTTCCATTTTCACATTTCATTTTTTGGTGGTAGTGTCCCTACTGCTTACGGCTTCTGGGTTGGTTGGTCAACGTGACAAAAAACCCACAAAGGGGCATAAAATTGAAGGTGTCGTGCTTCCAGCCCTGGAGTCCACAGGAAAGCCAGGTCTTTTCCCTGCCATGGCCAGTCCTTACATCCGGTCGGGGATTTTCCTATAACCTCCTGCAGCTCACCTCGGATTCCACTGGTCTTGCAGAGCTCTTGACCAACTCCCTATTTAAGGGCAATTCTCCCATGGTGCAGTGCTCTGTCATTGAGTCTCCAGCCTGGCTGTGGCTTCTCCAGCTTCACTTACTACGTCTACAATCTGATTCTGTTTTCCTTGCCTCAAACCTGTACCAGCTGGTTCTGTAAGCCTATACCAGCCTGTGCCACGAGACTGCTGTCATTATCCAGCTGGAAGCGTCTACCGTGAGTGCCTGCCCATCAGCCCAGTGAGATCCTGTGCACTTTACCTCCACTCAAACCCTTCCTAAACTCTCGAGGCACTGCAGTCCATGGACCAAGGGGGTTTGCGCTGCATAAAAAAAAGAATTCTAAAAAAACCAAGGGACAGAGAGGCGCCTTCCAGTGGTAGGAGCTGGTAGGCTGTACTGGCTGGATGGAGGAGAGGTAACAGCTCTAAAATCGTGGAGACCCAGGTTGGAATCCCAGCCAGAGCACCTCTCCAGTAAGTGAGTGTCCTTGGGCAAGACCCCTAACGGTACATACTTGCCTACCACACAATTTCGGCTGTGGAGTCCAGTGGTAACGTATCTGCTCTTCGACCATGGAGAAGCAAGTCAAATCCCGTTCAGCACATCCTTCCAATACAACAGTGGAGAAGCAAGTCTCGACTTTACAAGAAGTGGGTTCAACCCAACCACCAGGTCACTGATCTACAATCAAGGAAAGCCGACTCAATCCCACTCAGAAGACGCCACCAGCGAGTGTCCTTGGGCAAGACACCTAACGATATGGATGCGCCTTCCTCACAAAATACTTGTACATCAGATTGTAAGTTCCCTTGGGAACAGGGTCCCCTGAATCAGGCCGTATCATCCATGTGTGGTATTCCAATGTACCAACCCCTTGTACCCTGATCCTGTAAAGCGCTGAGGAATTTGTGGCGCTATATAAAGGACACATGCCTACTCTGCCTATTCATAGATCCGGCCCTGCCTGCCTGCTACCATGAGCATAACACAGGGATACTGTAAGTGGAGAATATAATGTAACTATAGCTGATTCCTATAGAGCTAATCTTTTCTATAATACAGTAAAGGTTCCACAAAGCGGCCCATTCCACAGATTGTGCTGTGACGTAACGAGTATCTACCCTTGTATGTTCTATATTGCCGGCAGAATTAATCTACTAATGTCCATTTTATAACCAAAGGCCTCGAATTTCACCTGCTAAGAATAATAAATACTTCTTCTATTTCAAGGTCATCCATCCGAGAGCTCAGAAAGAAGCAGAAGAAAAATGATAAGGGATTTCCAGCCATCTGTGCGTAAGCTGGAAGCGGGCTTAACCACAAAAACATATTTAAATAACATGTAACATCAGCATTGCCGCATGTGTCAAGGACACATGATGTATAATTAGCACTGGTGTGAACGTCAAGGCTTTCCCAGGGTCTAAAACACTGCAGTTCTCTTTTCTTAATTTCTATAGACGCAATTTGGCTACATTCAGTCGGTGACAGAGAGGTCAGTGTCGTGGACCGCAAGAAACTTATGTGCCCTCTCTAAACAGCGTCTTTTCATTACCAAGTGCGTATTGTTGAAAAAAAAAATAGATTATCATAACTCTTACTTGAATTTGCTTATAGATCACTATTTTGAAACGGTCAAATAGTAAAAAAATAATTAATAATGTAAATTAGAGCATAATTACTTTCTTAATTTATCATTTACAGAAATATTGCTGGGATGAAAAGTTCTAAACTCTAGGTGGCGTCCGTTATCAGGCACAGTGTCACACGGGGTCTGCATTATCAGCATACAGGCAGATGCGGTAAATGTGCTGCAGACAGATAATAAAATGGTGAGATCTTCTGCTTATGGGGGTTTGTAGTGATCAGAATGAGATTATTAGCAATGCAATATCTGTATGTGCTGCATAATGCCTGTGTATGGCAACTACAGCAACACCTTGTATCTGTATGTGCTGCATAATGCCTGTGTATGGCAATTACAGCAACACCTTGTATCTGTATGTGTCATACACAGGCATTATGCAGCACATACAGATACAAGTTGTTGCTGTAATTGCCACACACAGGCATTATGCAGCACATACAGATACAAGGTGTTGCTGTAATTGCCATACACAGTCATTATGTGGCACATACAGATACAAGGTGTTGCTGTAATTGCCATACACAGGCATTATGCAGCACATACAGATACAAGGTGTTGCTGTAATTGCCATACACAGGCATTATGCGGCACATACAGATACAAGGTGTTGCTGTAATTGCCATACACAGGCATTATGCGGCACATACAGATACAAGGTGTTGCTGTAATTGCCATACACAGGCATTATGCAGCACATACAGATACACGGTGTTGCTGTAATTGCCATACACCGGCATTATGCAGCACATACAGATACAAGGTGTTGCTGTAATAGCCATACACAGGCATTATTCAGCACATACAGATAAAAGGTGTTGCTGTAATTGCCATACACAGGCATTATGTGGCACATACAGATACAAGGTGTTATTGTAATTGCCATACACAGGCATTAGGCGGCACATACAGATACAGCAACGCCTTGTATCTGTATGTGCTGCATAATGCATGTCTATGGCAATTACAGCAACACCTTGCATCTGTACTGTACAGTTAATTACACTCATTATGACCCCCTGAATGTTTGGTAAAGAGTAGCCTCTGCCGCCCCATCGATGGATGACGTAAAAGGGGCTCTTCGTCACTTGCTCTCTCGTAAAGCCACCTGCGGGTAACCCAGCTGAGTTGCAGGAGGCAGTTATTTCGTTGGAAGATAGGAGCTCGGCATGTGGTAGCGTGGGAGTATGATGGGAGCTGAAATATTCGCAGTAAAAAAGGATGGCCTAAAGCAAGGTCAAGGCAGGCAACGTTCTTAAGGTAGTCAAAGAGGAAGGTTGGCTGACACTAGAAACAACAGGAGATGCGAACAGGGCATATGTCGAAAGACATCTGAGCACCATCCTACTCGTACTGTGGGTGTTTATTTATTGAACGCTCTGTCCCTGCTCCTCCCATAGGGGAGGTCTCCAACCCTCCCAGTGCCTCCACAGGCTAATGGAGAGGAGTGGCATGTGGCCCACCTCTCCTGCATCCATGGGCATGCAGGCCAGGCTCCCTCGTAAGATGCACTGCCCCGGCCACTCCCCAAGGGGAAAGCGACAGGGAAACCCAATCAGTGAGGACCAAGATGGCGGCCCAGACTCCACGCGCAATATTCATACATAACATGTATGTGTTAGATCCCCCTCACATCTCCCAGCAGTAATGTCAAGTACAGGTACCCCCAGTTCAAAGTGACTATTGTCGCAGCTGCCATTGTGTTATCTGCCTGTCGGAGTTGTATTTGTGTGAGGAGGGAAGCAGAGGGCAGAATTGAGAGTCCCGAGGGCAGCAAACACCTCTGTAAACCCCAACAAAAATTTAAACCTACACCCAATAAACCTCTTTGGAAGTGACATTTTGAGCACTGCACATTGTCGTTCCGGCTGCGTCGCTTGCTTCTGTTTGTTGCATGTTTGTGCGTTTTGTTTCATGTCCCGGTTACAGTTGTCTTGTGTCATTATATAAACATTATGTCATTCGCATGATTTACGCCACAATGTAGTCTTTTTTTCCCGGTAAATAAACGCGTATCCACGTGGCTCTTTAGTGCACGGAATGAATCAGAATGACATTTAGACAAGATTAATTCTTCAAACAAGCTTTTCCTTCATTAACACAGCTGTCTCTGCTGATAATATTCGTGTGACGCTCATTTCCCATGTCTAATGAAAGCCTTGACCTCGGGCTGCTGATACAGCGAACCTGTTTTTCCTCTCATCTACCAAATCGATAGCGGTTACAGTGCTTCCCTATAAATAACACACTGCGCGGACGCCCGTCTGAGAGCCTCTTCACGAGAAGCTTTGGTAATAGTGTACAGTTACATAACGCCTGTGTTGTCCAATATTAATGCGATGTAACAGAGTCACCCCTAGAATTTACTGAGCCCTAGGCGAGAAAGTTTCGTGGGGCCCTTGGTCACGATTTCAGTGCCACAACTCCTTATACTCCTTTTTCACACACCGATACACACACTGACCCCCCAACACTGATCATCACAAATGGACACCCTGACCCCCAGATACACACCCTTCCACCCTATAGACACCCTCTCTCCGTCAGATATACACCCTCTCTTCCCCAGATAACCACCCCTGACTCCACTCATCCCCAAATCGACACCCTCTCCCCAGATAGTCCGTAGCGCCGCACAATTTGCGGTTCCTACGCAACACAAGTTGTGCAGAAAAGGTTTGGGACTTCTGGGTCCAGGATTCCCTGAGACCAAGGAGGAGAAGCAACGCGCGACGAGGGAGGAAAGGTGAGTAAAAAAACCGAAATAAAAAATTATTGGCCAGAGGTGGTGAGCGGCATCGGGCCAGTTATTTAAGAGCAAAAAAAAAAGAACTCGATTGTCCCTTTAACTCAACATCCATCCACATTGCCGGGACTCAGCACCGCCTCCTTGGTGACATTCAGGGTTATTCAAAGAGATCCGAATGGCTGCCGAAAGGGAACCGAATGCTGAAAATCAGCGTTCGGTTACCTTTCTTGGCCATTCGGCTATCCAGAGAGCAGGCAATTCACCAAATCCTGGCGAATTGCCTGCACATACGGTGCCTGTTCGGTGCCTGTTCGAGGGCAGTGAATCCCCATAGAGAAGCAATGCTTCGGCTATTCAGAGAACACAAACCAGCAGTGAAAGGTTCCCGAAATGCCCTGCCGTTCAGTGGTTTCATTCGACAGGTTTATTCAGGCGAATCCCATAGGCTTCAATGTTAAAAATATTCCCGTTTTAATTCAATATCTAATAAACTGTTAATTATAATATTCTGCAGTAAAGAGTCTCTTTATTTATAGAATTTTTAGGATCTTTCAGGCATTTTCTGGGATTTGTTTTTTAAAAAAATTCCGTTTTATTTTTTATTTAGTTTTTTTAAGTTTACTTCTTTTTTCTGTAACCGCCCTTTTTATTATCATTCATTGGATCATATGTAAATTTCAGCCATTTTCACTCAGTAGTTTCTTTGCAAACAGCGTTTCACTTTTCAAACCTTCAGGCTGGGGTCAGACGAACGCAGTGCGAACGCGCGTGCAGCCGCACTTTATCATGGCAGTAGTAGCAGCAAATGACGTCCAATGACGGGCAATATACGGAGTACGGCCGAACGAAAGTTCGGCCACACAACGCAAGCGGCAAACAAACGCATTTTTTCGAGAACGTGATACCGCTAATACTGACGTACAGAGTGCGCTGCGTCCGCTAGCGGCGTGTGTGTGTGATTGGGAGACGTCAGACGCTGCTAATGTCCGGCCAACATAACGTCCAGACACAAAAAGTGTTTTATTGATGCTCCGTACAAAATCACGGACGAGAATGCGCATCGTATGACCGCTATCGCGTATTCCGTGAAAAAATACGTCCATTCGTTCGAACGCACTTTTTCACGGACGACGCGAAAAATGCGTTCGTCTGACCCTAGCCTCAAGCGTACTGTTTTTTTCATTTATTCACTCCATTCGTCTGCGGTGTCGGGTTTTTCCGGCGGCTGCGCTGCGTGTGATCGGCTCCTGCTCGGGTTTCTCCGGCGTTTTCGGCGGGGTTAATCCAGATGTTTTTGCGGATTTTCGGTGTGCATTCGCCGGGTTTTGCGGTGAGTTTACAGCGACTTTTCCCTGCAATTCGGCGGCCCTGTGGTGCTTGCTGAATACACTGCAGGGTCACCGAAATGGGATCGCCAAATCGAACCGAAGAGAACAAAAAGTCACCGAACGTGCAGTGACTTTTGGATTCTCTTTGAATAACCCTGATACTGTCATACGTTGATTGTTGCCGTGTCGTTCCTAGTGGAGGAATAAGAAGGTGCGAGCCCAGCAGGATAATTTGGCTCCTGGATCGGGACAAGTCTGCTCTCTGCTGGTGTGTTACGTTTATGGTTTCCAGAGACACATAAAGTGATGTGACGCTCAGTAAGTCAGCGTATTATTACTCCTCACTAACATATAGGGCTCTATTCCCTAGTGATCGCTAACTGTAGCGTTCGGGTGAGTAAGAGTTAGAATCCGTGACTTTAACACCCCCCCCCCCATTACCTTCGTAACGCTATACTTATCGCATTGGTTTCTGCTGGAGCTTACTGTACTTTGCACATCCTATACTTAACATGAGGAGCGAAACAGTAATTAGTGTTAGGATAGGCAGGGCCGGTGATAGACTATTTTGCACCCTAGGCAAGACCAGCTACTTGCGCCCCCCCGAAATTAACTGTTGAAATGCGCAGGGGGGGCACACACTGCGGTGGACACACACACTGTGCACAGGGGCCGCACGCGGTTGCTCGGTGCCCATCTTACACCTCCATTGGTCGGGCCTAGGATTGATCTGTGCCCTTTTCTTTCTTTTTCCTGTGCCTCTTTCTTTCTTTTTCCTGTGCCTCTTTCTTTCTTTTTCCTGTGCTTCTTTCTTTCTTTTTCCTGTGCTTCTTTCTTTCTTTTTCCTGTGCCTCTTTCTTTCTTTTTCCTGTGCTTCTTTCTTTCTTTTTCCTGTGCCTCTTTCTTTCTTTTTCCTGTGCCTCTTTCTTTCTTTTTCCTGTGCCTCTTTCTTTCTTTTTCCTGTGCTTCTTTCTTTCTTTTTCCTGTGCCTCTTTCTTTCTTTTTCCTGTGCCTCTTTCTTTCTTTTTCCTGTGCTTCTTTCTTTCTTTTTCCTGTGCCTCTTTCTTTCTTTTTCCTGTGCTTCTTTCTTTCTTTTTCCTGTGCCTCTTTCTTTCTTTTTCCTGTGCCTCTTTCTTTCTTTTTCCTGTGCCTCTTTCTTTCTTTTTCCTGTGCTTCTTTCTTTCTTTTTCCTGTGCCTCTTTCTTTCTTTTTCCTGTGCTTCTTTCTTTCTTTTTCCTGTGCCTCTTTCTTTCTTTTTCCTGTGCCTCTTTCTTTCTTTTTCCTGTGCTTCTTTCTTTCTTTCTTTTTCCTGTGCCTCTTTCTTTCTTTTTCCTGTGCTTCTTTCTTTCTTTTTCCTGTGCCTCTTTCTTTCTTTTTCCTGTGCCTCTTTCTTTCTTTTTCCTGTGCTTCTTTCTTTCTTTTTCCTGTGCCTCTTTCTTTTTCCTGTGCCTCTTTCTTTTTCCTGTGTCTCTTTCTTTCTTTTTCCTGTGCCTCTTTCTTTTTCCTGTGCCTCTTTCTTTTTCCTGTGCCTCTTTCTTTTTCCTGTGTCTCTTTCTTTCTTTTTCCTGTGCTCTTTCTTTTTTCCTGTGTCTCTTTCTTTCTTTTTCCTGTGCCTCTTTCTTTTTCCTGTGCCTCTTTCTTTCTTTTTCCTGTGCCTCTTTCTTTCTTTTTCCTGTGCCTCTTTCTTTCTTTTTCCTGTGCTTCTTTCTTTCTTTTTTCCTGTGCCTCTTTCTTTCTTTTTCCTGTGCTTCTTTCTTTCTTTTTTCCTGTGCCTCTTTCTTTCTTTTCCTGTGCCTCTTTCTTTCTTTTTCCTGTGCCTCTTTCTTTCTTTTTCCTGTGCTTCTTTCTTTCTTTTCTTTTTTCCTGTGCCTCTTCTTTCTTTTTCCTGTGCCTCTTTCTTTCTTTTTCCTGTGTCTCTTTCTTTCTTTTTCCTGTGCTTCTTTCTTTCTTTTTCCTGTGCCTCTTTCTTTCTTTTTCCTGTGCTTCTTTCTTTCTTTTTTCTATGCCTCTTTCTTTTGCCTTTTCTTTCATCTGCCTCTTTTTTTTTATTTTTTCTTCTGCCTCTTTTCTTCTTTAACCACTTCGCTGCGGATGACGTGTGGGGAATGTCTTCATTGACTCCAGCTATATGCGGAGGACGTTCCCCACACGTCATCTGCAAGCGGGAGCTCTGGCAGAGATACTCACCACTCTGTCCGGGGTCCCACGGCGTCCCTCAGACGCTGAAGTTAAGCCCCTCCCCAAGTCAATGACATCATCGCACCATGTGCGATGACGTCATTTCCAGGCGACCTGCCCCCCGGCAATGCCGGGAGATCGCCTGAAAGGGAGGGGGGATCCTTTTGGATCCCTCTCCCTCCCGATCGGGAGGGTTTACAGAAAAAGAAAGGCACCACTTTGAAGGGCAGTGTCTGCCCTTTAAAGCGGTGCCTTTTTTTTAATCCCTTACATGCCAGATCGTGATGCAGCGCCGTTCAGCGCCACATCGCTATTTAGCTCAGATGGGGGCCGCCATCTTGGATGGCGGCTCCACCTCTGGGTTCCCCCTTGCCTCCTGACGTATCATGCATAGCGCGATGACATCAGATAGCCGGGGATCCCCTAGCTGCCCGGGGATTTCCCAAGGAAATCCCCTGGTAGAGATACAGGGGTTCCTTTGAACTCCAATATCTCCAGAACCGGCAGCTAGGGGGTCATGGAGGGTGTCATTCGAAAGGCCTGAGGATGGTCTTTCGATTGATACCAAACATGACCAAAGTAAAAACAAAATTAAATAAATAAATAAAAAATAAAAAAAATAAAACCATGGTTTTTTTTGTGTGTTGTTTTTATTAATGCAGCAATATTGTTCACATTTCAATTATAAAGTGAACAATGATGCTGCACTAATGATTTTTTTCTATGGGGTGCATTTGCTAAAAATCACATAATCCCCCCCCAAAAATTTAACAATTCCCCATTTCTAATTTTTGTATAAGCGCACCCCATAGAAAATATAACCGCAAACGCTCATGTGATAAAATGTGAAAAAAAACACTTTACACGCTGTAGATGATTAAAAATTCTAATTTTATTGCATTTTTGTCATAATATACAGACAGGACATGACGCATACATATAAAAATTATATATTATGAATCTGCCGAGTCTGCCGGAAAGAACGATATATATGTTGTCTGGGTCATATAATAAAATGTGGCTTCAAATCGCGTTTAAACATGATGAGCAAAAGCGGCAAAAATGAGCTCAGCACACAGGGGTGAAATGCCTCAGCAGTGAAGGGGTTAATTTGCCTTTGGAGGCGCCTGCGGGTCACCATAAAACAGTAAAAATCTGTGCCGCTAGCGGGGGTCCGCAAGCCGACAATTTTGGTTTTGTGAGCCACCACTGCCAGCTACACAAGCCGCACAATGAGGAACGGTGCAATAATGGAACCCAGGTTGGGTCCGACTGCGCCCTAGCGGGTGGTGCGCCCTAGGCAGTTGCCTAGCTTGCCTAGTGGGAGCACTGGCCCTGAGGATAAGTCCTAGCGCTAATTACCGCAGCGATTCACAAGTCAAAATTTTAGCTACTCCTAAGAGCTGGTGTTAAACGATCCCACAATCACTCCGCAGCGCTGCGCGATGTTGCAAGAACGAGATCGCGCAGGGCTAGCGGCCCAGCAGCGCAACACTCTATAGACTCCAGGAGGTGATACTCGCGGTGGCACAGAAGCACTACACGAGTATCATTGAAGGTAGCGCTGGATTCCAGGGCAAGGTGCCAAAGTAGCGCCTGCCCTGTAATCGAACGTTAAAATTGGGACACTACGGGGAAACTTGCAGGCGCAGCTTTTCCCCGTTACCATCCCCATTTTAGCATTAGCTTTGCAATCTGGCTCTCTTTCGGTATATACACACTCAGTACACACACACAGTATACACAGTCTTATTCCCCTGTTCGCGCTAACATGGGGATGCTAATGGGGAGAATCTGCGCATGCAGGTTTCCCCGAAGCGTCCCTGTGTTAATGCAATATTCCGGGGCAGGCGCTAGATCAGCAGCTCACCCATAGGACTCCATGGAGGGTTGTACTTCGGGGACGTGAGCCCCTCGTGATCTAGCGAGATCACGCAGCGCCGCGGAGTGATTGCGTAGGGTGACTGGGGACTTGCCCCCAGTCTCACTCTGCTCCTGGCACAAGAAGCAGCATATCGGGCCACCGTTCTCGCCGCGAGATGAGATGTGATTATCGGATTTTTTTTTTGGGTGGGGGGGAGGGGTTAGGGGTGTTACCTGATTCTGCAAATGCAAAATCTTCATGTTCTTATTTAATGATACTAATTATTAGATTGTGTAAGGTGCAAAGGAGTGACTCTGGTGCGTGCCGGTACAGGAAGGACGAGCACCGTGACCGAAGCCTTTCAAGGACTGAAACGTTGATAATGTTTAACGTTTAATGTCAGCGCGTGTTTCTCCTTGGGAAATTCTCTACGTATAAACGGAACGTAACACACATTTCATGCTTTAGACACAGATTTCACATTTCTCCTGGTAATCTTATCACGGGATCTCACTCTATATACACATTTCACATCCTTTAAGGTCTTGGTAACATGTGCTGCTATTTCTGTGCTTCTTAGACCATATCTTCTCTCAAAACGTTATAAATAGAGATCGTGTTACAGTGTTACCAGACTAACATTATCTCACATTGTATCAGTTTATTTCCTTTTATCTCAGTTTCTCACTATAAACCTTTACATCTTTCTATTTGTATTTTGTCTGTTCATCTGTCACTCCGTGCGTAGCTCTTTCTAGATACCTGCCTGTCTTCCTTGTGTGTCTCAGTATTTATCTCTTCATGCATCAGTCCTTTTATCTATCCTTTTGTCCCTGTTTGTCCATCTATCTGTCCATATGCCTGTCTGTGTTTTCTAACCATCTATCCTTTCATCTCTGGATTTGTCTGTCAGTCCATTTGTCTGTCTGTGTTAGCTATCTGTTCGTCTCTTTATTTGTCTGTCCATCTATCAGACAGTTTACTTGCCTGTCTGTGTATGCTATCCATCCTTTTGTCTCTGTATTTGTCCATGCATCTGAATTTTATCTATCCTTTTGTGTCTGTCTGTCCATGCGTCTGTGTATGTTTTGTATCGATTTGTCTCTGTATCTGTCTGTCCATCTATCAGTCCATTTGTCTGTGTATGCTATCTGTTCATCTGTTCAGTCGTCTGCCTGTGTATATCTATCCTTTTGTCTCTGTATTTGTCTAGTCCACTCGTCTGTGAATTTCATCTATCCTTTTGTCTTTGTACTTGTCTCCTCATTTATCAGTCCATGTGTCTGTCTATGCTATCTGTTCGTCTCTGTATTTGTCCATCTATCAGACAGTTCACTTGTCTTTGTATGCTCTCTATCCTTTCAGCTCTGTATTTGTCCATCTATCTGTTCATGCATCTGTGTATGCTCTCTATCCTTTTGTCTCTGTATTTGTCTGTCTGTCTGTCCGTCCATGGATCTGTGTATGCTCTCGATCCTTTTGTCTCTGTATTTGTCTGTCTGTCCATGCATCCGTGTATGCTCTCTATACTTTTGTCTCTGTATTTGTCTGTCTGTCTGTCCATGCATCTGTGTATGCTCTCTATCCTTTTGTCTCTGTATTTGTCTGTCTGTCTGTCCATGCATCTGTGTATGCTCTCGATCCTTTTGTCTCTGTATTTGTCTGTCTGTCCATGCATCCGTGTATGCTCTCTATCCTTTTGTCTCTGTATTTGTCTGTCTGTCTGTCCATGCATCTGTGTATGCTCTCTATCCTTTTGTCTCTGTATTTGTCTGTCTGTCTGTCCATGCATCTGTGTATGCGCTCTATCCTTTTGTCTCTGTATTTATCTATCAATCCACTCGCCTGTTTATGTATTCCATCTATCATTTTGTCTTTGTACTTGTCTGTCCATCTATCAGTCCATTTGTCTGTCTCTGTACTTGTCTGCCCGTTTATCAGTCCATGTGTCTGTCTGAATTCTATCTATCCTTTTGTCTCCGTATTTGTCTGTTTATGTATCAGTCCATGTGTCTACTTCACATTAATTTGTTCAGTAAGTCGCTGGCATTGGGGTTTGGTGCCCGATTTGCTAAACGCCAGATTAATGTACAGGCAGCGCTCCCTCTGATTCCAAACCTTGGCTCTTTGGTTTTTGTCCTCGTCGCCCACAACCCGGGAAGGCGTCGGAGCGCCTATAATTCATAGAGCCTCTTAGCGGAGCTCTCTTACCCTCGTCTTTCTGTAAGGGAGTAGGTGTTTCACCTGCCTTCCTGTTCTTATACAAACGCCATGACTCACATGGATCATTTCATTAAATGCGTGCATGAAACGCGCACGGATTCAATTACAAGGCAGTGCTTTCAATAACTTGCCATGGCAACCCAGGCATTAGCTGCACATTGCTTTTCACATCTTTTATTGGTAAATGAGGGTTTTTGTGTGTACGCGTGCTTGTGCGCATGGTTTATATAGCTTATCTCTTAAAAGAAGCAACCCCGGCACCATACCAGCCTAGCGGTGTTAATGCGCCCATAGAATAGCAGGATTATCATACAGCACATATCTGTGGGGTCTGCAGTTTTGAGGGAGATTGCAACATTATTTTTTGTTTGATTTTCTCTTGTATGTTTAGTTAAGAACATATTTTCCTCTATATGTGTCACTGGGCGCATCCATTGTGTGATATTTTCCTCTATATGTGTCACTGGCTGCATCCATTGTGTGATATTTTCCTCTATACGCGTCACTGGGTGCATCCATTGTGTGATATTTTCCTCTATATGTGTCACTGGGCGCATCCATTGTGTGATATTTTCCTCTATATGTGTCACTGGCTGCATCCATTGTGTGATATTTCCCTCTATGTGTCACTGGGTGCATCCATTGTGTGATATTTCCCTCTATGTGTCACTGGGTGCATCCATTGTGTGATATTTTCCTCTATATGTGTCACTGGGTGCATCCATTGTGTGATATTTTCCTCTATATGTGTCACTGGGTGCATCCATTGTGTGAGATTTTCCTCTATATGTGTCACTGGGTGCATCCATTGTGTGATATTTTCCTTTATATGTGTCACTGGGTGCATCCATTGTGTGATATTTTCCTCTATATGTGTCACTGGGTGCATCCATTGTGTGACATTTTCCTCTATATGTGTCACTGGGTGCATCCATTGTGTGAGATTTTCCTCTATATGTGTCACTGGGTGCATCCATTGTGTGATATTTTCCTTTATATGTGTCACTGGGTGCATCCATTGTGTGATATTTTCCTCTATATGTGTCACTGGGTGCATCCATTGTGTGACATTTTCCTCTATATGTGTCACTGGGCGCATCCATTGTGTGATATTTTCCTCTGTGTGTCACTGGGCGCATACATTGTGTGAGATTTTCCTCTATATGTGTCACTGGGTGCATCCATTGTGTGATATTTTTTGTTGTAAACTGTCCTCCCCCCACAGTATCTTTCCATCACTTGCTCCTCACTGTGTGGCTTTGGCCATAGAATGGGCCAGTGAATGGGTCAGTCATGACTCACATCGTTGTATTGTGTGGGATGTATTCAAAGGACGTCACCAGGGAATAAATTAGAAGCCTTTTTTTACGTATTCAAAAATTAGAAGTCTTTTAAGCTTCCTGTGTTATCTCATTCGGCTGCCATCTCTTATTCACGAGTAGCCTGAAGAACACAATACACCCCCTGTTGCCTTATCTAAACATTAGCTCCTCAACCGCTTTAACTGTTGAATACTGTAGGAGATAAACCAGAGCTGGAAAGTAACATTTTTACCCAGTTTTTGGAAAATTTTGCATCATGGAGAAAATCCTCAAAATGGAAACCGGAGATAAAAAAAACTAAATTTGTTTGAAGTAATTGCATTTAAAGATGAAAAATAAAAGAAAAAAACCAGCAGCATGTGGTTATGTTTGTAATGCACAAGTAACCTAGTTACAGCTTATGTAAGTGCTACTGTCCCTTTAAAGAGATGGATGTGTTTGTACTATTACGCACGTTACACCGTGTGGCCCTCCCCGTCGTGCCGTCATAATGCTGCGGCGGATGCTGGGAGGAGGGGTCAATACGGACGCACTAAGGGCTCTATTACGTTCTCCGCGCAAATTCGTACACGCAACGCATTTTGGTTTGCGCGCAGCGTTAAACGTTAATGCGCGTAAATTAACGCTGGTATTACAATGCGAGCGCATTTTTTCATCCGTCAAACAATATCGCGCGTAAAAAAGACGCGAAAAAACGTGCGCGCATTAACGTTGCGCGCAGAAATCGGTGGGCAGATTGTTTTTTTTATTTTTATTCCAAGAACACAAATAGATAATTATTTTATTCAGTCAAATTCAGTATATCAATTTGTTTATAGTTTGCATTGGTATGCGAATACTCAAAACAATATAAAACAACTAGGGTCATATTACAAAGTTGGTGCTAAGGCTGGAGGCACACGAGCAGAGGAAGGAACGTCCGTAAAAGTGGATGTTCCTTCCACTCTCTGCGCTCAGTGTACAAAGCGCGATCCTCCTATGGAGAATCGCGCTTTGTATCCTTTCAGCGTCCGTTTAGCTTTTTGACGGGGAGGGCTTTTTCACGTCCAGTGGAGGACCTTCCCCATCAAAACCCCACGGATGCAGGGAAGTGCGGGCGCATTTGAGCCATAAATACGCTCGTGTGCCGGGGGTCTTACTTAACCAGAGCTGTTGTAAACGTCCCAGTGCCATTATAGCCTATGGAGGTTTTCAGTTTACAACAGCTCTGGTTAAGTTATTTATTTATTTGCAAAGTATTTTACCAGGATGGATACATTGAGATTTCTCTCGTTTTCAGTATGTCCTGTACAGAAATACAAAGTAATAAATGCAAGATAATAAAAACAAAATACAAATATACAGATTACCCCAGAAAATAAATACGTAAGTAATATAGTCACTATGTTACATGTTTACAGGTGCATTCTGTATATAGTCACTGTGTTACATGTTTACAGGTGCATTCTGTTTATAGTCACTGTGTTACATGTTTACAGGTGCATTCTGTATATAGTCACTGTGTTACATGTTTACAGGTGCATTCTGTATATAGTCACTGTGTTACATGTTTACAGGTGCATTCTGTATATAGTCACTGTGTTACATGTTTACAGGTGCATTCTGTTTATAGTCACTGTGTTACATGTTTACAGGTGCATTCTGTATATAGTCACTATGTTACATGTTTACAGGTGCATTCTGTATATAGTCACTGTTACATGTTTACAGGTGCATTCTGTATATAGTCACTATGTTACATGTTTACAGGTGCATTCTGTATATAGTCACTATGTTACATGTTTACAGGTGCATTCTGTATATAGTCACTGTTACATGTTTACATGTGCATTCTGTATATAGTCACTGTTACATGTTTACAGGTGCATTCTGTATATAGTCACTATGTTACATGTTTACAGGCTCATTCTGTATATAGTCACTGTTACATGTTACAGGTGCATTCTGTATATAGTCACTGTGTTACATGTTTACAGGTGCATTCTGTATATAGTCACTATGTTACATGTTTACAGGTGCATTCTGTATATAGTCACTGTTACATGTTTACAGGTGCATTCTGTATATAGTCACTATGTTACATGTTTACAGGTGCATTCTGTATATAGTCACTGTTACATGTTTACAGGTGCATTCTGTATATAGTCACTATGTTACATGTTTACAGGTGCATTCTGTATATAGTCACTATGTTACATGTTTACAGGTGCATTCTGTATATAGTCACTGTTACATGTTTACAGGTGCATTCTGTATATAGTCACTATGTTACATGTTTACAGGTGCATTCTGTATATAGTCACTGTTACATGTTTACAGGTGCATTCTGTATATAGTCACTGTTACATGTTTACAGGTGCATTCTGTATATAGTCACTATGTTACATGTTTACAGGTGCATTCTGTATATAGTCACTGTTACATGTTTACATGTGCATTCTGTATATAGTCACTGTTACATGTTTACAGGTGCATTCTGTATATAGTCACTATGTTACATGTTTACAGGCGCATTCTGTATATAGTCACTGTTACATGTTTACAGGTGCATTCTGTATATAGTCACTATGTTACATGTTTACAGGTGCATTCTGTATATAGTCACTATGCTACATGTTTACAGGCGCATTCTGTATATAGTCACTATGTTGCATGTTTACAGGTGCATTCTGTATATAGTCACTGTTACATGTTTACAGGCGCATTCTGTATATAGTCACTATGTTACATGTTTACAGGTGCATTCTGTAAATAGTCACTATGTTACATGTTTACAGGTGCATTCTGTATATAGTCACTATGTTACATGTTTACAGGTGCATTCTGTATATAGTCACTATGTAACATGTTTACAGGCGCATTCTGTATATAGTCACTGTTACATGTTTACAGGTGCATTCTGTATATAGTCACTATGTAACATGTTTACAGGCGCATTCTGTATATAGTCACTGTTACATGTTTACAGGTGCATTCTGTATATAGTCACTGTTACATGTTTACAGGTGCATTCTGTATATAGTCACTGTTACATGTTTACAGGTGCATTCTGTATATAGTCACTATGTTACATGTTTACAGGTGCATTCTGTGTATAGTCACTGTGTTGCATGTTTACAGGTGCATTCTGTATATAGTCACTGTTACATGTCTACAGGCGCATTCTGTATATAGTCACTATGTTACATGTTTACAGGTGCATTCTGTATATAGTCACTATGTAACATGTTTACAGGTGCATTCTGTATATAGTCACTGTTACATGTTTACAGGTGCATTCTGTATATAGTCACTGTTACATGTTTACAGGCGCATTCTGTATATAGTCACTGTGTTGCACGTTTACAGGTGCATTCTGTATATAGTCGCTGTGTTGCATGTTTACAGGTGCATTCTGTATATAGTCACTGTTACTATGTTTACAGGTGCATTCTGTATATAGTCGCTGTGTTGCATGTTTACAGGTGCATTCTGTATATAGTCGCTGTGTTGCAGGTTTACAGGTGCATTCTGTATATAGTCACTGTGTTACATGTTTACAGGTGCATTCTGTATATAGTCACTGTGTTACATGTTTACAGGCGCATTCTGTATATAGTCACTATGTTACATGTTTACAGGTGCATTCTGTATATAGTCACTATGTTACATGTTTATAGGTGCATTCTGTATGTAGTCACTGTTACATGTTTACAGGTGCATTCTGTATATAGTCACTGTGTTACATGTTTACAGGCGCATTCTGTATATAGTCACTATGTTACATGTTTACAGGTGCATTCTGTATATAGTCACTATGTTACATGTTTACAGGTGCATTCTGTATGTAGTCACTGTGTTACATGTTTACAGGTGCATTCTGTATATAGTCACTGTGTTACATGTTTACAGGCGCATTCTGTATATAGTCACTATGTTACATGTTTACAGGCGCATTCTGTATAGAGGTATGTTAATAGAGTTCTCTTAAGGGACTTTAGACTGGGGGAAGATTTGATGGCGTCTGGGAGGTTATTCCATAATTGTGGTGCTCTGTAGGAAAATTAGGATCGAGCCACTTTCTTTTTGTATTGTGGTATTGCATGTAAGGTGTTGGTCCTGGATCGGAGGTTATAGGATAGCACCAACTTTGTAATACAGCCCCTAGATTGTATAAAGTATCTACAAAAACACCAACTTTGTGCATAATGAAATCTGGCTTCTTTGAAGTCATGTATTCAACATCAATGCTTTGTTTTCACATAAGGCAATAAAGAGAAACCTAAACAATTGGGCCACACTACATGACAGGGTGCAGAAAAAAAGAAGCTACTGCCATATCCTGAAAGAGAAACATACAAATAATAAGTGGATAGAAGATTTAAGATTATTCCCTCTAGAAGCAGAAAAAGTAAGCTATCAGATTGATTATTTATAATGTGGATTTGACCGTGAGAATACAATGTTAAAAAGGCCACTTCCAACGCCATGATCAACTAAATGAATTTAAATGGTCATGGTGCCTACAGCAGGCCTCAAAATTTCCACTCGCCTGCTCGCATTTGGCGAGTGGAAGTTACATGACGGCGAGTGGGAATGCAGAGGTATGGCTGTATAGGAGTTAGGTGGGGCAACTAGTGGCGAGTAAGGCTAGGGTCAGATGAGCGCATTTTGTACGGACTGTGCGTCCGTGCAGTACGGACGTACTTTCTGACTGACGACAAGGTAGTGGCCACACAGTCCGTTTTTTTCACTGACGGATTTTTTGACTGATGTAGCAGGGAAAATAAATTAAAATGAAAAAACATTCTGTCCGTCAAAAATGCTAGACGTATAAATGCAGTCCATCTGACCACGCTCCATCACTCACACACAAAGCTATGCGGACGTTATGGACGTGGCGCACTCCGCACGTCCGTTCTAGCAGTATTACGTTCTTGCCTAACCTGCGTCCGTTTGCAGCGTCCGTCAGCCCCCGCACTTCTGTGCGGACGTACTTCGTGTGTGGGGCTCCATTTAACACAATTGTATGCTATCACGGACGTACTTATGTGCGGCAACACGGACGTTAACACTGCGCTCGTCTGACCCTAGCCTAACTCTTAAGGCCTGGCTAGTAGCTTGGAACCTGAAATTTTGAGGCCTGGCCTACAGCATCCCTTTTGTGGTGTCCCTGCCAATTTTAACAGAACTTGCAAGCCAAGGCTTCCCCTCCACCCTGAAAGGTGTCAATCAGCTCCTGCTTGGTAAACGATCAGCTATAAGCAGACTCTCTGATGCCTCTCGATACTACTGCAGAGATGCATCTGTTTGGCTGTATGTGTGCTAGTCAGCATCAAGCCGATTTCTGCACTATTTGGCTAATCTGGTAAAGCATTTTAGAAGAATACATTGTGGCATGCAAGGAGAGTTTTACTTTATAGGTAAAAACAGATCTCCACCACTAATGGCCTATTCCACACCTCTCAAACAATCTTCATGTCCATGAAGTACATATGTTTTCTGAAACTGCCTGTTCTGTTGTACAAACAAATGAATCCGACTGTCATCTCCAGCAGGGCTGGACTGGGCTACCGGGATAGCGGGAGGAATCCCGGTAGGCTGGTTCACTTTTGGGGCTGCTGGGGGGGCCGTTTTATAATTTAAATGGCGTTTAAAACCTTTTTTTTCCTATCAGCCTGCCTCACCTCCACCACAAGCTAAAATAGGCACCCTGCTGCTGGGTAGAAAAGATAAGCAGAGATCCAGCACAAATCCATTCTCAAATGACAGGGTCTGAATGCTTTCAGTTGTTAAATTCTGATGTGACCATAGTCGAACAGTAGAGTCTGAGCCAGCTGAGGCAACAAGAAGATCACCCTCGGACCTGACATTAGTATACACCGCATGGAACGGTGCCTACTGCTTCTGTGTGACCCTCCAGTGCAAAAGAACGTGTAAACTCGTTTTCATTAACTCTCCATACGATCACTTTCTTATCAGATCCACATGAAACAAGCTCAGTCTCATCACTGCAATCATGTCTCCGAATCCACGAGACACAGTTGACTCTACCAGTGTGTCCGTTCAGTAGAGTAATTACAGACTTTTTCTTTGGATCATACAGCACTATAGAGTGACAGGAGGCGCAGGCTAACAGTCCGGCCCTGCCCCAGCTCACAGTGCGCGGACAGAGAATGCAGCATGTGCGGACTGTTTTTTAACACGATTCAGACAATTGAACCACAATTGTCTCCCGTTAGTTTTTGCGTCTGCCAAAATCAATCTGCGTATATATGCTGCAGCAATAATAAAAACACGTACAACCTCTACATTTTATTGTTTGGGTATGTGTAGAATGTGTAACTATACTGTGCTGTATTGTTTTTTTTCGTGCTAGTGTATTTCGTTTCGGCCAGAACGTTCAGATTTGCCGTTACCACCAGCTTTTAAATGACGTTAAAATTATGCGCGCAAACATCGTTCGTAAAAAGTTGTGCATCGATTGTAATACCATCCGCGTACCAGCGCACAAACGCATTTGCGCTCACAATGTTAAGTATGGGATGCGTGCACGAAATTGCGTTTGCGCAGGGTCACTCGCGTTAGACGTTAACATGCATCGTATGCGCGAACGTTGTAATACGACGATCAGCGCAAAGGGTTTTGCCCCTCGCGTTAAAGCGCTTTTGCGCGCGCGCAAAAAAGTGCGTGAAGAATGTAATAGAGCCCTAAGTGTGCTTGTGTGACCCTGGCCTTAGTGATCCACCTCTCCTGGACAGATGAGAGTATTCCTCCCTACCGTTGTGTGGGGCAGGGATACCCAACCCTGGTCCTCCTCAGGTCCCTCTAACAGGCCAGGTTTGCAGGATATGTGAAGCACAGCACAGGTGATATAATTTGCTGCTCAGTGATTGCAGGGTTCAGTCTGCATTTCCCCAAGGTGATCCTTAAAACCTGGTCTGATGGGGGGACCTGAGGTCCAGGGTTGACTGCGTAGAGTGACAGACTGACCCCTTCGCAATGGTTGAAAGCTATGCCTTGATATTGACACCTGGCCTTCAGCCAATGACATCTCGTTTTGCTTGGCCTGCATATCTTAAATTGCATCTGCAATCCTGAGCAAAACCTCAGATCATCTCGTTAAAGCACATGTAACTCAATCGATACGAACGCAATCACGTGTCGGAAAGAAACCAGCGTCCAAATATCATCAGCAGGAATTCCGTCATGACATTCATCATGTCCGTATCGTAAATCTTCAGGCCTACACTTGAGCAGGCGTTAAAACCTGACCTCAGATCTCTGTCTAGACGGGGCAGGTACCACAACATTTTGCAATCCGTGAATTCGGCAGTTTATACACTCACCGCTCGCTGTGAGATTCCGTTATAGGCAACAGAGGGTACACGAATGGTCCAAGGAGTCCATCGGATCTTCAAAGAATCGGAGCCGCGTGCCACGGCATACAAGACGACACCGAGTTGACTTTCACTTTGTGTCTTTTTTTTGCTTTTTGTCGCAGTGGAGCATAAAGGAGGCCGTCTTCAGGTTTGTGGTTAGGAAATTAGAATATAGCGGTTTCCACGTAAATGAATAATCAGCTGCAAAAGACTTAGTTCCTTCTTGGTGGTGACGGCTCTTTGCATTCTGTACATCTTTTACCCAATATTTCTATGCGCCTGCTTAAAAAAAAAGGAAAAGAAAGAATAACATTACCAGAAGTGCGTGTAATTTCCACTGATACGTGTCGCTGAATGACAATCAGACATTTAAAAAACTAGGTTTTGGTTAAATCGTCGTTAAATATGCGCGTTTTTTAAACTAGCCATTCAAAAAGGTATTTCCTCCACACAATCAGACAAAAAACACACAAACTTATGAAGGGAGAAGAGACTAAGAGGGTTTTGCACGAAACACCGAAATATTTGGGTGCTTTTAATTTCAACGCATTTCGCCGATATCATCGCGGCGAAAATACGGTGCATTCGCTATTTTGCTGAATGTTCACCGTATTGCGCTGAAAATGGGGTCACCGAAGCAGCTACTGGACGATGGTGAAAAGCGCCGAATTGGCCTCGGCGAATTACACGAATGGGGGGGGGGGCATAGCCTGACTCCTATTCTCCTAATAAGAGATTAAAACAATAAAACGTAGTAAAAATAGTATCTAAAATAATTAAAAAGGTCCTTTAAAAAATAATAAAAGGTCTTTGAAAAATAAAAAAAAAGTCTTTTTGAAAATTAAAAAAGGTTTTGTATAAAAATAAATACTTTTATTATTGTTAAAAAAAATAAATATAGCAAATGGTCTTTAATTTTTTTTTAAAAAAAGAGGTTATATTTATTACATTAAAAACTACTAGGGCATCAGTGATCCTCTGCCTAGTGATGTCCCTTTGTAACTTTGTTCCTGACACCATGGGCTACATTACATAGTTGGTGCTAACGTTAGCGCTCACCTGCGTGAGCGTTAAGTTAACGTTAGCCCTGGTGTTTAAGAATCCATTAGCACCAGCCAGAAACCCCCCAAAACCCCCAAAATCAGATACTCACCTCCTATCCCGCGACGAGGACCATTGCTCCGTCCGCCACCTCCAGCGGGAGCAGGGAGAGACTGGGGGAAAAAGTCCCCCTGTCTCTCCCTGCGGATCACTACGCCGACCTACCGGGTCTCACGAGGCGAGATCCGGCAGGTCATGTGACCGCCAGGGTTTGCCTCAATAGAGTCCTATGCAGGGATCGAGTCCTAAAAAAAGAAGTGTGGGAACTCACCAGGATTTGTCTCCCAATAAGCAATTATCACGTCGCACGTAACACAAACACACACTCAGCTCTGATAAATTTATGTATATATGTCAATAAGAAAGCAGATTGTACAACAAATGCTTATGCTGGTTATTGAATACGGAGATGTAGTGTATGCAGCTGCCCCTCAAACACACCTTCATAAACTTACTACATTGTATAACTCATTCTGCCGCTTTTTGCTACAATGTAACTACATGACCCACCATTGTGACATGTTAAAAGAGCTAAACTGGCCGTCTCTGGAATCCAGACGCATCCTTCACCTTTCAAACCTGGTGTTTAAGAGCTTTTCTGGGAAGCTGCCACCCTACCTGAATAGACTGCTTCCCCCAGCAGTTCCCTCATCCTATAACTTCCCAACCAGGACCTGCACCTTACTGGCAATACCACAATACAAAAAGAAAGTGGCTCGATCCTCCTTTTTCTACAGAGCACCACAATTATGGAATAACCTCCCAGACACCATCAAATCTTCCCCCAGTCTAAAGTCCCTTAACCCTTTCACTGCTGAGGACGTGTGAGGAACGTCCTCATTGACTCCTAGGGAAAGATATGGGGTGCATTTGAACCCCGATATCTCCTGACTGTTGGCAGCTAGCAGGGTCATTCTTGGTTTCATTAGAAAGGCCAGAGCATGGCCTTTCCAATGATACCAAACATGACCATGTTTAAAGTAAAGAAAAAATAATAATAATAAAAAAAGAGAAAATAGTGTTTTGGCTCAGCAGTGAAGGGGTTAAGAGATATCTATTAACATACCTCAATACAGAATGCACCTGTAAACATGTAACATAGTGGCATATTTATTTTCTGTTTCTCTGTATATTTGTGTTTTGTTTTTAATATCTTTCATTTTATTACTTTGTATTTCTGTACCTACTGTAATGTGTTCAATGTTTCTTGATCCCAGGACGTACTTGAAAACGAAAGAAATCTCAATGTATCCTTCCTGGTAAAATATTTTATAAATAAATATGTGAAATATAGCAAAAATATATGATAAATCCTATATTTATTGTGACTTAATAGAGAAATATGTGATTGAACACCTGACTACAAGCTTTATAGAGTATGGGACCAAAGGGAACTCCGTTTCCTCTGCAAAATTAGTGCAGGAACTCCGTTCCGCTTCCAACGCGTTCCCCCTCGACTTGACCCCTGGTCCTATGGACTCCATGGAGAGGATGCGAGCGGCGGCGCTTAGCGCTGCCGCGCGCATCCCGGGGCTTAGCACCCGTTAACAATGCAGGCAGCTTTTCAAGGGCCTGCATTGTAATTCTGCGCTAAAACGGGGGCGCTAAAGGAGAGAACTGCAGGCACACATTATCTGCAGGTGCAGGTTTTTCTCCTTAGCGTCCCCCTAACGTGAATTTTGTATCGTAGCCCCATATCTTTAACATAACCCCATAGAAAGAAGTCGTTTTTCTTCGGCGAGACGTCAATTACTGCAAATGTTTACCTTGACCTTTTGACTGAATACGCGTCACCACAACTACATGACCTTCAACCAACCATCATTTCCAGCAAGATGCTGCACCACCACATTGGGGACGGCATGTTCGCGGGTTCCTAAACGAAACTTTTCCAGAGCGGTGGATTGGAAGGGGTGACCCAATTCCCCGGCCCCCTCGTTCACCAGATATCACTCCCCTCTACTTCTTTCTATGGGGTTATGTTAAAGATATGGTGTTTGGAACAAAGGGACATCACTAACCTAAAGCACAGGATCACTGATGCCACCATTGATGAGGGGAAGCTACAGCCAACATGGCAAGAAATCCAGTACCGTCTTGATGTGCTTCGTGCAACTAATGGTGCCCATATAGAGGTGTATTAAATGAGGCAAAAAAAAACTTAAATATATACGACTCATTTTGTAATAATTTTCACTTATTTGTCTTTTCATTTGCCTTTGGAATAAAGTTTTGGAATTCTAAAGAGACTTTATGGACGCCCTGTATTATGATTTCAGATTAGAACACTATCAGGCTGGGTTCACACCTGGGCGTAGCGATGCGTCGCGCAATGCGCGCGTTTTTTTTACGCGCGTTCGCGCATACAAAAAAAACGCGCGAACGTGCTGCTGTATGCCCGAAAAGAAGCTCCCGAATGTCTTTTTGCGTTGGCCGTTTTAAAGCGCGTTCCTGCGCGCTTTAAAACGCTTAGGTCTGAATGGGTCCCATAGTAAAGCATGGGATTTCCCCGTTCCTGTGTTTTAAAGCGTGCACGAACGCACGTTAAAATGGCTAGGTGTGAACGGGGCCTTAGGGTTATTCAAAGAGAATCGAAAAATCACCGCACGTTTGGTGACTTTTTGTTCTCTTCAATTCAGTACGATTCGGCGATCCCATTGTGGCGACCCTGCGGTGTACTCAGCAAGCACCACAGGGACGTCGTAATGCAGGGAAAAGTCGCCGCAAACCCGCCGAAAACGAGGGCGAACGCACACTGAAATCCGCAAAAACATCTGGATTAACCCGCCGGGAAAAACCCGAGCAGGAGCCGATCACACGTAGAGCAGCCGCCGGAAAAAGCCGACACTGCAGACGTATGCAGTGAATAAATTAAAAAAACAGTTTGCTTGAATGTTTGAAAAGTGAAACGCTGTTTGCAAAGAGACTACCGAGCGAAAATGTCTGAAATTTACATATAATCCAATGAATGATAATAAAGAGGGCTGTTAGAGAAAAAAGAAGTAAAGTTAAAAAAGTTTTTTAAAAAAAATCTGATTTTTTTTAAAAGAAAGAAATCACGAAAAATGCTTAAAAGATCCTAAAAAATCTATGAATAAAGAGACTCTTTACTGCAGAATTTTATAATGAGTGGTTTATTAGATATTGAATTAAAACGGGAATATTTTTAACATTGAAGCCTATGGGATTCATCTGAATAAACCTGCCGAATTAAAAGACCGAATGGCAGGGCAATTCGGCAACTTTTCCCTGCTGGTTTTTGTTCTCAGAATAGTCGAAGCATTGCTTCTCTATGGGGATTTCACTGCCCTCGAACAGGCACCGTATGTGCAGGCAATTCGCCAGGATTTGGCAAATTGCCTGCTCTCTGGATAGCCGAATGGCCAGGAAATGGCCAGTGTTCGGTTACCTTTCTCTAGCCATTCGGATCTCTTTGGATAACCCTGATATGTATACTCAGTGGGTTTAGTAATTCTGAAGCAGCTATTGAATGCAGTGGAGAGAATCAGCGCGTCCAGAGTAAAAACCTGAGTTATTTACCTGTTTCAGAATGAAGAAAAAAAAAAAACACAAATAAATGTTTTGCACTAGAACAAGCTCCGTCTCTTGATTCCACAAGTGTAACATATATTTATATTATAATATATATATTAGTGTGTGCATGCTCTGTTTATATGTTATTATGTATTATTCATCCCGTTTTGAATTCTACACGCGGCGAAAAACATTCTTAGCATCTTTTAGAAAGCTATAAAAGAAACACAATAAGAACAGAAGATGCTCGTTTGTTAATTAAACGATCAAGGTGCGCATTTACAGGACTTGAAAGGCACATCATCCTGAAGCTGCTGCGCTCCGGAGAAAGCAGACATTGAAAGGATGAAGAGTTGATAATTGAGGGATCTGTTCACAAACCCACGTGGCTGCACGCGGCGCTGTACATGTGGGCGTCTGTCATTCACCGCTAATTGTGTGTATTATCTTTTCGCTCACATTGCCTCCAATGCGGCTCATCTGCACATCACCTGAACGCGCCAGCGCAGGCAGCGTGCCAGCATGGAGAGCAATAAGAGGTGGCATGTGGCACACAATGTGCCAGGAGACCTCTCTCCAACCTGGATTGACACAGATTAACTCGTTCAATAACACTGCACGGGATTGCACATCCTACGCATTGAATACCCTGACGCGCTCACTCTTAGGCACTTTTTAAATAGATTTTATATTTTAATCCAGTTGCAGGATGTTACTTAAAACAGACTTAAAACACTAAATATGATTTTTTTTTATTATAAAAGTTGTGACAGATGTGGCCAAACGGGGCCAGATTTACATCTCAAGTGCCTGCAGATAGAAAAATGTGATGCGGTCTACACCCCCGCCCCCCCCCTGGTCCACACGCACACCACGGGCCACACCCACATTGTCCACACGCACACCACAGGCCACACCCACACTGGTCCACACGCACTCCACGGGTCACACCCACAATGGTCCACACGGACTGAGGAGGCCACACCCACACTGGTCCACACCCACACCATGGGCCACACCCACACCACGGGTCACACCCACACTGGTCCAAACACACATATATACACCCTGGTTCACACACACACACACACACACACACACCATGGTTCAGACCCAAACACACACACTCTGGTTCACACCCACACCATGGTCTAAACACACACACAACCTGGTACACAAGCACCCTGGTCTACTAGACCAGGGCTACTAAAATGGTGTACGGCTTGAAGGAGAAAAGTTACCAGGAAAGGCTTAATGATCTTAACATGTACAGCTTGGAAAAAAGACGAGACAGAGGAGATATGATAGAAACATTTAAATACGTAAAGGGAATCCACAAGGTAGAGGAAGGGAGTATATTTAAAAGGAAACAAAGTAGCAAAACAAGAGGACATAGTCTTAGATTAGAGGGGCAAAGGTTTAAAAGTAACATCAGGAAGCATTATTTTACTGAGAGGGTGGTGGATACATGGAACAGTCTTCCAGTAGAAGTGGTAGAGGCCAAAACAGTAATTGAATTTAAGCAAGCATGGGATAGACATAAGGCTATCCTAAACAAAAGATAAATCCAGGTAAAGTATCCATGTAATTGGGCGACTAGATGGGCCGAAAGGTTCTTATCTGCCGACATTTTCTATGTTTCTATGGTCCACATACACACCATGGACCAGACCCACACCATGGTCCAGACACACACCATGGTCCAAACCAACACCATGGTCCAAACCAACACCATGGTCCAAACCAACACCATGGTCCAGACCCACACCATGGTCCAATCACACCCACATACAACCTGGTCCACACGCACACCATGGTCCATACCCACACCAAGGTAGCAATGAAAATGATGAACCAGAATTAACTTAACAGATGAAAACGAAGCAAAACAAATTTCTTCATCGTGCACATGTCTAATAAACCCTAGGGCGGAGGTGTTACACATATGGGCTGTCTGTCTTATTTGGTGATTTAGGCTCAAGTATGGTGTATTGGAAGAAATGAATCCTTGGGGACAGGCCTACTTTTTAGGTTGGGCAAACAAGGTGCACACCCTGGGCCCCATGCCACTGCAGACACCCGCCTTGTGATAAAAAGTATCAGTGACCACCAAACATTCTCCTTGATTAAGTATCGGAGGACCCTAGTGTCGAGCGCCGAAGCAGGGGCCTCCCACCTCCAAGTAAGCAACGGCACGGGCGTTTGTGCTTCTATCTCGGGAGGCAAGTGTGTTTATTTCGGGGGGACAGTGGCTATTTAGGGGTAAGAGGGGTCAGGGTGTCTATTTGGGCAGATCAGTGGTGGGGGCAGTGTGTGCCTGTGTTTGTATAAGGGAGGTGTGGCATTGAAAGCATAGCCAGGCCTCCTCAAAATGTTCCAAGCCAGAGCCCCTCAAATGCTAGGGGTGACCCTGCTTGAGGGAAAGCCTTTCCTTCTGATAGGTGACCACTCAGCCCTACAAAAGCTGGAGCTTAGCTCCTCCCACAACTCGAGTGCTGCGCTCCGCTTCTGTGGCTTCGGGACCTTTGGGAACTAGATCCCGACAATGGTTCTTAATGCGACCTATTGGCATTGAGAGCCACTGGACTTGCTGGATCGTCCAGTCCCCCCCCCCAGGTCACATGACATGCTGCAGAGACCACAGGAAGACCAGTGCTGGATTTAGGTACATCACACTGAGGAAGGGGCTGCGTCCCCGAAACGTTTGTTTTGTGTTCCATTTTTCAAATAAATGTGGTAGCATAAGTGCACGATTATAGCAGCGCTGGAGGTATCTTTCCTTATTCGTATGTAAAGGAAACGAAAGGGATAAAAAGGGAGGGGATGGCGTGCAGAGGGGTTAATTTTTAACCCAATAGTATCCCTCTGGCGTGGCTATTCTGACAATATGAATAATTATATGGCAGCTGGCACATCAGGAGACACAGAGTATAAATGTTAAATATTAATAGAAACCACAAGTGTAAAACTAAACCTCCGGAGGCTATATTGAAAGATTTCCATAGTTACACAGTAATAAAGGGTGAAAGAAAGACTCAAGTCTATCACATACAACTGGTTTTTTTTTTATATCTAATGAACGATGAGTCAAAAGAAGGCGAATTAAAAAAAAAGTGTGAAAATATATGGAAAATAAAATCCTACTAGAATACTTAAAGGCATAATGAAAGAAAACGGCTTTGTTAAACACCAATAACTAAACCGTGTGCCTGCGTCAAACCTCATTACATGGAATATGTGCACCCTCTTGTGGGTCCCTAGTGCAATGATTAGAAAACGTGAGCGTCACCGTCCGTTCAGTAACGAGGTTATCCGCTAAGCCGGTTAACGCGATCCTGAGCACCCCAGATGTTTCTCAATTACATATAGGGGTTGCCAGGTCGGCCATGTTTTCCTGGACACATACTACTATTTCATGCAGAGGTGGTGCGCAGGGAAACGTGGCACCCTGAAACATGTATAATTCATATGCTGCAGGAAGGAAATCAAGGCAGGTCATCTGGGATTCCTTTCTGATTTCTTATCTGCAGCGTATGGCTTCTACATGGTGCGGGGTGGAATTTTTCATGCACTGTCCATCAGCATGAATAAATTATATGTGTCCAGGAAAACATGGCCGACCGGGCAACCTTAACTACATATCCCATGATGCATCTGGAGTGTCTAGGGTCACTATCACTGCACTAAGGCTAGGGTCAAACGAACGCATTTTTCGCGTCGTCCGTAAAAAAGTGACGTATTTTTTCACAGAATGCGCGAAAACGGTCATTCGATGCGCATTTTCGTGCATGATTTTTTACGGATCGTCAATAAAACACTTTTTGCGTCTGGACGTTATGTTGGCCGGACATTAGCAGCGTCTGACATCTCCTAATCATACACACACGCCGCTAGCGGACGCAGCGCACTCTGTACGTCAGTACTAGCGGTTCTGCGTTCTCAAAAAAAATGCGTTTGCTTGCCACTTGCGTTGCGCGGCCGCACTTTCGTTCGGCCGTACTTCGTACATTGGCCGTCATTTGCTGCTACTGCGGCCGTGATTAAGTGCGCCTAAACGCACGTTAAAAATGCGTTAGTCTGACCCCAGGCTTAGGCTCCGGTCAAACGAGCCCAGCATTCACGTCCGTGATGGCGCACAAAAGTACGTCCGTGATAGCATGACATAAAGGCTGATGGAGTCCCACACACGAAGTACGTCCGCACTGAACTGCGGGCGCACAACGGCCGCGGCAAACGGACGCAAGTTAGACAAGAACGTAGAACTCCTAGAACGGCCGCACAAAGTGTGCTGCGTCCACAACGTCCGCATAGCTTTGTGTGTGAGTGATGGAACGTGGTCAGACGGACTGCATTTATACGTCCAGCATTTTTGACGGACAAAATGGTTTTGCTTTTTATTTTATTTTCCCTCCTACATCCGTCAAAAATAAGGTCAGTGAAAAAACGGACTGTGTGGCCACTGCTGTGTCTTCCGTACTAACGTACGTCCGTGTGCACGGACGCACAGTCCGTAGAAATCACGCTCGTCTGACTCTAGCCTAATCAATGACGTACAACTGCAATGAAGTATGGGTATCAAACGCCTAAGGCTAGGGTCAGACGAACGCATTTTCGAGTTGTCTGTGAAAAAGTGCGTTCGAACGAATGGACGCATTTTTTCACGGAGTACGCGATAGCAGTCATACGATGCGCATTTGCGTTCGTGATTTTGTACGGATCATCAATAAAACACTTTGTGCATCTGGATGTTATGTTGGCCGGACATTAGCAGTGTCTGACATCTCCAATTCACGCACACACGCCGCTAGCGGACGCAGCGCACTCTGTACGTCAGTACTAGCAGTTTAACGTTCTCGAAAAAATGCGTTCGTTTTCCACTTGCGTTGCGCAGCCGGACTTTTCTGCGGCCGTTCTTCGTATATTGGCCGTCATTGGACGTCATTTGCTGCTAGTGCGGCCGTGATTAAGTGCGCCTGCACGCGCGTTCGCACTGCGCTCGTCTGACCCTAGCCTACGAAGCACAGATCGACAGCGGTAGGTGAGGTTAAACAGATCGGCCATGTATTACCATTTCATGCAGTGGGGGAGAACAGGGAAAAGTGCTGCCCTGCAACCTGTATAATTCATATGCTGCTGGAAGGAAATCAACACAGGGCACCTGGGATTCCTTAAATTTCTTACCTGCAGTGTGTATGGATTGTACATGGTGCAAGGTGGCATTTTTCATGCACTGCCCATCAAAATGACTAAATTATATGCCTCCGGTAAAACATGAACGACTTGGCAACCATAGGTTAAATGGATTCGCTATTGTAAATAAAATTCCCTTGTTTTTTAGCTTAAATTATTGGGAAGATGCCGCTGACAGCCGCTGCCCAGTTATTTTTTTAATATATTTGATTTGGGTGATTTTACTCACCTTTTGTCCCTCATGGGGGGGGGGTGTCACTGTCTGCGTTTGATGGAAAAGAGGAGTTAGGCTGGATTCACACCTAAGCGTTTTACAGCGCTCTCCTGCGCGGTGTAAAACGCTTAAACATGAAATCCCATGATTGCCTATGTGGGCATGTCACACCTAAGCGTTTTAAAGCGCGCAGGAACGCGCTTTAAAACGGCCGACGCAAAAAGAAGTCCGGGAGCTTCTTTTCGGCATATACCCGCGCGTTCGCGGCCATATCATGGCCGCGAACGCACTGCAACGCACGTTCGCGCGTTTTTTTGTATGCACGAACGCTGCGCTACGCCATGGTGTGAACCCAGCCTTAGTCGTTTAGCAGATCAGCAGGGCAACTATATTGGAGCATCGGAGACAACGTTTCGACTCTATTGAATCTTGGTCACCTAATGAGTGGCTCAGGCCAAGTACCATGGGAGATGTAGTTCCAAAACACGTGCTAGGGTTGCCAGATGGGCCTTGTTTTCCTGGCCACATATTACTTTTACATGCAGAGGGTGAGAGCGCAGGGAAAAGTGCTGCCCTGAAACATGTATAAATCATATGCTGCAGGAAGGAAATCAAGGCAGGTCACCTGGGATTTCTTACCTGCAGAGTATGGATTATACATGCTGCAGGGTGGCATTTTTCATGCACTGTCCATCAGCATGAATAAATTATACGTGTCCAGGAAAACATGGCCGATCTGGCAACACGTGAGGACTAGGGTTGTCAGGTTGGTCATGTTTTCCTGGACGCGCATAACTTATGCATGCTGATGGGCATTGCATGAAAAATGCCACCCCGCAGTGTGTATAATCCATACGCTGCAGGTAAGAAATAAAAAAAGGAATCCCAGATGACCTGCCCTGATTTGCTTTCCGCAACATATTGTAACCGGAATCAGACGGGTTCACTCGGGATGAGGCCGGACCGGACACGATGCTCAAACAGGATTCAATCGCAAAGAATGAGCCCCGAGTCCCTCGTGACATCCAATCTTATACCCCAAATACACAATTAGGTACATCCCAATTAGCCCACCTCCCAATGACACTCTCCCACCCCACGTGGGTTAATACCTCCCTTAACCTAATACAAAAACATTCCATTACTTTGGCTGTAAATTGGCAAACATTGTGTTAGTTTCAATAAATCATAATTAGTTGCTTTTACTGTTCCGGGCTGCGCCCCCCCTCCCTAGCGTCTCCAATTATTTGTTACAAATACCACATGGTCTGATCTCTATACTCCTTTGTATTTCTGCGGGCCTCAACGACCTTGACATATCTTTCTCTGTGCCTGGAACAGCAGAGATCTCTCTCTCAGTGCTTTAATTGTTTTTCTACTAATCTCAGCACATTCCTAAATTTCTACATGTGCCTCATTATAGTTTCAGCTAAAAACCTGCCTAGTTATATTTAAGTGAACCAATATTCTGAACAAGATGGTCGCCTGGCTTATAATAGCGGCCATCTTCCAGTCTATTTCCACTACGATATGATTTATACATGTTACAGGGCAGCACTTTCCCCTCTGCAAGATATATATTACTGTGTCCAGGAAAACATGGCCGACCTGGCAATCCTAAACATCAAAATGCTGCAAGAAGGATAAAACAGCCATGTTGGAAACGGGCATACATTATTTCCCCCTTTAACCACAGCTCAGTAAGGCTGGAGTCGTGTTTCCAGTTCATTACAGCTCACTGTTTAGCGAATAGACCCCTAGAAGCACTTTACGTCACGTGCCATATCAGTTACAGGGAGGCAGCCATTCCCTGCCTGTTATTCGTCTCCTTCCAGTTCATGGCATTTTATCAAAAATCAATGCTAACTGTCCCTGTCACCCTGAGCCCCTCCATACATACACCCGCCAACAGCGGGCGGGGCGCAACACCCGCTATTCACGCTGCAGCCCACACAGGCACTGCACGGGCAGTCTCGTTGCCATGGGAACCAGGGTCCTTAGATTTGAACTGGCCTCAGCCAATGAGAGCGGAGGAAGGCAGAGCGGGAGAGACAGATGGCGGAGGGCTAGACAGGACGTGGAAAGTGATCTGGGACGGGACAGGAAGGTGGAAAGAAGGGAACGTAGAGGAGAGGGGGAAGGAAGGGGCCCCTGAGCGGCCTGAGGAGGTGTAATGGCGGCGGGTGGTAACTGCATGTGAAGAAAGGGACGGACAGTGCACGTGAGGGAGGCTGTGAGCGGGGGCTGACGGGAAATCCATGTTAAATACGGGTTTCTCATCGGGAATCTGGGCTGAGCGCCGCGTATACGGGCCGGGCCGGCTGGTGATGGGCTGACAGGCCTGTGCTGGGAGTGAGGGCCGTCCAGATCACTTACTGAGAGGAGGATGAAGCAAAGTCCCGACTACCAGAGCCTGGCCAGGCTGACCGCCATCCAGCACCTCCGCTCCCAGGGCATCAAGATCAAACACTGGAACTGCAAGCAGAGGCCCGAGGCGGCCAGAGGCCAGCCCAGTGTGAGTACCGGTACACGGGGGCACTGACATACTCACCTCCACTGCTGCGCCCTGGGGAAGGGGGGGGGGACACTGCTGCGCCCTGGGGAAGGGGGGGGACCCTGCTGCGCCCTGGGGAAGGGGGGGGACCCTGCTGCGCCCTGGGGAAGGGGGGGGACCCTGCTGCGCCCTGGGGAAGGGGGGGGACCCTGCTGCGCCCTGGGGAAGGGGGGGGACCCTGCTGCGCCCTGGGGAAGGGGGGGGACACTGCTGCGCCCTGGGGAAGGGGGGGGACCTGCTGCGCCCTGGGGAGGGGGGGGACCCTGCTGCGCCCTGGGGAAGGGGGGGGCCCTGCTGCGCCCTGGGGAAGGGGGGGGACCCTGCTGCGCCCTGGGGAAGGGGGGGGACCCTGCTGCGCCCTGGGGAAGGGGGGGGACCCTGCTGCGCCCTGGGGAAGGGGGGGACCCTGCTGCGCCCTGTCCACATGTTCCCAGGACATGCACGTTTTCTTGCTGAGGGGTTGTGCATGAATAATGCAGCCCTGCAGTGTGTATAACTTTATATAGAGATGCTGCAGGTAAGCTGTCACTGGGATCCCTGGTGAATTGGTTTAGTAATGGTTTCCCTCCCTCAAGCTTATGAATTATACATGTTGCATGGTGTCACCTTTCCTGTGCTCTCCCTCTGCTTGAGTTGTTAGTGGCCGCCCTGGCAGCCGGATTCGTGTCCTGTTTGTAAACATTGCAATGTTATGTGATTTTTTTTTTTTTTTTTTTGTAGTAATATTCACTGGATGGGTATAAGAATAAAACAGGTTAGTTAGAATGAAATCATGTTTCAAAGTCCTATGTAAGAGTCAGTAAACACAGGAGTCAAATGTTTTTTTTTTTTTTTTTTGTGGTGGGAGCCTGGCAAGTTTTTTATCAACATGTGCATGATGAATTGGGACCTTTTTAAAGGGACAGTACTAAGTACATACACCGTACACAAACCCACCTTATAAAACGCATATTACACATTATAAAACAATAAACCTGCTTGGTTTCTTAAGTTTGAAGTAATTGCATGTAAAAAAGAAAGTAAGTTTAGTTTTTGTTTCCATATTTTGGATTGAAGTGGAAATAGGCTGGAAGACGGCCGCCATTGTACACAGGCGGCCATCTTGTTCAGAATATTGGTTCACTTGTATATAACTAGACAGGTTTGTAGCAGAAACTAGAATGAGGTATGCGTAGAAATTTAGGAATGCGTTTAGATTAGCAGAAAAGCAATTAAAGCTTTATGAAAGATCTCTGCTGTTCCTGGCACGGAGGAGAAAAGCGAAGTAGATCCTCCAAGGTCGTTGGGGCCCGCAGAAAGACAAAGGAGTAGAGATCAGGCCAGGTGCCATCTGTAACAAGTGATTGTAGGCGCAAGGGAGGAGGGTGCAGCCCGGAACAGTAAGAGCAATTAATTTTGATTTACTGAAACTAACACAAAGTTTGCCAATTTACAGCCAATTAATGAAATGTCTTTGTATTAGCCAAAGGGAGGTATTAACCCACGTGGGGTGGAATAAAGTGTCATTGGGATGTACCTAATTACGTATTTTTGGGTATAAGATCCCTTGCACGGGTGAAAGGGGGGGCTCACTCTTTGCGATTCAATCCTGTGTGGGCACTTGTGTGACGATACAATAAAGTTTGCCTTTCCTGAAGAGACTTGTGTTCTGACAATCCTTACTTGTGCCCGGTCCGGCGCCGTCTTGAAAGTGAATCTGTTTTTGTCCGCCTACAGGATGGTGGAGGGAATGTTTAGATACGGGTGCTGATGGTCTTCATGGGGTACTACTGATGAGAGCTGGCAGCTGAATGAGATAAAACAGGGAGCTTAAAATACTTCTACTCTACCCCCTGGTGATGTCCTTTGAATACATCCCAAACAATACAATGTGAGTCAGTGAAATACCCATTCACTCCATTCTATGGGCAAAGCCACACAGTGAGGAGCAAGTGGTGGGAAGATACTGTGTGTGTGCGGGGGGGGGTGGTAGTTTAGACCACAAAATCACAGAGTGCCAGAGTGACACATGTAGAGGAAAATATCACACCATGGATGCACCCAGTGACACATATAGAGGAAAATATCACACAATGGATGCACCCAGTGACACATATAGAGGAAAATATTTTCTTAACTAAACATAGAGAAAATCAAAGCACATGTAATATAAGTACGTGCCATTTTTGGTAGTGGCTCCGTAGGAGTGTCCCCTTCTCCCCTCTCCCTGCTGCACTGGTCAGGCAGAAATGTTGAAGTAGAGATGCCTCCACCCCACTCAGCGTCACCAGCGGCCAGGATTTAGAATTTCACTAGTGGTATCAGCATAGAGATCATGCTGACATTGCCCTTTGAGACCACCTGCTGTAGCGAGCATCGTCAGAGGCAGTTGATAGCTCAGAACTAAGCTGGTCCGATCCAGCGTTCTGTGCAGGCGCTACGGAACTTGTGTACTTAAAACTCGCAAGTCGTTCAGCGCTCTGTAATTTGCAGTTCCTACTCTACGGAAGAAACATAGAGCGCAAATTACGTTGGCTTACTTGGTTTGGTAGTCCCTGTCTTGAGAAGGAGGTACCCCAAAACCCCCCCCCCTCCTATATTTTCTGTAGAGTATCCCTTTAAAACCGCGGCACATGGGCCAGGTTACCGGTGAAAGCAGATTGTGTGTGTGTGTGTGTGTGTGTGTGTATCATCAAAGCTTCATTCTGGTGGGTCCAGAACTGAACCTTTAATCTAATTTTGATTTTAAATAAGCTTTTTTTTTTTAGTGTATTCTCTGCCTGGAGATGTTTATCTGATACTGCAGGGTTGGCTTTCTGATCCTTATCTCTTTTTCACAGTAGGATGAGGGGCTCCTGGAAGATGGGGACTGGTATCAGATAAGAGTTAAAGGACAAGGGGACTGCTGGCTATCTGTAAATTACAAAAGATTGAACTTTAAGGCCAGTGTCAGGTGAGCGCACTATGTGCGCCTGTACTGACATGCCTTTTGACGACGTCACAGCGTTTTGGCGGTGCCGGCCCCACGCTCTAGCGTGTGCGTGAATTGCATGCACTACAGCGGACGTGCTGAAAACCTCACCGTCGAAACGCTACGACGTGTGTTCAATGGGGCTGTAAAGTGCAATCTTCCATGGGAGGATCGAGCCTTGCAGCACTGGGCGCACTAGCTTCGCTCAGCGAGGTGGCCAGATGGGCGCCCGTTTGGAAGGAACGTCCACTCTTACGGACATTCCTTCCGCTCTGAGAAACGCTCGTCTGACACTGGGCTTAATTTATTCAGACTATGTTACAGTTACACAAACAAGAAAAAAAGCACTCTACCAGCGCAAAGAAGAATTTATCTCCCATCATGCACAGTGCACAAATCTCTCAATATTGTGAAATCAATAATAAGCAAACGCTAATGCTTAAGTTCCTTAAAAATCCAAACCGGATCGAAAAAACGATACACAAATAGTGCAATACAGTGTAACTAAAAAGTTCTATTTGCTCTTTGGACATACGCTCACACGTCCCGGAGCCTGTGCAGCATTGGCTCTTTGTGTACGCTCGCACGTCCCGGAGCCTGTGCAGCATTGGCTCTTTGTGTACGCTCGCACGTCCCGGAGCCTGTGCAGCATTGGCTCTTTGTGTACGCTCGCACGTCCCGGAGCCTGTGCAGCATTGGCTCTGTTGTATTGTCGGCGTCACACCGATTTAGTGGGATGGTCCCGCCTACCAGATGTTTTGTAGAAAGACTTTTCCTCTGTATAAATTTAAAACGTCAGAATATCATAGGGCAGACGCCCGGAGTAGAAAGTGCTCGAAATAGAATACGGCGCTCACCTAGATCAGAGCCCTGAGCTGGCTCCCAGGGGAGATTGAATTTTGTACCTATTCAAGGTGGTGTCTTATCTCTGCTTTGATGGTGTTAGAGCTGTGTTTCGGCAGGGAAGTGTCTGCTTTGAGGGCTGAGCATAGGATGTAGTTGTTGGCAGGATGCCAGGGTCAGTTTATTTACAGATGGGTGGTACACATATACCAGGGGTATACTGTTGCGCGTTTTGCCGATATCTCGGCTTCCTCAATGTTCAGGGCTCAGTTGACCACTTAACCCATTCAGTGCAGATAATGCATCCCATGTGTCCTCCGCTTTTCTCCCGGTCAACTAGGGCTGAAACAACTAATAAGCTGTCGCTTTAATCTTTTTGTGTACAGCACACTGTTTAGATTCAGACAGAGTTAAACAGGATAACCTTATTCTGCTTCAGAGCTATAAATGTAGAAGACGTGCCGCTGCTTTACTCGGTATGATTTTGTTCTAGGTTTATGTCAGACACAACCAGTTTGTTTCTATTCAGTTTACAATTGCAGAAGCAATACAACACAAACCTTGGAATACTGCCACTGGGTGTAGGCATTGTACTGCTGGTGTTTTATCCTTACTTGAACCTGGAGTCCTGTGTCACCACCCCAACCTGCCTGCCCATCCCCTCTTTGGTCTGGAGTTGTTATTCTCTCCCGTTGGTCCAGTCCCTCCCCACAAACTCCCTCTCACACTCGAGTCAAGTCACTTAAACAATCTAGCACCCTTCCACCTCCGGACCCTCCTCCCACTCTGTTCATGAAATTATTGTAAAGGGACATTCTAAAGCTGAAGTGGTCAGGCTGCGATGAGTGCCACCCCCCCCCCCCGTTCTCAACCTGCTTTCATGCTGACATCGTCAGGTCTGAGTGCTTGTAGCAGCGTTTATTTGTGGAGAAAGCAGACATGGACTTAAACGGTGTACGCAGCATCAATCTGTCACTGTGACCAGGTGCTCCTTTACCTTGTGTGCGAAAAATACGCAAATTGCCTATTTTTAAAAAAACTATCTGAATCGTTTTTTTTTTTTTTTTTTTTTATCGGCCAACTAATCGATTTTATGAAAATAATTGTTAGTTGCCGCCCTACTGTCAACACAATCAAGGGATATCAGATCTTGCATTGGTCTTCGATTAACCTGATATCTATTCCGGTTTGATACCAGGTGAAGTAAACCTGGTCAATACAGGTTCACTTTTTTAAACGGATACTCTAATACTTTTTTTTTTTCCTGCCGTAAATAACTGGGCACTGCTGCTGACAGCCTCTACCTGTTATATATTTTGTCTTTGATTTTTACTTGCCTTTTTGGCCCTGGTCACGCACAGCTCCTCCTTGGGGCTTCTGAAACACGAAGTCCCTGCTGCTTCCATCGCATTTTGCGTACAAACATACCGACTGACTTGTACTGCCTGTCCCAAAAATATACAACAGTTTCGGGGCTACCTGCAATACCATCTTCTATTCCTGGGGGTTCTTGGCCCCCTTGCATTGTATGAGATATGGGCACCATCGACTAAGCCGTGTTTCTGCCAAATGCAACTTTGCTGTATTTGACACGTTTTAAAGTCAGCATGGTTGGCTCTGCTAATGATTTGGGCAGCGTATCCCCTCTTTACTGCGGCTTATTTGACGATGGTAACCCTGATTATAGCCAAGTTCCACTTGACGGTGACTCCTTGTGCCTTGGTGTGGGCCCCCGGTAAACCCGCGTCTATAGGTTATTTGAATTCAGTTTTTTTCTATATAGTTTGCTCTAGAATAAGACTTTCAATGGATGAAATGCAGGTCTGAGCATTTCCCCTATGTCACGGCCTGGGGAGGGGGTGCAAACATAGAGCTGGCAAGTCCTTACTTGCCCAACAATTTGGTGAATGTTTATCTTCCGGCGTTCGTTTCATGTAAATATAGAAGCAATCGTCTTGTGACTTGCGGGAGAGCATCTGGTATGTTAATCAGCCAAAAAACATGGTGTTCAAAATTGAAAGGGGGCGAGCTGAACCCCAGCTTTCCTAAACTTTAACGTAGGGATAGACCGATATCATTTTTTCAGGGCCGATACCGATACAGATTATCGGCAGGTTTTCTGGCCGATAGCCGATATTTGGTGCCGATATTCTGTAAATTTAAAGTTCTGAAAAAAAACAGAACAAATCTGACTATGCCATGAACTCAATGGCCTAAACAACAATCTTCGTGCAAAAGTTTCCACCGGTGCAACAAACGCACATAATCGTCTACCGCGTGTGAACCTGCGAACCCTGCGTGAGCTTACTGTATGTCGCGCGATCTATACTTAACATTGTGCGCACAAACGCATTTGCGCGCTGGAATGCGGATGGTATTACAATCTATGCGCAGTTTGTAACGCACAGCGTTTGCGCGTATAATTTTAGCAACTCCTAAAGGCTGGTGGTAACGGCAAATCTGAACGTCCTGGCCGAAACCAAGTACACCAGCCCAAAAAAAAAAATGCAGCAAAGTATAGTTACACATTCTACACATACCCAAACCAATAAAATGGAGAAGTTGTGCGTGCATGTATTATTGCTGCAGCATATATGCTCAGATTGACTTGTGGTTATTAATTCTGATTGGCTGAATTGCGTGAAAAAAAATGACAGCACACTGATTTCTGCGCGCAACGGTACTGCGCGAGCATTTGGGCGCATCCGGTTTACGCGGGTTATTGATCGGGTCAAACGCGTGAGGATTGTAATTCCAGCGGTGATTTGCGCACGCAAACGTTTAACGCTTGGCGCAAAACTTCACGCTTTCCGCGAGCGTTTTTGCGCAAAGATTGTAATATAGCCCAATGTGTTTAACATGTAAACATTGCACCACGTCCACTTCATTTATTCAATTTAATAAGAATTTTTATTTTATTCTTTTATTTTTTACAAACAATCAGACCGTGTCTTTGGCTTTTCTTAAAGATCCCTCATATGATCCTGTATGTAAGGGGTTCAGCAACCTTGGCCCTTCAAGGGTTATATTACAGCTCTGGTTAAGCAGTCACTTGTAATATTGCCCCACGTTTTGGAATTACATCTGCTATGATACTCATCTTCTCATTAGGTTCTTGGAGCCTCATGGGAAATCCAGTTCCAAAACATCTAGAGGTCCTAGGTTGCTGGACCCTGCTGTAGGAAATAGACTCTGCATCTCCTGTATAGGGAATTCCTTGCCAGATGGGATGGAAGCCCCATTTCTGTTGCCATCACGCTCATGCACAATACGGTCAGTGAACAGGGGTCATTCTGCAGTGAGGGCTTACAGCCTGATGTGGGAGAAGCCCCAGATTCGCACAGTTCTGTGGGATCTTGCATGTCGCAGCTGCAGTGAGCAAACTTGTCCAAATATCGGCAAATAAAATGCCGATACCGATATCAGTAATTTTCTGAATATTGGCACCGATAATCGGCTAAACCGATATGTCTATCCCTACTTTAACGTAACCAAACATGAGCCTGGAGTTGTTGGTTGATCATGATTTCTCCCGGCAGACTGTCACTAGTGATGTAACACAGCGTGGCCGACGTCACTCTGAGACCCTAGGCAGCCGATGGATCTGATCTGTGCATGCGCGTGCAGCTCCAATCCTTCGCTCTGCGCAGGCGCTGCTGAACTTGTGTAAAGTGTGTCTATAAATCTGCTTATCATTTGAGACGCGGTGACCTAATTAGGGCTGAAACAACTGCATGATTAATCGATGAGAATAGTTGTCAACTATTCTCATTATCGATTAATCGGTCTGTGTATGGCATACGCTGTTTAGAATCAGATTAATAACCTCAGACTCTGCTCCGGAGCTGATTTTAGAGAAGACGTGCCTCTGCTTTACCCGCTATGATTAAGCTGTAGGGTTATGTTGGTCATAACCAGTTTGGGTTTATTTGGTTTATAACAATAGCAGAACCATGACACAGACCCTGGGGCGCTGCCACTGTGTGGAGGAGCTGAACCGCTGGTGTTTTACCTACTTGGAGCTGAAGTCCTGTGCCGCCACCCCACCCTCCCTGCCTCCCCCATTGGCCTGGTCCCTTCCCACAAACTCCTTCCGACACTCAGGTCGGTCTATTTTTCCAAACCCATTCCATCTCATACTCGGGTACAGTCCTTTGCCCAAACTCACTCACTTCCACCTCCTGGACCCTCCTCCCACTCAGTTTGTTAATGAAATTATTTCTCTATACACCATGACCACTTTATCTTATTAAAATGGTCCGGCTACATGGATGCCCCCCCACCTAGCATTTGTGCTGACATCATATCTGATTGCCCGTAGTAGCATTCCATATGGAGAGAAAGCAGACACGGGCTTGAGCTGCGCATGCAACCTCAATCAATCACTCTGAGCAGGCGCTCGCATACCTTGTGTGCGACAATTTGCGTATGTACGAAAAAAGGGGGAGGAAGGGGTTGAGTTTTAAATGTTTCTTTTTAAGTAAACTATTTTTCAGATGAATTTTTTTTTTTTTTTTTCATAAAAAAAAAAATAGTTGCAGCCTTAGACCTAATTGTTTCCCCCCCCCCTCCCCTCTCTTCGTCCTAAAGGGCAAACTATTTGGAACGGCTCTGCATGTGCTGCCACAGACCTATGTCCAGGATTATGGAGCTATTCCCAGGTGAGTTCCCTTTAATACCATAGTGACCAGGCAGTTTTACCATTCTGTCTAAAAGTACCCACTGATGTTTTTACATTTCTGCGCTGTTTGTGTTTAGCTCTAATTTTCCTCTTACTAGTTTTATGGAACCCACACCTGTTATATACTGTTTTTCTCAGCATTAAATGGACTTTCTAAATATACCTTTTTATTTCCATCATATTATTTACTATAAAAAATTATGAAAAATAGAAAAAACACACTTTTTCGAACTTCAACCGCCAATAAAGACCCCGGCTAAATAGTTTCAAAATATTGTCCTGAAATTGGAAATACATATTTTTGCTTTTTAACCCCCAACTGCTGAGCCATTTCACATCTGTGCTGGGCTCATTTTGACCGTTTTTTGCTCATCATGATTAAATGTGATTTGAAGTCCTATTTTTATTAACCCCCCCCCCCCCCCGACACAAATTTTTTAATTAAAAGAAAACACTTAAAAGATTTTCTTTTCCAGGTTTACACCAAACCTTGTCATGTTTGGTATCATTCAAAAAGCCATGATCAGGCCTTTCCACAGATACCAAACGTAACCCTCGATCTGCCAGAGATCAGGAAATAAGGAAGTCTTTTGGCACCTAGGATTAACTGGCCAACGGACGACGTCATCTCACATACGGCGATAAGTGGGTGGGAGGGTGACGCAGAGGTTTGGCTGACATCCAAGATGTCAGCCATTTCTGGGAGCAAATCGTGATCCGGCACCTAAGGGGTTAAAGAGTCACTGCCAGAAAGGGCAGATTCAGAAGCAATATATGATCAGATGCCTTTCCAGCAGTAACGTTAGAAGTTAACCCTGTCAGTGCTGCTCATTGTTTTAGCGCGATATTTACCAATGCTGTTTCTTTCCATTCAGTTTCCTTGTTGATATGTGTAAATACCTCGAGCTTCACTCGCACACTGAGGGCTTATTCCGAAAGTCTGGCTCCATTATGCGACAGAAACTTCTAAAGGTAAGTTTTGGGGGTTTCTTAACAGAACACTCCACTGAAAAGTAGAGAAGGTCGGTCCCCCTTTTTGCCCTTAAATAATAGGACAGAGGCTGCAGACAGTCTCTGCAGAATTATTTTTTAATTTTGCACGATTTTACTCACCTTTTTGTTGCTCGCTGTGCGCAGCTTCTCTTTGGCTCAGGGACTACCGAACCCAGAAGTCCCTGAGGTTTCTCTGCACAATTTGCGCTTCTTGGTGTAGAAACTGGAATTGCTCACCACAACGAGACTTGTAAACTTTCGTAACCAAATCCCATAGTGTCCACCCCACTGTTTCCCTCCCTGGTCCTCAGGTTTCACGAACAGGCCAGGTTTTAAGGATCACCTTGGGTAAATGCAGACTGATTCCTGCAATCACTGAGCAGCAAATCCTATCACCTTTGCTGTGCTTCAGATATCCTGCAAACCTGGCGTATCAGAGTGTCCTTAAGACAGGTTTGGGAAACACTGGCCTACGCAGAATGATGGATCCGAGCTGCTCACACTGCCTCTGAGACCCTTCGCTAATGTGATTGGTCTCAGAAATGGTAATGTCGGCACGCTCTTGACGTCGCTAGCAACAGTAACCCGTAGCCGGGTCACTCCTCAGATACTGACTAAGATGTGTAGAGTGCTCGGTTTTTGTTTTTTCCCCCCCTTCTTTGCCCTCCTTCTAACTCCCTTAACGACAGGTGGGTGTTGTCCATTGGAGTTTAATGCCGGCAAGACGTACTGGTATGTCATGCCGCCGCAGGCCTCTGATTTAGCCCACCCATGCAGGAAAAGCGGGTCATTGGTTGCTGGGGGACGGCCTGAGTTCAGGCAGTCTCTCTGCAGCCAGCGGCATGGCGAGGGGGCTGATGCGGCCCACTGAATTCAGCGGGGTGTACTAATACACCCTGTGGCTTCAAGGCCCTCCCGCCACGCAGACAGTATAGAATGTCCCATGGCGTTAAGAGGTTGTTTTTTTTGGGTGTTTTTGAGACTGGTCTTCTGAGAATCTGCTGAACAGACTGGCGGGCACCTGCGGAACCTCTCAGCTCTGCTCTGGCAATGCAGAAGATCCGTCAGTTTAAAACAAATCCATAGTCCTCAATATTTGCATGATTAAAATGGGGCTGAATTTTAGTTAAAGTAAGGACATCACCCAGCTCTGGGGGGGGGGGGTTGTATATATCACACGTCTCACATAATAAAAATTTGCTGCACCACAGGAATCTTTAAAGGCTCAATCTCTAGTCCCAAACTACTGACAAGGCCATAAGACTTACTCGCTACTAGTTGCCCCACCTAAACCCTACCAGCCCTTAACTGCGCCCCTAAACACACACCCTTAAATTATTTTATGAAATTACACTGTTAAAGGCTTTATTTAGAACAAAGTTACAAAAATAACATCCCCAGTCATCAGACCCCAGTGTGAGCAGAGCGAGGAGGCCGGGAAGCTCCTCTCCACCCCCTGCCAGTTGCAGAGATGAGCTGGTTCAGGTTAGGCAGCCTTTTCCTGCCACAATGCAGCCTGGGGAAGGGGGGACTGCACGGTGGCACCGCTGGAATACACTTCATGAAATAATTTGTGCTGCCTGCGTCTGCATTTCCACTTGCCCTCACTTAATTTCCACTCGCCAAATGCGAGCAGGCGAGTGGAAATTTTGAGCCCTGTTAAAGGGATACTCTTGAAATTAGTTTCTTGGCCCTTAATAGGACAGAGGCTGAAAGCAGACCTTCCCTATTTTATTTCAGCTGATTCTTACTCCTTTTTTGCCCTTCGCTGCTCCTCCTCAGCGACTCCTGAACCCATAAGTCCATGAAGCTTATCTGCGCAATTTGCGTTCCTACGTAACTTGCGTAGCGTAGGACCGCAAAAAACTGCAACGCTGCGGTACACGCGCAATTTACTTACACAGGTTCCGTAGCACCTGCGCAGAGCGATGGATCGGAGCTGCACGCGCATGCGCAGATCCGACCCATCGGCTGCCTCTGAGAATGCTCGATACAGTGATTGGTCTCAGAGGGTGACGTTGCTCTGTCTGTGACATCACCAGTGAACAGTATGGTGACCGGCTGCCGGGAAATTCAAAAATCCCGGCTGCTATCTGGTGGTTGAAATGGACCTGTATCAAATGTTCAGCCTTGTTGGAACAGAAAGCAGCTGGGGAATCGAGCATGAACTCTTGGGGCTTAAGATACAAAGATCTTCTCCAGTGCAGAGGAGTGGGATGAATCTTAACGTTTCCCGTGGCGAACGTGACCGCAAGCCTAGTGTACTGATCTAAAGTGCCTGCCTGGCTTATCTGTACATTTTAAGCTTTATTTATTTTCTTGGTTATGCATAAACTTGTATATATTTTTTTTTTTAATTTTTTTTTTTCTTCGTCCTTGCTAACAGATCCCTTTCTGATCGTTTTTTTTCTTCTCTATTTTCACATTTCGCTGCTGTCATGTTTTTAAAAGTAATGACCTGACTCGTTGCTCTTTTGGCTTCATCCTTCAGACGAAACTCGACAGCGGTGACAGTGGCTTGTCTGATGCTCAGCCTTGTGATGTTGCTGGCATCCTCAAGCAGTTTTTCCGAGAGTTGCCTGAGCCCATACTGCCTGCAGATCTTCACGACGCTCTGTTTAAAGCTCAGCATTTGGCCTGCAATGAAGACCGGGTGTCTGCCACAATACTCATCTCATGCCTCATACCTGAAAGAAGCCTAAACATCCTGCGTTACATATTCAGTTTTCTGCATACGGTTTCCTTGAGGTAAGCATTAAAAAGACCTTTTGATTACTGCTGGCGGGAGTTTATTAGTAAATACAGATCCGATCTGGACGGCAGAGCCGCATCCTCCATCCTTCTGCAGCTACCAGCTTGTAAACCTGCTCGGAGGGCTCTGCAGCCTTCACTGACATGCAGCCCAGAGTCGGTGTCACGCCGGGCATCACGTCTTAAATGGGGCTGCCGTAAGTCAGAAAGGAGGAGGATCGTAAGTCAGAAAGGAGGAGGATCGTAAGTCAGAAAGGAGGAGGATCGTAAGTCCGAGCCACTATCCTTCTGCAACTTCCTGAGTGTACTCCCAACGAGAGCTATACAGCCTTTCTGCACTGACATGACACGGATACGCTGACTCCGGGCAGCAGGTCACACACTGGGGCTGTCCACTATCGGCGCAGGAGATCGCCGCAGTCTTCCTGCTGCAGCTCCCCTCGTGTAAACACATTGGGAGTTCTCTGTAACCGTCTGCCACGGACATGGTGCCCAGCATCAGACTTCCTGCTGCAGCTCCCAGTGTGTACCGCAGTCTGTTGCAGCGCCGGGTAGGCCGACTCCTGAATGGCACCTTGTCTCAGTAGTGCCCCTAATCTGGAAGGAGTCCGGAAATTACAGTTTTCAGTGTTCTTGGTTTTTTTATCTTTTAGAAGTGTTGCCCGACCTCTAGGGGAAAGGGGGAAAATGATTTTGAAGCCTTTATTACAGAATGTCAGACCTCCCACATCTTCTGCTTATGACATTTTCCAGCCCTGCAGAATCCCGTCCTTGCATTTTGAAATGTAATGAATGCATTAAATGATTGGTCGGCTCTCGAGCAGGGTTCTCTCTCCTTCTGTTTCGTGTGTGCAATATCTATGTATATTTGTTGTTCTGTCTCATTGTACAGCGCTAAGGAATTTGTTGCCACTTTATAAATACTTGTAACGGTTATGTTTGCGACATATTTACTGGTTTTCTTTTTTCTCTCCCTTTTCCAAAGATCCGATGCAAACAGGATGGACAGCAATAACCTAGCAGTAGTGTTTGCACCTAATCTCCTGCAATCAAACGATGACAACGAGAAGATGTCTGCGAGTACAGAAAAGAAGCTCCGCACACAGACTGCAGTAGTTCGGACTTTGATAGATCACTCGACAGATATTGGTGAGTTGCAGCTCATTTCTCGAAGCCAGCATTCGCTCTATTTTATGAAGTAAGAAGTTCGAGGTTTGGTTTAGTGGAGACGAGTTGCCTGGAATTATCACGATTCCAACAAACTCCTAACTGGGTTTTCTAACCTGTGAACAAACGCGCCTCCGGTTAAGCCCTTGTTCTAAATGCAGGGAATTCTTAAGAGTTCCTGCCTTTTTATGATGCCGTTGATTGACTCTCTCTTACAGCGACCGGAGGGGTCGGAATTGCAGTTCTCTGTAGTTTGCTGGTATTTCCCAAAGCAAGTGTGAAAGAAGTATATGGAACTGCACATTCCTGATCATCAAACAGGACCACAACAAGGTGTATAATATAAAACTGTGTATACAACAGAGTCCTCAAAGTGTTTCTTCACAAAACACACAATGCAAAAACATCCACAATATTGAGGCACTACAAAATATGAAATACAAGAGGGGAAAAAAACTGGTGTAACCCTTTAAGAATTGGGGTAGCTTCCCCTTTTAATATACAGGTTCTGTGCACCAAAAATATGAGATGAGTCTTCCGTTCTCATCAGATTTGGATGCTGTCAGCAGATCTTGGTATCGGAATTCGAGGGTTAGGTTGGATCCGTGACGTCCCCAATGCAGCACACGTGCGCCTTAGCAACATTCATTATCATGCCTTTTTTTATTAAGCTTCAACCAAAAAAAATTATTTATTCAGTAAACAAAGATTTGGGAATATTCCCAAATATTTCTTACTGTAATAACCTGTTTGGCAGGGAGATGGTGCCAAATTGAGTTACTGCAGGTAGAACAGCAGCTCATGGCTCTGTGCATTGGCTGGGGAAAGCTTAATATGTCAGGACGTTCAGTTAGCCGCTTTTAAACCGTTTTGACACCTTGGCCGTTATACCCGCATGGCTAAAACTTTGGGGACACCTTCTGGAGCCCAAAATCCAATCTGTTTGCAACAAATAAATTTCACTTTTGCTTTTGTCCTGCTTAGCTGTAGGGCGGGGTAACTATATCGGGTGCCTGATTGTGGCCTTTTGAAGAACAGCGTTAAAGCATTTGACTTCAGACATGTACATTTAAAAAAAAAATGTATGTCGGTCCTCATCCTGCAATCGTCTTTACCTGGGACGCAAGAGAGAACGGCTCAGTGGGGGTCTGTAAGGGTCACTACCAGAATCCGTTGTCTTTTAAACAGCTTTTTAAAAGAATAAACCTGCAGAGGTTCCCCATGCTGGGTTCAGTTTAGGTTCTCGGTTTTGAATTTATGTTGTCAAACTCAGAAATTACTTTTTTTTTCTTCCCCCTCCGGCAGGCTGTGTGCCTCATTTTCTTCTTGAAAAGATCCCTGGAATGCTGGGTGTTGATATCGGTGCAGGTACTCCTGGTCAAGATGTAACGGAGGACAGCGACGGAGACCCTCTTGCAGAGAAAAAGAGGAGGCGGCGAAGCGTAGGAGGTGACTCTTGCATTAAATCCCCTTTTTTTTTTTTTTTTTTCCTCCTCCCTCTTAATCCCTTGCTCTTCTTAGACCCGGTACACACCTGTATGACCAGCTTCCAGTACCCAGGTCTAATCGAGGAGCTAAATTGTCACGTTATGTGTCGGGTTTAAGGGAAATATTTAACTGGGCCTGGTGGCCATTTATTAAACCAATGCGTTTCACGTCTGAGCAGGTCCTGCTCAACGGAAGGTTGTTGTCGGCCGGTGACTGGACTGACCTATTCTGCTGGTTTGGGTTTTGCTTAGTTTATGTTTTGCATTTCAGATTATGTTAGTGGTGCGCTGAATAAACTTGTTACTAATAGAACGCCCGTCACTACGCCTCAGTCAGAGAGGTCTGGTAGGTATATGGTGGCTTTATGTATTTGCTCCGCACCCAGCTGCTCCCGTGCTGCATTTAGTTCACGTAGACGTGCCTCTTGCTGCAGCTGCATGGCCCTCAAAAAAATGTTCGTTCTTGCTTCATCTCGTGCTCCCTGCTTAGAACTAACCTTTCAGTGCTCGGCAGGCTGCAACTTTCCCTTCAATTTCATTAACCTGCAACTTGTGTAACAACTCATTTCAGCTTTTTTTTTTTTTTTTATTTGACTTTTTTTAATCCTTTTTTAGGTTTGGGATCGATGGTGACGCCATTAATTCTAACACCAAGCACTAAAAGGAAACTCCCTGTTGATTCTGCGCAAGGATTTTCCACCAAGAAAAGAAAGTCCATTAAACACAGCTTGGCGTTTGAGTTATTACCCAACAGTCTTTTTGGAAGTGGATCTACACCTGCCTCGGGTATGTGTATGTGTGTGTGTGTGTATTCTCTTCTGGTTGTAATTCACGGGTGGCTGGAAGTGGTTTAAGTCTGGTCATCTGTATAGGTCACACTAATCTCCCAAAATGGGAAGAGGTGTAATTGCATCAGACGTCGGTCGTACGACTCTAGACTAGCAACGGATCCCATTCGAATGGGGTTTCTGCTTCAAGATGTCAATTGGCAGTTGCCAAGGCTGGCAGGGTATTGGTATGCAATAAAAGGGGAATTGATTCCTGCGATAACCTATCCCACCTCCCCCCCTCACTTTATAAATAAATGGTAAGAATCACCTTGAATATGCCGTGTGATTTTTGGCACTTTTTTTCGGGGGGGGGGGGGTCTGATAACTTTATACACAGGGCCATTATAAACCATTGTCTGGAAACCTATTCATTAACAGGACTATACACAGGACACGAGGTCATCCATTTAGACTGGTAGAAAGGAAATTCACCCTAATGCATAGGAAGGGTTAGTTTACAGTGAGAACAATAAAGATGTGGAATTTTCTGCCTGTTGAGGTGGTTGGGTTAGGCTAGGGTCAGAGTGGGGCAGTCGGAACGCGCGTGCAGACGCACTAAATCACGGCGGCAGTAGCAGCACATAACGGCCAATGACGGCCAATATACGCAGTACGTGCGTACGAAAGTGCGCCGACACCACGCAACCAGCAAATGAACGCATTTTTCTCAGAACGTGAAACCGCTGCTACTGACGTACAGAGTGCGCTGCGGCCGCATGGCAGCGTGTGTGCGTGATTAGGAGCCGTCAGACGCTGCTAGTGTGCGGCCTACATAACGTTCAAACAGCCGGATTTCCCTAGACTTCTTTTTACCCCACCGTCATGAAATACGTCCAGAATTGCGCATCGTCTGACCACTTAAGCGTATTCCGTGAAAAAATGCGTGCGCACGCATCAACGTACATTTTGACGGTGGCCGCAGAAAATGCGCTCATCTGTCCCTAGCCTTAGACTTCTAAACGACTGACTTACTGCAAAAACATTAAGTTATGTTTATGTGTGTAAAAGCTTCTTGATTCAAGAAGGACGCACGGCTTTTTCTCTCTTCAGCCTGTTTAAGGATGGCCCTTTGCTCCTATACAAAGCACATACATACACACTATATTTTTGTACGGTTATATATCTTTTATATCTAGACAGATCAGGTTTATAAGCAGATTGTATAATTTGCACAGCACACACAAACCAGGTTTATGTCAGTGTGAAATATATAACCTGAATCGGCGCAAATAATGCTTTCTTGGGTCCTGGGATCTCACATATGTGGAAGAAATAATTAACACAAATTCTTAAATTTTCCTATTATCATGACGGAAAGTTTAAATTCTAATAATGACTCGGAGGCGAGTATTTGCATCTCTCCCTTTATTGCAATCACAGCAGCAAAGGGTTAATTTTTGGAAAAAAACGTTTCAGAAGAAAACAACCCCTCCCCAACATGGGGAGGCCCTCCCATAGTCCTTGTCCCGCCCCAATCCCATGTTCAATTAGGCACTGCAGGAGCATCCACTTCCTCTTCCGAGCCTGCGACACGGCAACAAAAGCCAACTAGGACGGACCAATTTAACAATCAACGGGAACCGGATCCGAAGACATCAGGCATATCCAGAATGCGTAAATCCACTTGGGACACTGAAAGATAGGAAGGGACACGGAAATGGAATTAGAAGCGGAGCCGCAACATGGTGTATACACCAATACGGCACGTCCATTAACAGACACCCACACAAGCAGTCACACCGACAGCAGCGCTAAGTGTGTGAATAAAGACACTACGCCATGAACAATGTGTGAATTTAATACAACAGGCGGGTGTGTGCAGGACACATAGGGAGGGAAGGGTGGGAAATACTCGCCTCCGAGTCATTTATTAGAATTTAAACTTTCCATCATGATAGGAAAATTTAAGAATTCTAATGCATGTACTCGGAGGCTCCTATTTGCAAGTTCAACGCCGTCCTAAGACAGCATCAGACATCGCCGTAATAGGCTTAAAGTAGAACGTGTGAAAAGTGGACTCACTAGACCAATCTGCAGCTCGCATGATGTCCTCAAGCCGGCAGCCCATGGACACCGCCCTGGAGGCCACGGCACTACGTACCGAATGGGCCCCAAAAGCGGTGACGTCAACACCTGCCAACTCCATAAGAGGAGAATTGTCTCAATTCCAGCCTGCTATTTGGTTCATGAGGCCGGGAAGGAACTGAGCCTGTACAGACATGTTCCTGTGAAAGCAAAACTCACAAAACCTCTGGGCGAGGGATGTCAGCTTCGGTGATCGTGGGCCTCCGAGTCCGTTGACGTAACGAACCGCAGATACGTTGTCCATCCTCAGGAGAACGCAGTCTGGGTGAGCATGTTTCGTGAAGCATTGAAGGGCGAACAGACCTGCCAGGAGTTCCAAGGCATTGATGTGGTATGCAGCCACTTCCGGTGACCAGCGGCCGCCTGTCGCTTCTGAGCCACAGCGGGCACCCCAACCGGTCTTGCTGGCATCGGAGTCCACTACCATGGAGGGAGGCGGTGTACGGATCTGTTTCCCGTTCCAGCGAGTTATGTTGAGGAGCCACCATCGGAGATCTGCCACCGTATCCGGAGTGAGGGTGATCCTGTCTGCGTAGTCCTGACCGGATCGGAGAGAACGGGCCTTCAAGAGTTGGAGGGCCCTGTAGTGAAGCGGACCTGGAGGAACCGCCAATCGTGCCGCTGCCAGGAGTCCAACCATATGGGCCAGAGAGCGGAGGGAGCAATGACCCACCCGTAAAAGAGATCAAATCTTTCCTGATGGAAATCACCTTGGAGTTCGGTAGGTGTAGCGACATTCGGGACGAGGAACCCGAGAAACTCCAGGCGGCGTGAGGGAACTAGGATAGATTTTTCCTTGTTCACTAGGAAACCTAGATCCTGGAGGAGGGTAATCGTCCAGGAGATTTGTAGTAATAGGGACCCGCGGGAGGGGGACATCAGAAGAATGTCATCCAGGTATATAATTAGTTGGACGCCCCAGGCGCGGAGGTGGTGTACCACTGGTTTTAGGAGCTTGAAGCACCACGGGGCGGATGACAGGCCAAAGGGAAGGCATGTGAACCGCCAGGTGTGGGAGTCCCACGTGAATTTCAGGAAGTCGCGATGCGCCTGGTCGATCGGGACCGAAAGGTAGGCATCCTTTAGGTCGAGCTTGACCATCCAATCGTTTAGGGATAGAGAGTCCCTGAGGGTGTGGATGTCCTCCATCTTGAAGTGATGGTAAACCACCCACTCGTTCAAGGACCGGAGGTTGATGACGGGACGCCTGCCTCCCCCTTTTTTTGCTACGAGAAAAAGGTTGCTGAGGAGCGGGGGACGCGGGCTCTATGGCGCCTTTCTCGCGGAGCGCATGTACTTCCTCCTGAACCAGAGTCATCTGGTCTTGCGCAAACCGAAGGGGCAGTGGGAGGGAGTCTTGGAGGGGACACAAACTCTAGGAGGAGCCCCGAGACTACCTGAAGGATCCACGGATCCGCTGAAATGTGTCGCCAAGCGCGGGAAAAGAGACGGAGGCGACCCCCCCCCCCCACTTGTACTTGGGAACAAGGGATAATTTGGTAAAGGCTTACCCGTTCCACGTCGGTAGTAGGAGGAACCTCTGCCTCTGTATCCTCTGTAACCTCTGCCACGCCAGGGACCGGCTCTTGTGTAAGGGACTGGGCCAGCGGCACCGGTGGTAGTAGAGGAGGTATTGGCAGCATTGGGGTCTTAATCTGTGGGAGGCGGTGGAACCCGCTCTGCCAGCAGCACGACCCCTGTAGCTGCAGGCTCTGCCAAAAACACACCTCTTAGTAGAGAAGATGCGTTTCATAGTAGACTCCGATTTATCTATGGACTGGAAGGCCTGGGTGTACTCGCCCATGTCTTTAAGGAAAGGTTTGCCAAAAAGCATGCCCTGGGCTCTAGCCCCCAAATCGTTAGTGGCCAGTGACCAATCCAGAATCCACTTTTAACAAAATACTTTTTCTGCGTTCGGCAGAAATAGCGGTGTTGGCGTTTCCCAGGAGGCAGAACGCACGCTGCAGCCACTCACCCACTTGTTTGGGGTCTAAGAAAAGATGTTGAGTTTTCGCCTCCTCCACCAACTCAAAAATGCGGACCATAGGGCCTGCTACATCCAGCACCTTGTCTTGACAGCTTTTCAGAACACGGTCGATGCCTCTCTTGGCTGACTAACCGCGCCTGCCGGTATATTTCTGAAAGCTCTTGTCCACCACAGGGGTCAGGCACGTTTTACCTGAGGTGGTGGGTCTACGGCATTCAGCCCGTAATCTCGCACGGTCCACTTTCTCGAGTGGCCGGCGCATATGGGCATCAACCCATTGCTCGACATGCGCAGCGGGACACCAGGCCGTGGACCTAGGATGTTTGAGGTCCTCTGGCTCGAACAGTGGATTGCCCCGCGGGTCATAAATGACCAGATGTTTGGAGCGTGTGGACCGGGCAGGAACCACTGCGGCCATGAGGGCGTGATCCTCTGGAGCGTGGATCTCCAGGATCTCCTCCTCGGTCATCGGATCCTCATACTCATCCGTGTCCGAATACTCCGGTCAGCGCTGGTGTCGTTTGGAGGTGACCGCTCGAGCAGCCCCGCGGTCGAGGGCTCTCTTACGAGGAACCAGTTAGGTGCTGGGACCCGGCAGTGTAGTCGGGCTGCCATCCCCTCGGCTGCTTTTTGCAGCGTGCGCGTCCTTAGACGGCACAGAATCGTCCCCCGGGGGGTCAGGCGCCGGCTCAACAGAGGGGCTGTGCGCAGCACTGTGTCTGGAGTCTTGCGAACGTGTAGGGGAAGGCTGTCTGTCAGGGGTAGATGGTACCTGAGTATTCAGTATCGCAGTTAGCGATTGTTCCCACGTAACAGCCAGTGAGGAGACAGCAGACTGGACCGCAGAGGTCATGGAGGCCTGGATGGAAGCCTCCAAACGCTGGAGACGTGCCTCTGATTTTGAGTATTGTTTTCGGGATCTGCGTTCCCCTGAACGAGCCTGCATGGAACTAGTCAGAGGCATTGCCCGAGAGCTGAGGGCTGGAGTTGGTGGGCTTAGAGAGACATGGTGAGTGTGCCGGTGAGGACGGGGAAACCTTGTGTGGAGCGTATGGGGAAAGTGCGCGCACTTTAATATAATCTCAATGGCCGCCGCGAGATTCGCGCATGTGAGGTGGTGGGGCTACCGCCTGTTCAAGCGCGGGGATCAGGGAGCTTGCGGCCGGCAGTATGGGAGCGGTAACGATCTTACCAGAGGGAAAACACAGCGCAAAATATTTTAAACAAGCGTGGTAGCACAGCACAAGAACCTGAAAACAGTGGGGAAAACACAGCGCAAGAAGCAGAGAATAAAGTAAAAGGTAACCCCCGACGGCCGGTTATGGCCTGCCGCCGGAGGGGGTGAAAACGGGTCACTGTCCGCGGCTAACCCCGGGAGTAGGGACCCAGATAAAAGGATTGATTGAATAAAGTATTGAAAAGTACAGACAGGTAACGCAGCGCGTTGTACTTATCTATATCACGATGTTGCCGCTGCGAGAGCAGCAAAGGAAGAGGAAGTGGATGCTCCCGCAGTGCCTAATTGAACATGGGATTGGGGCAGGACAAGGACTATGGGAGGGCCTCCCCATGTTGGAGGGGTTGTTTTCTTCTGAAATGTTTTTTCCAAAAATTAACCCTTTGCTGCTGTGATTGCAATAAAGGGAGAGATGCAAATAGGAGCCTCTGAGTACATGCATTAGAATTGTGCAATACAGTGAGTATTATAGTGATACAAATGATGTCCCACTCACAAGTGTAGAGCTCAATCACTAGCTTCTGAGTGGGTCGAAACATGCGGGTATGTTGCCTTCGAATTTCTCAGGTGTCCCCCACCTTGTCAAGGATATTCTGTACAAGATCATATGGTAGGAGACAGAAGAAAAAAAACTCTCCTTGCGCAGATTTGCGGGTTTCGCAATATGATCTGCTAGAGATTTTGTACTCACATTTTGACTCTAGGATCAGCGCTCATGGGTTTTTTGAGTTAAGGAAACCCAAAGGAAAACCACCTAGGATCCAAAGAATGGCAAAGCATCAACAGGAACGAAGATACAAAATAAAATTTTATTTTAAAATAAAGTTAAAACCTGCTCCAGAACGCGTTTCGCCGCAAAAATAGCAGCTTCATCAGCTGGTCTGACAAGGTGGGGTCACCTGAGAAATTCGAAGGCAACATACCCGCATGTTTGGACCCACTCAGCCAGTGATTAGGCTCTACACTTGTGAGTGGGACATCATTTGTATCACTATAGTATCTATAATACTCACTTTATTGCACAATTAGTGTTTACTATTTCTTCCACATATGAGATCCCAGGACCCCAGAAAGCCTTATTTGCGCCGATTCGGGTTATATATTTCATATTTTGTGTGCATTGGTGTAGGGGAAACCACTATATCCTGATATTGGCTATTTGGGGTGCTGTGGTGGTGGATACATGTTGTGTGGCGCTGCACCATCCTTTGTATAAGGTTTATGTCAGGGTTTATAGCACTGAGCGCTGTTCATGTAGGGGTTAAATATTAACCTGTAGCGTCTGATGCAATTGCCTCCTGTGGATGATACACTGTTAGGCTACAGACTACCCAGATCGCCCGACGACTATCCGGTTGTACAACTACACAACCAGTTTATTCAGCCTAAAGTACACATATGCTTTGTCACAAAAAAAAAAAAAAAAAAATTTTTTACCAGGAAGGATACATTGAGATTTCTCTAGTTTTCAAGTATGTCCTGGGTGGACAGCTTAATCTATTTGGTGCGAGGTTAAGTGTATATATAAAATACATATATATTATTTTTTCCTTTTTAAGCTTGCTTTGAAAGTCCGCACACGTCTCTTGAAACTTCCCAAAGCTCACTGTCTCCATCGGTGAGCAGCGGTCAACATCTCTCCGGCTCACGCACCCTGAGACGCAGCAAGAGGTGTGAAATCCGCAAAGTACAAAGGTAAAAGAGTACGCAGTGAAACAACTGAAAAAATTAAATGGTTACAGAATGGAATTTTTTATATGCCTCAAACGTTCTTGCAGGGTGGATTCTGGGAAAACCGGTTGCTTTTCCCCCAAGATAAGCCGGAAAGAGAGGGTGCGACGATCTCTACGTCTTCGATTCAGTCTGGGCAAAAGTTCTAAAGATGTGGTGAGTCGCTCGTTACGTTCAATAACCCCTCTTGAGAAATCGGCTTTTAAACTGCCCAGGTACACTTTTTCCACACCTACCCATCGGGATGGATATTGCATAGGTCTTAATTAGGACTGAAGCAACGAATCGATGATTAAATTAGTTGTCAACGATTTCCATTGTCGATTTAATTGTCCTGTGTGCAGCACACACTGTTTAGAGTCAGACTGAGTTAAACGTATATAACCTCAGCTTCGGAGCTGATTGGAGAAGACGTGCCAATGCTTTACTAGCTATGATTTAGTTCTAGGGTTATTTTAGACACAACCAGTTTGTTTTTATTCCTTTTACAACAGTAGCCGAACTATAACACAAACCACAGGATACTGCCACTGGGTGAAGGAGCTGTATGCCTGTGTTTTATCCTTACTTGAAGCTGGAGTCCTGTGCCACCACCACACCCTCTTTGGTTGGGAACTGCCATTCCCTCCCTTTTTGCCTGGTCCCTTTCCCCAAACTCACATCTGGTCTTTTGTCCATACCCACTCCCTCTCACACTCAGGTCAACTCACTTGAGCAAAGTTACTCCCTTCCACCTCCAGTCCCTCCTCCCACTTAGTTTGTTCACGCAATTATTAAAAAGGTACACTCTATGCACCCTGACCACTTTAGCTTATTAACCCCGATTTCATGCTGACGACATCTATGACCAAGTGCTTGTAGCCGTGTTCATTTGAGAAAGAAAACATGGGCTTAAGCTGCGCATGCAGCATCAACCCATCCCTCTGACCAAGCACTCGCATACCTTGTGTGCAAAGTACACAAGATACACAATTTTGCGTATGTACGTACGAAAGTTGCCTACACTACGCAAATTGCTTTTTTTTTTTTTTTACATAAAATTCCTTTTTTAAGTAAGCAAATTTTTTTTAAATTGTATCCAATGAATCGATCGTTAGTTGCAGCCCTAGTCTTAATACATCACCATGTTTTGCCCTTGGTGGGTGGAGCTAACTGGGGCAGATGCATTTTTTTTCTTTCTGCATATAGGTCAGCAAAGAATGCAGACATATTTACTCTATTATTGGATCCAAATGGGATTTGTTCTAAAGAATAATATTGAAATGTTAATTCCAATAACGATGTAAATTTATCTTTAAACAATCCTCCTATATGGGGAAATCAGAACAAAAATTGCTTTAAATACACACCTGAGAAGCAGAGCTAGAACCCCTCCCCCAATATCAGTGACATTGCCTTTATGACTATTGCACATATAGTTCCACTTAAAGGGACACTACCACAACATAAGCTGTTACCCAGTGTTTCCCAAACCTGTCACCAGGACCCTCTGCCTCGCCAGGTTTGCAGGATTGCTGAAGCACAGCACAGGTGATATGATTTGCCTCTGAGATTGCAGGATTCAGTCTGCATTTCCCCAAGGTGCTCTGCAAAATCTGCCCTGGTTGAGGGTCCCGATGACAGATTTGGGAAATACTGCTGTAATCAGATTACTTGTGCATTACAAATAAAAACACATGCTACTCTTAGATTTTCTTTTGTTTGAAGGAATGGCTTGTTAAAAAAAAAAATTATATCATGGAAAAAAAAAATCCACAAAATAGAAACCATAAAATTATATATATTTATATATAATTAATTAATTTTTGAATTTTTTTTTTTCCCATGATGCAACATTTACCAAAATCTGCAAAAGTTTTACTTTAATGCTGTGGTTTAACAGTTAATGAAGTGGTGGAGGGAATGTTTAAGGCTGCATGGGGTGTTTTGTTTTCTCCAGGCTACATGAGATAAGAGCGGACAGGGAGCTTAAAAGACTTCCAATCTACCTCCTGGTGATGTCCTTTGGATACATCCCACACAGTACAATGATGTGAGTCGGTGACTGACTCCCTCCATTCTATGGGCAAAGCCACACAGTGAGGAGCAAGTGGTGGGAAAGATACGGGGGGGGGGGGCGGCAGTTTACAACACAAAATATCACACAATGGATGCACCCAGTGACACATATAGAGGGAAATATTTTCATCTTTTCTCTTGTTTGTTTTAGTTATCAGCAACGTCAATTTAACAAGATTTTCATTTTTTTTGGGTCCCTTTTAAAATGGATAAAACTGCTCTGCAGATGTTTGAAACAACACTTCCAGGATTAAACAAAATTTAAGGGATATTCTACTCCTCCTGGGAAGCCTCCCTCATCTTTCACCGAAGCTGCTCCGACCTGGTGGGGTGTAGTGGAGGAGTTTGCTGTATCAGCAACAGCTGGGATTATTTAAATTTTCCGGCTGCCGGTCACTAGTGACTAGTAAAAATAAAAATTTGATTTTAAATCTTCTCAGACACATTCAGTTATGGCATAATGACAGATTTTGTTTTGTCATATGAGCATTCTTTGAGCAGGAGTGGTGTTCCTTCCCCTCTGGTGCCTTTTGGCCACCTTGCTGAGCGCAGTAAGTGCGCTCAGCGCTACAAAGCAAGATCCTCCTTTTGTATACCCGTCTGCATCCGTTGTAGGTTTTTGACGGGGTGGCTGAAATCACGTCCGGTGGTAACGTGTGCATTTCGTGTGCACACTACCACCGTGTGGCCCTCCCCACCCAGCTTTCAGAAAGCTGCGACAGACGCAGGGAAGTGCGGTCACATGGACACACTCGTGTGACCGCAGCCTATATGTATAGAATATCGGCACCGGATATGGGTCATCGGCTGAAAATCTGTATCGGCACAGAAAACCTATCCATCTATTCCTAGTATAAACAGTCTACGTGCAAAGTGTTTTTGTGTCGCGTAGCAAGGTTGTATTCTTCGCTGTTAACCACTCTTCTGCCTGTCATTCCTCTCGCCTGCCGGCGGTAACGAGGCCTCTGATAGGATTGTTTGAATGAAGCTTTTAGTCACTGAGTAACTGAGGCTGAAGGTCGTTTCGTCTCGTACACCCTGCCCGCTGCACGTTTTCTGTACAATGGCAACAAAACGTTGCCAAGACCGGTACGGATGCTGATGTTTAGAAAACACAATGTAATGCATACTGGTGTGTGGGTTTGATTGTTAAAACAGAATAATATTGAAAAACACTTCTGCTCCAGGATATTTCTGTCTGCCACGATTGCCGTACGTTTCCTTTTCTCTTCCGCAGAGCACGTCGTGTGGCTCATCAAACCCGCAGTCCCAAAACATTGGCTGGAGACTTGCAAATTCACAAGAATTAACCCCGATGGCTGCGACCTCTAAAGCGGAACCGCTTTCCTTTCCTGTCGATAGTCCATTTGTAAGTGCAGGTGAGTGTCGGGCCACTTACCCTGCCGGATGACCTGCTGCTAGCGGGGGTACAGGAATTAGGATAATCGTGCGACAGATTCACTGAGGCTTTTAATATCTGCACGATATAAAGTGGCAGAGGGTTTATTTCTAAACTCTTTCTTTTTTTCTTTGCTAATTTTATGTTTTTGAAGTTCTTCAGCATTTTCCCCCCAGGAAAAAGTACAAAGTATAAAATTGGGAAATTTTTCTAAGATCGATGATGGAAAGGTACAATTATCATAATGACTCTGAGGCGAGTATTTGCTTAATCCTTCATTACTGCCACAACGGCAGCAAAGAAAAAAACATATTTGAAGAAAAATAAATCCCAGTAACCCCGCCCCAACATGGGAAGGCCCTCCCATGCCACCTGGTCCCGGCCTAATCCCATTTATATGTATCCACTCTGAGCAGCTGCTTCCTCCTTTTTTTTTTTTTTTTTTTGCTGCTCACTGTATAGAAAACTTGCTGTCAAAGTGTTTTTTTTTTTTTTTGTCCCATCCTGCACTGTTGGAGAGTCTTGGCTTTTACAAGACTGTACATCGCCTTCCTTCTGTTCTATGTGATCAGGTGCCCCCCCCCCTTGCTTACTCCCCTTCTCTTCTTTCTCTCCTTTTATTATTTTTTTTCTCCCTCTTTTCTATTTTTTTTTTTGTTTCCCCCTATAAATTCTGAAATGTTAGTACTAGGTTGGGTGTGGGGGTTGGCCTATATGATACTTATTGTATTTGTAGCTTCTGTATGATGTGTCCCCTCCCCCTTTCTTTTTGCACTCTATGCATTTATTTTACTACTTGAAATAAAGTCTATAAATAAGTAGATTCTGGTTAGATGTCGTAACAGAAACTAAGTGTTTTTAAAATGTTACTGTAAATGATTCTTGAAGCTGCTTTTTAATTTTGTTCGTGCTTCAATAACTGAATATATCGCATATATATATATATATATATATTTCTTTTTTAAACCCGTTTTGTGTTGACAATAATGTGGTCGGCCCTCACTAGCGCCATTTAACATAATGTTAACACTCACACAGCTGAACGCTAATGTTAATGTAATGGGGCCCCTAATGTTTTATTGGTGGGCATCTGTGCTTTTTATGTGATTGTTTTCGGGCAATCGGTAAGCCCATTTGACGATGGCATCCTATGAATGTATGGTATATGTATAAGCATAAACGTACATGTACGTACTCAAAAGGATGCTCGAAAAATGCTGGTTGTAAGCTTTTAAGCCCTGTTCTAACTTTATTTTTGTTACTAAAATAGGTTTGTAGAGTATATTCATGAATTGCAGTAAATGAAATCTCGCCATACTCGTAGAATTTGTTTTGTCACACACTTGGATTTCAACAATTATTCACACGGCTTCAATATGATTCTTTACAGGTTCAAAACATATAAGCAAGTCCGAAGAGAACCTTCTTTCCCCACCTCCGTCAGAGCAAAGACACCGAAAATCATGGACTGGACCTCAGCTGCTAGGGGAGACGCCTGATGAGGACACACCGGTGGCAGGGCACCTCTGGGCTGCTCACTGCTACTCTGAGCCTGTGCTTGTGTCTGGTAAACCTCCAGCCATGCCAAAAGTTCAAAGGTCACTCGCCGAAGTTTACCGGCAGGAGCACAGTAAAAGCGACTCATTATGCGAGGAAGAGTTGCATTTAGTGGATAACACGGTTATGAAGATCACAAAGGCCTTCACAGAATCCGGAACGGATCTGCACAGGGTTGTGGCAGGTGTCAGTTGTGTTGCGTATAAAGTGGAAGACAGGACGTGTCTCCTTGTATACGTTTAGAGGATGAAGAAAGTGTTAGCGATTTGGTTGTTGGTGTTGTTGAAACTGGTAGAACTGAGCCGGAAAAAGTTGAAAGTGAAATTGAGAGAGTTGGAGAGAGTCCAGCGACCTGCTGTGGAGATGGTTTGCTTAAAGAACACGTTGGATCCAGAGCAGAAGAGGATGTCTCTGTTACTGACGCTCGTTTCAGAGAATCTGAGCTCTGTCAGAAGTTGTTTGTTGAAGAAATCGTCCTGGATCTTCCACAAGACGTCGGTGAAACGCTTCCATGTTCCACTGCAAGCAAACTCTATTCCACTGAATGGCAGTCGGAAACGGGCCTTCTGTCTGCAGATGCTGAAACTCCAGCATGCTCCCCTCAAGAGTGCTGCCCAATCAAACGCAAGTCGATCAGAGTGTCCGATCACATCCAGCACTTCAATAAGCTGTGTCTGAGTGACAGCGCACCCGCACAGAAAGTCAAGTCCCCGCTCAAACTGCAGCGTACTCCGGTGCGTCAGTCTGTCCGAAGGATCAACTCGCTGTCTGAAGTAGCAAAGCAAGGAAGCAGCAAAAGACAAACTCCCGCTGGCGTGCCGATGATGAAATCTGTCAGCTTTGATGGTTCGCATTCTTCAGATCTTTCCTTCGCGCGCCCTGTCCGCACGATGCTCCCTCGGCGTTGCGAAGCCTCGGTCTCCAGCGAGCAAGTAACCAACGTGGAGGCAAGATCCAGGCAATCGTGTGAGCAGTCAGTCCGTTACAGAGCGCACACCATGTCCAACCCAATAAAGTCTGTGCTCGAAGACTTAACGAATCAGGACATGCCTAAAAATGCCTCCAAGAGACCTCCTGTCCCTGGGAGAACGGCCAATAACTGCGCCGCGCTCAAGGTGTCTGGGAGAGAGCACCATCGTTACAAGGGCTCGCCAAGGAATCCTATAGGAAGAATGAACTTCTTGCCGTCCTCCAAGCCTTTGGAGCTTTAATCTATTACTGTAAAACTCCTCCCTTTTTTTTTTTTTTTTTTTATCCTTTTATTTTTCAATCAACTGCTCGAGCGGTCTGTTTACATGCATTGTACATGCAAAGAAATCTCTGGAAGGGGGGAGGGGATCTAAAAGAAATCTGTACCTTTTTATTCTGTAGTGGTACTTGCAGCTTATTTATTCTAGGACGTGCGGTTTGAATGATTCTTGGTTGGGGGTTGGGGTGGTAGGGTTGGTTGGTTACCACTCTGACCGAGCGCCCATGGATAACAATGCCTCGGTAAGAGCGGGTGGTATAACGTGATTGCGGCACAAAATGTTTCTGCTTATAGGAGAAGCGATAACTTGTTGCTTACGGGTTTTAGTTTTTTTAACTTCATTTTTTAAAGTGTTTTTATGCTGGTTAATTTCTGCGCAGTGGCCTGGGTGAAGATGATGCCACCCAGGACATGAGATCACCCTTAAAAACCGAAAATTTATACAACACGCGCATTTGTTTTATCGTTTAAACCATTCTACAGACGAGTCTTAAAAAATTTACCTCTTCGTTTCTCTAACCCGGATTTTAAACATTGGCCAAACCTAGATTAATGCTTAATGGTTCTCGCTTTACGGTTATCTGGGAGGAATGTTAAAATACATACCTGTACTGTTGGTGGAAAAATCATCTCAACCTTGTGTACTGTTTTTTTTATTATTGTACTATTGTGAGTTGCCATCGACTTGCTGTACAGCACGTTGAACCTTTTCATGGATGTATTCGTGTCATATTAGAAGGTGGTAAAAGCTAAGCGTTCTTTACGGAACTTAAACTGTCCTCCCCTGCACCCCGGTCAGTCATTTATTCAGTATGAAGGTCTATGTTGTGTGTTTTTGTTTTTTTATTTTAATTTTAGACCTTTTTTCCTGGGAAGCAAACGACTAGCACTCCTACAGGCGGTTCTCTCTAGTCTTCCTTCCAGCCAGTCCATGAATACGGGAGAGTTTGCAGGTATGCATTTCTAAACTGGACAAAATTGTGTGTGTGTGTCCTAAACCGAGAGAAAAGCGTAATACAACTACAAACCTGAGACGAGTCCGTATAGTGATGTCTTTTAAGTGAGGAACTCTTGAAATAAGATTTGCTGAAAGCCTCATTCATGACTTAAAGGGACACTCTACTCATCTTGACCTATTTGAGTGCTCCTATCCTGATCGGTGAAGCGGAAGAGTTTCCTCTACCCCCACCCAGTGTTACTAGCAGCCAGGATTTAGAATTTCCTGACTGCCTGTCACTAGTGAAGTCAGCCTACGAAGAGTGTTGCAGACATCACTCTGAGACCACCAGTGATGGTGAGTGGTCTCGGAGAAGCAGTGACAGATCTGCGCATGTACACATGGCAACCATCCATTGCTCTGCGCAGGCGCTATGGAGCTTGCGCACATGAAGTTGTGGTGCTGTTTGGTGTGTCTCACAGGAAACAGCCCAGCTCTGCACTCATGGTGATGCAAAAGGTTAGAACAGAAGTTAGGTCCTGTCTCTCTCCCCCCCCCCCCCCCCCCGCCGATTTTAACCCTTGCATATACCTTTTAATTTTTAACAGTAACCAATTTTTCTAATCTTTTTGGGAAAACATTATAGCGTGAATGGTTTACTGAAGGCAATGACTTAGTATGAATGAGGCATCGTGCAGGCTCATTAAGGTTTCTTCAGTTTTGATTTGACAATGGTAACATTTATTCAATCCATACAGACTTGGTTCAATACAAGTATTCATTCTGTGACGCAGCACAAGCAGAGCAGAACCTGTGACGCAGCAGTCTGCACACTTCCAAATACATTGACACGACAATACATAACTGAGAATACCATATAACGCAACATAGAACCAATGTCGGCAGATAAGAACCTTTTAGGCCCATCTAGTCGCCCAATTACATGGATACTTTACCTGGATTTATCTTTTGTTTAGGATAGCCTTATGCCTATCCCATGCTTGCTTAAATTCAATCACTGTTTTGGCCTCTACCACTTCTACTGGAAGACTGTTCCATGTATCCACCACCCTCCACATGATACAACTCAAATTGTACTTATCTAGTCTATCACTCTAGGGCCCGGGTTACGAATCCCCTTTATTAACGCCAGTCACGGACTCTCACAATCTCACAAAATTGAGGTTAACATAAGCGCAGAATATCTCTGAGACCTCAGAGCCCTGGCCATGAACTCATGGGGCATCCGGTCGAAGACCTTCTTTTGGTCTAGAGTCTAGACAGACTAGAGCAGCTCTCACCTGGCGATTCTCTAGGTAGTGGATCCTGTCCTAAATGAGCGCAAGGCTTTCAAAGATTCTGCGGCCCTTCATGCCACAGGTTTGGTCCGGATTGAGCACCTGGCCGGAGAACATTACGTAGTCTGGGGGCAAGTACTTTCGCGAGGATCTTGTAGTCCACGTTCAGGAGAGAGATGGGTGCCAATTTTTAAGCTCTGACCTCTTCCTCTTTTTTATAATATTGTGATCACTCCTTCCCTGAGCGTAGCCGGCATGCGACCCTACTCTATCACTTACTCGTACAGTTCCAGCAGGCCCATGAGGTCCCACAGCGCTACGTAGAGCTCTGCTGGGAGACCGTCACTGTGCGGGTGTCCTGCCTTTTCTGAAGGATTTGACGGCGGGGTGCAGGTCGTCCACGCTCATGGGGGCATCTAACTAGGGCTGTGGTTTTTATTTTTTTTAAATCTGTGTACAGCAAACTGTTTAGATTCAGACGGAGTTAAACATAACCTCTTATTCAGCTTCGGAACTGATTGGAGAAGACGTGCCGCTGCTTTACTCGGTATGATTTAGTTCTAGGTTTATGTCAGACACAACCAGTTTGTTTTATATTTAGTTTATAATTGCAGAAGCACTGTTACACAAACCCTGGTATATTGCCACTGTATGGGCGCTGCACCGCTGGCGTTTTATCTTGATCCTGTGTCACCACCTTAACCTGCCTGCCACCCCTTCTTTGGTCTGAAGTTGCCATTCTCTCCCTTTTGGTACAGCCCCTTCCCACAAACTCCCTCCCACACTCAGGTCTGTTTTTTTGCCCAAAACCACTCCCTCTTACACTTGGGTCAAGTCCCTTGAACAAACTCACTTCCTTCCAACTCCGGACCCTCCTCCCTCTCAGATTGTTCGTGAAATTATTGTAAAGGGAAACTAATAAGCTAAAGTGGTCAGGCTGCGATGAGTGCCCCCCCACCCTGTTTTCGTGCTGACATCCTCCTGTCTATCTGAAAACTTGTAGCAAGGTTTGTTTGTGGAGAAAGATGTGGGATTGTCTACCACAATCTTAAGTGACCCCTTCCTTTCCCTCCTGCATCCTACCGTTTACATCTGTCTAGAGGAGGAATGGGGACAGAGGTTTGGATGGGGGGAGGGGGTGCCTTGGCCACGTGGGATTTGGTGGGAGGGGGTGCCTCGGCTGCGGCGGCTGCAGTCTTGCTCTTCTTGTGTCTGGGCTTTGCTATGAAGGTGGGGGCTATCCCAATGGGGGGTCCTTTTTTCACAGCATCAGCATAAAGCTTAGTCCTCCGAGGGCAATCCTTGTATCTGTGCTCGGTCTCCCTGCACAGATTGTAGGCTATCCTCTGGGGCAATCTTTGGCGTGTCCGTCGGTCTTACAGGTCCTGCAAGCGCCCGCCTTGCAGTCCTTTGCCTCGTGCTCCCCCTGCCGCATCTCTTACAGCACCTGGTTGGCCTGAATAGAAAAGAATCCCAGAGCCGTTGTACTATTAGGGACCACTTATCCGTGATGAACGTGTTACCGTCCAAAATTGGGTGAGGCACCCTTAAAATACCCTTACAATACCCAGGAAATACTGAAAACGAGAGAAATCTCAATGTATCCTTCCTGGTAAAATCCTTTATAAATAAATAGTACTATACCTGCCCGGGAAGGTTTCTGTCCTTGCCTGGAGTGAACGGGTTCCCCGTGACCACCTCTCGTCTCTTTATCAGGCAACTGCACAAGAAATGAGAGAAGGGGGAGACGGGGTGACACGGAGATGAGCCTCCCAAAAGCGGCAACAGGCAACCAGGGACGTGAAACTCACGTAGAAGAGGCCGCCCATGAAGGATTGAACACTGCACTTCGGCCCGTGTAAAACCCTCCTCAAGGATGACAATCTTCCCAAGCGTCTCAGCGTCCATAGTTGGGATCCTGCCATCCACAACTTTGAGCCTTATAGTCTGCCTCATCCAAGGCTCCAGCATAGGAGCTTCCACCTGGGAGTAGTGGCTTGGGCCCAGAATCCCCCTGGGGTGGCTTCTTGCCAGAGTCCTGTGAGGTTTGCGGCGGGACATCTGTGGATTCCGGCTAGGAACCTCCAGATTCTTCTGCTTGTTCTTCTTGGGTACCGCGTCAGGTGTCTGCGCCATGGTCTCGCCTGCCAACGAGGACTGCACATACTCTGCCACCTGCGTTTCCACTGGGGGTTTCGTCATTGCCTTTTGGCGCTTTTCCCTGTCGACCTCCATCGCCTCTTCAGTCGGCTCCACTTCCTGCACCGGCACTTCATGAGGGGCTCCTGCCACCTCCGCCGTTGGCTTCTGTGGCGCTGGCAATTTTGCCGCCACCTTCTCATCCGCCGTGGCTTTCTTCAAAGCCTTCAATGCCATCCTCTCCACCGCTGCTCCTTTTGCTGGCATCTTCTCCTGGGTATTTGCCGCCACGTGGTGTCCTCGTTTTGGTCAGTCGATGGTCTTTTTCAGAGAACACCTGGGGAAAGAGTGGGGAAGGATATTGGAGAGGTTGATCGCTTTGGAGAAGAGGAGTTAGTGAGGCGACCGATGGGGCAGGGGAGGTGGATCTGGAGGAGGGTGGGGACAGACGTTGGGATGGCGGGAGGGGGTGCTTTGGCCACTGGACCTTGGCATGAGGAGGAGGCTTCACTTTCGCCTTGGCAGTGAAGGTGGGTGCTGGCCTCACGGGGGCCAGTCCTTCCTTTGCCATCGGGGGGGGGGGGGCAATAGCAACAGTACTCCAATAAAGAGTAAAGGCAGAGGGTTCCCGGCCTCCTCTTTCGAGGACCTACTGAGAAACTTAGAGGGTGGCGCAGTGCCGACCATAAATTACCCAGCAAGCCTAGGAGGGATCGCTGCAGTTCCCGTCCGGTACTGGATCAAAATCATTCTCTCTAACGTTTTAACATTGTCAACGCATTGGTTGCGAGTCCAAAAAATGCAGCAGTGATTTGACACTGTCCCGGGTTGTGGCGCAGCACGCACATTATCACCTGTGCGTTACACCACTGGAAAAGGATAGCTGTTTGCAGCACAGGACACTCAAAGTACTGTGCCATACAATAACCGCCCCACATACAGGAGTGCATCACCCAGACGAACCGCGACGAGGGACCGGGTAACGCTATTCTCTAGTGCCAGTCCCGGCCCCCCGCAGGTAAATACATGCTAGCTAAACGAAGTTTAGACTATACATCCTGAGAAATCTAAGGGCACCAGGTAGCGCCACAAGGCAGTTAACTGCCTTTTATTAGCACCAATCCTGGCACCTGACTAGACTAAAGGAGGATGGGGGTGGGGTTGGGATCAGAGTGGGGGTATGGTGTGGAGAGGGAGGGTAAAAGGCATACACAAAATAACAAGACAGTGAAATGCAGCTGTGATAGTGGGTCAGGGTGTAGTCGGGGGATCCTCTTCTCCAATCGTCGTCGCTGTCGTGTCATCTTCTGATGCTGTCCATGATTTCTTACTCTCTGAGCATGCTCCGGATCAGTCTTGCGCAGTCCCCAATGGTGACCTTCTCGCGCCTCAATACAAAGCGGTTCTGGGTGAACCACAGGGCATCCTTGTAACAGCACATCAGGTGCCATGCACGCTCAATGGCGGCCTCGGTGTGTGTTCCATGGAAGAGCCCGTAGAGAGACGCGTGATAAGTCATGCTTCCAACAGGGACAGAGTCTCTAAAGTCTGGTTCCAGGGCGGTCAGCAGTGCCCGAGCGTAACGACAATCCCAGAAGATGTGCATCGCCGTCTCCTCGAACACCGCGCAGTGCGGGCAGTGTCTGTACCTGCACAGGCCCCTCGAGTGCATGAATGTCCTGAGGGACAAGCCTCCCTGGATCGCCATCCACGCGAGATCTTTGTGTCGGTTGGTTAACCTGTCAGAAGCCACGTTCTGCCATACTTGACGTCCCGTGGCCCCAGGCAACCCGCAGACCGACTCCTCGATGTCCTGTCCTCTGAGCAGCTTGTAGATGACGCGGGGTTTCCACAAGTCCGGGTTGACTCCCTCCAGATGGTATTCCCGCACGAACTTGGCGACGTCCAGGTAGAACCACGGCATCGTCCAGCTGTACGGGATGGAGCTGTCCCACTTCTTCCAGCCGATCCTCCTCAGAAGGGGTGCTAGGAAAAAAAGAGACATGGAGCGCCCTGCTGTACCTTGTCCGTCTGCTCCAAAAATGCGCCGCACGCAGTTACATACAAAGATGATCCTCAGCAGGGTGGGTATATCCGGGATGCCCTTCCCACCCTTCGAGGGGTCCTTGTACATGACTACGCGCTTTACTCTGTCCATCTTGGAGCCCCAGACAAAGTGAAAGACGGCTTTGGCGATGGTCTTCCTGACCGTAATCAGGGGGGGCCATGCCTGGGCCACGTACTGCAGCACGGGAAGAATCTCGGTCTGCAATACTAGTTTCTTTCCCTCCATCGTGAGGCCCCGGAGACTCCAGAGCCCGACCTTCTGATTGACCTTTGACAAGCGCTCCTGCCAGCTTTTCAGGGCTGCCCCTTCTCCGCCGAACCAGACACCCAGGATCTTGAGGTGCGGTGTCTGGACGACGGGGAAGGGGATGGGATCCGTCGCCACCTTCCATCCACCGAACAGCATGGCTTCGGACTTCCCATAGTTTATTTTGGCACCTGATGCTCTGCCGAAGAGGTCGCAGGAATCTTTTAGCGTTCGAACCGAATCTGCATCTTGACTACTCTGGGTGGAAAGAAAGGTTAATACAGCCTGTCTTCTGAGTCTATCCTTCACACTTCTAACGTTAATATTGAAGACCGAAATCGACGCCATTACATTAGATTTGTAAGGAGAAAGTATACTTCACCGGGCTCAGTAGAAGGGCCTGCCCTCCCCGTCCAGTGACCTAAACGATACAGGTGATCTCGATGTTCCCATGTCTGCCAGTATCGCCTGCAGACCTATTAGTGCGTCAAAATCGTTGTTCAGCTTCGTATAGTCCTCTCCGTCAGTCAGCAGCTGGTGCTCCTCGTCTGTGATGTCGACAAGGTCCAATACTGCGCCTTCCTCCCCCTGTGAGGAGGTGAGGTTGACATGACGTTTTACCTGGGCCCTCCCGCTGGGGGAGAGGCCCCCCTGGTCCTCTTCTACGCTTTGCTTTCTTTTGCGGGTCCCCACGGCTCTATCGAAGGGTATCGTTCCTGCCGGCATAGGAAGGGGGGAGTTGGGTGTGGTAGGTAGCGCCGGGGGATAGGGCAGAAAGCAGCGCTTCCGAGTAAGAGTAGGTAGGGGTGGGTAGGTTAGTGGAGGGTTGGGGGGGAGGGAGTGAGGATAGGGGTGGAGATGGGGGTACCTCGGTCATCAGGATCTGGGTTGGTGGGTTTGCTTTGATTGCAGGGGTTTTGGCAGGTGCCTTCTCCCCCTGGGTTTTGGCATTGGGCATTTTCCTTTTTGCGTTGGCGGCACAGCCAGGGGTGGTCCCTTAGAAAGGACTTTCCTTGCTTTGCTGCCTCTGCGTAACTGCGGGAGGGGCAGTCCTTGTACCTGTGCGAGGTCTCCCCGCACAGGTTGCAAGTCACCCCCCTGGGGCAGTCCTTCGTCGCGTGCCCATCGGTTCGGCAGTTTTTGCAGGCGTCCGCCTTACAGTCCCTGGCCTCGTGACCCTCCCTCCCGCACTTCCTGCACTCTCTGGGCTGTCCCGGATAATAGAGTATCCCTGGGACGCTCCCGAGCATGAAGGATTGCGGGAGATGGATCACACCGTTGGGGGCCGACGGGTCTGACCGGAGTTGTACAATCACTGACCACTTCCCGGTGGCGAACGTATTGGCGTCCATCACCTCGGTCGGTGGTTTCATGACCCTACAAAACCGGTTCAGGAAGGTCTCGATGTCCTTCCCTGGGGTGTAGGTGCTGCGTAGCTGCACCGTGACTCTCCTCTCCTCCCTCTTCAGCGGGCAGTTGCCCGTAAATCGGGAGAAGAGGGAGTCCGGGGTGGCGCTCTGAAAGGCTTCCCAGTAGCGGCGGCAGGCGGCAATGGACGTACAACTGACGTAGAAGACGCCCCCAGAGAAGGCCTGCACCCCACGCACGTCGGCGTGTGTGAAGCCCTGCTCCAGTACGAGCTTCCTCCCGAAAGTTATATTGTCCAAAGCCGGGATTCTGCCGTCCACCTCTCGGAGCCTCAGGACTACTACCTGGCGCATCCACGGTTCCAGGGGGGGGAGCTCCCCTCTGGGATTTCTGGGCTTTTGCCCTCCCTGGGGGGGGGGGTTTCCGGTCCAGAGTTCCCTTGGGGGGGGGGGGACTTGGTTACTACCTGTCCCTGACGTTTGCGGTGGTTCCTTGCCGGTCTGGGGGTCCTGGGTGGTGGCCTCCAGGTTCTTGACCTTGGCCTGCCGCTTCTTGGGGACCTCGCTGGGGACAGGTATTGCTACCGTCGACCCATGGGTCACTCCTGCCAGTGGGGACTGCGCAGCCTCTGCCACCGGTGTTTCCACTGGCGGTTTTGGCCTTGCCTTCCCCCCAGCGCTGCTGGCAGCCAGGGGCTCCTCCGTTTCCATGGTCATCTGAGGGGCTCCTGCCACCTTCGTCTTCTGCTCTGCGTCCTGTATAGGGGTAAATTTAGGCGTTGGCGAAACCGTTTTTGCCTCCGCCTTCACTTTGCTTGGCGCCGGCAAACCCCTGTTTGCACCTGCCGCCTCTGTTTTTGGTGTTGGCAGAGTCGCCTCTGCCCCAACCACCGTCTGTGTTGGCGCTTGTGGATCCTTGTCCACCCCAGCCGCCTTCTTGGATGGCACCGGTGAGACCGCTCTCACCTCAGCCGCCATTGGCCCTGGCAAAACCGCTTTTGCCTCTGCTGCCGCTCTCTTTTCCAGAGCCAGCTTCGACAGGAAGGTTTTCGCCAACTCTGTCTTCGCTGCGTCTGTCAGGGTTTTGGACGCCTTCGGGCCCTTGCTCGACTTGGCCGTCCTCCTGGTGGACCTGGAGCTCCCCGCCTCCAGCGCCTCTGCAGCCGCCTCCGCCGCCTTCCTCGCTGCTCTGGCCGCCTTCTTCTTCGTCTTCCGGTCCAGCTCGGCTTCGTCGGCGTCTGCTGCGTCCATCTCTTCCTCCGTCTCCTCCGATGTTGCGGCTCCTGCCGTCTCCGCCGTCGCTGGGGTCTTCTCCGCTGTCGTCGTCCTCCTCCTCGATGTCGTCGTCGTGGTGACGTCCTCTATCCCCTTGCTGGTGCCCTGAGAAGGGCAGGGGTGGTGGCTCTGCTGAGAGGGGTCCATCCGCAGGACACCCTTATCCTTTGCTCTTTTGAAGATCGGGGCGCAGGGGTTCGTGGGAGATTTGGGGTCCCTCCTCAGGGACGCCCCGTCTCTCCCAGGGAAGTCAGGGTCCTCCGCAGGACCTCTCCTTCCTTCCTCCGCTGCACCCTTCACCTCTCGGGGCTAGGGATACGATGCTTGTCCGCACACACCTAGTTCCTGTACCAGTTTCCACCAGGCCCCCCCAATAGCAACAGTACTCCAATAAAGAGTAAAGGCCGAGGGTTCCTGGCTTCCTCTTTCGAGGACCTGCTAGGTAATTTAGAGGGCGGCGCAGTGCCAACCATAAATTACCCAGCAAGCCTAGGAGGGATCGCTGTGGTTTCCCGTCCTGTACTGGATCAAAATTATTTATTAAATAAAAAATCAGATCTTTCTGGGATCTGATCCAAGCTTAATATCAAAGATTTTTGATTGAAAAATTGCTTTATTTGGCAATAAAAACACGTTTTAACCTCGTCAACGTATTGGTTGCGAGTCCAAAAATGCAGCCGTGATTTAACACGGTCCCGGGTTGTGGCGCAGCACACAAGTTATCACCCGTGCGTTACACCACAGGACAAAGGTAGCTGTGTTCGCAGCACAGGACATTCAAGTACTGTGCGTTACAACACAGCCCCACATACAGGCGTGTATCACCCCGACGAACCGCGACGCAAATAAATATGTGATACACCCCTTTCATACACTCACATGGTCATACATCCTAGTGGTCTAGTCGACTAGTGAGGGACCGGGTAACGCTATTTCCTAGCGCCAGTCCCGGCCCCCCGCAAGTAAATACATGCTAGCTAAACTTCGTTTAAGCTATGCATCCTGGTAAATCTAAGGGCACCAGGTAGCGCAACAGGGCGGCGAAACCGCCTTTATTAGCACCAATCCTGGCCCCTGACTAGACTAAAGAGGGAGGATGGGGGGAAGAGGGGGGGTGGGTTGGGACCAGAGTGGGGGTACGGAGTGGGTGGGGGGGGGGAGGGGGTTAAAGGCATACATGTATAAACAAAACGGTGAAATGCAGCTTTGATGAAGTCGGGGATCCTCTTCTGCCTCCTCTTCCTCTCTAGTCGTCGTCCTCGTCGCTGTCGGTGTCTTGTCTTCTTCCGAAGGTGTCCATGATGGCATAGTCTCTGACCATGCTTCGGAAAAGTCTTACGCAGTCCCCGATGGTGACTTTCTCACGTCTCAGTACTAAGCGGTTCCGGGCGAACCACAGGGCGTCCTTGAAACAGCACATCAGGCGCCATGCCCGCGCGATGGCGGCCTCGCCGTGTATTCCTTGGAACAGCCCGTAGA